>CM029022.1:173827265-174427265 GCA_016801055.1 Panax notoginseng
GTTTTAAAAAATTCTATTTTTACAAAAGAATTTGCTTTTACAAGTTTTTAAAAAAATTCTGTTTTTAAACACAATTTTGTAAAAAAAATTGTGTATTTTACAATTTTGTAAAACACAATTTTAATTTTACAATTTTTGTAAAAACAAATTTTTTTTTTATAAAAAATTGAATTTTTACAATTTTGTAATCACAAATTTATTTTACAATTTTTGTAAAAAGAAATTTTTTTAAATTTTTTTTTTTAAAATATAACTTTTTACAAAAAAAAAACTATTTTATAATTTTTAATTATTTTATTTTAAAATTAATTTTTTTTATTTTTAAAATTAATTATTTTATTTAAATTAATTATTTTAAAATTATTTTATTTTTATTTAAAATTAATTATTTTTGTCAATTTTTAAGACTAAAAGACAATTTACACCCCAAACTTGTGTTACAGCCTTAACCAGTCACTTTTGACCGGTTAAGTGAAGAAAGTGTGCGTTTTGTTACATATAATGAAGTTTGGGGTGTACATATACACCTTTTTTGGTTTGGGGTGCAAAAGTCAACAACGGTATAAAGTTTGGGGAGCAAATTGTCTTTTAGTATTAATTAAAACTAAAACTTGTTATTTGAATGACTATTGTTTTGGACAGGGATTATTTAAGAAAATATAAAATTAATTTTTAAACAAATTATGCATAAGTTATGTTTGGGGATTATAATTTTAACATTATTATTTTTAAGATTATAATTTCGGGATTATAATTATGATGTCAGGACTATTAAGTTATTTTATAATCCAATACTAATAGTCTCATGTTTAAATTAAAAAAAAAACAAGATACTTGGGTCATGTTTGTTTGTAAGGATTATAATCCATGGGATTACAATCGGGATTATAATTCTAAGACCATTAATCTTAGAATTATAATCCGGGAATATAATTAGAATCTAAAAACTATTAAATTATTTATAATTTTTCTAGACTAATAGTCTAAAGTTTAAATTTGAAAATAAACAATATATTTGGTATTAATAGTTTGGTCATTGCTCTCTCAGACAAATTTGTTTTAATGAGATTTTCTTCGGTATTAATTAAAACTAAAACTTATGTTTAAGGTGTCCTAAGCAGATCCTAATATACATAAGAAAAAGTAGGATTCCTCATTTTGTAGAGGGATTATTTAAGAAAATATAAACAAAAATATTACTTTTCTTAGCTTAGCTGATACAAGTAAATATATAATAAAAATGAGTTTTTTTAAGCTTAGTATTACAACAAATGCATTTTCATCGAGATTATGTCATGTCATAGCTTACTTAGCATGCACAAGATGCTCAACTGGCTACGTCAGGTTATAATATTCCCTAGAATTTTCTTTAAAATCCACGACACTTTTTGTTATTTTCACAACAAAAGTGTCACTATAGATGTATAACGACGATAAAAAACCGTCGCTATAGGATCTATAGCAACACTTTTGTTGTAAAAATAATAATTTCTGTTGTAGATTTAATAATTCCCTTTCTAATATAGTGTTATAGATTTACTCCTTTTTGAAAAGTATTCAAATAGTCATTGCATAATCTTATTGAAAACTAAAGAAATAAGGGATGGACTTGATTTTGATAAAGAAGGTGCAATGAGAGAGAGCCAAAGGAAGGAGAGCTAGAAAGAATAAGACACCTAAAATTTGATCTTAACCTTTGATTGTATGATCTAATACTACGTTTGGATTAAAGTAATGAAGATAGGAATGGAATGACTCATTTCTATGGAATGGAAAAAATGTGTTTTGATTACGATTGAAATGGAAAAAAATGTGCTTGGTTTCTTAGGGGAAGGAGAGCATATGGAATAACTCTTTCCAACTATAATGGAATGAATCATTCCGCTCTTCATTCTATTCTTTCAATCCAAACGTAGCATAAGGGTCATATAAAAAGATATTCCTCATTTTGTAAATCACAAAATAAAATTGTAACCAATGCTTGTGAATAGAAGTTTAGGTAAATAGGAGAAAAAAAAAGTTTTGGATCACCAAATTTAATATTTTGGAACAAAATTTTGAAATATTCATGCTAATATAAAACTTGTTACCATGTTATCATATTCTTATAACCATGGCAAAGACTTTTCTTCAACTTACTATTCTATAATTTCCTCCTTTTCACCTCCTCTTTAGTAATTTTCTTCTCCTATACAAATTGAGGCACCTAATAAAAAGGACTTGTGTGTCTTCCTATAATGATGCAAAACCTCTTCCTCTGTAAGAGGGGGGAAAGTTAGCAAAATATTTGTAATAGCTTTTTCTCTTTTTCTGGATAAAGCACCCATAATTGACACAAATCACACCTTAAACTATTTTACACCAGAAATATCCAATAAATGCAGAAATAATGAATAAGAGGAAAAGATTATCTCTAATATGTTTTGGTCTATTCAAAAAATAAATGAATAATGAATATTGAATAATGTTATAACATAGTTGGTATGTTTTGCTATACCACCCTTTTAATAATATGTTTTAAAAGCCCGGAACCCTATACCAACCTTTTTGGTTGAAGTATAACTGGCAGTGTTTGATAAAATTGAGTAATTAATAGGGTCCTTAACACTAATATACAACAATTAGAAAGTATTTATAAAAATAATACAAATACAAAATAATTACAAAAATAACGCAATTCACATTAATAAGGAAACCTAAAATCAAGGAGAAATAACTGCCATAACTAATAATTCAAATTCAAATATCTAGGATCTAACAACAAAAATAAATTCAAATTCAAATTCAAATTAATACATTTGGGTATTAATTTAAAATACATTTGGGTATTAAATAAAAATACAACTAATTGTTAAGAGAAATAGACGGAGAAGAGTGTGACCAGAGGTAAACGGAGACAGGTATATCACGGCGACGGAAGGTGATGGCGGCAAGTCAAGATTGAAGTCGTGGGTAGTGGTGGGGTAGACTTCGATCTGATTTGTTACCCAAGCAAGAACAAAACAACCATAATCGATCGGTTATTATGCAATTGACGGTCGAACTGAAATTGTACACGTACTCTCTTAAGTTGTTTGGGATGCCCAACTGTTAAATCAATTTTGTTGGACTGTTAAACCAATTTATTAATTATACACTGCATAAGAGAGAGAAAAAGAGAGTGATGTGTAATGTAATGTTGATAACCAAACCTTCGTACCAAGGTAACCAAATTTTTATGCCAAGGTAACCAAACCTTTATATCAAGGTAACCAATCTACCTCCACACCTGCAGTATGAATTGGTTACCTTGGTCTTGGTCTGAAAGTTTCGCAACCAACTACATGAATGTTTGGCTACCAACTGCATCACATTCAAAATAAATTGGCAACTTAATAAAACTGAATTGGTTACCTTGATATGAAGGTTTAGCTACCCACTGCATGAAGGTTTGACTACTAACTGCATCACATTCAAAATAAATTGGTAACCTAATAACACTGAATTGGTTATCTTGGTATGAATGTTTGGCTACCAACTGCACTATGAAAAAACTGCAGGTGTGGATGTGGATTAGTTACCTTGGTATGAAGGTTTTGTTACCTTGGTATGAAAGTTTGGTTACCTTGGTGTGAAGGTTTGGTTACCAACTGCACTATGAAAAACCTGAAGGTGTGGAGGTGGATTGGTTACCTTGGTATGACGGTTTGGTTACCTTGGTATAAAAGTTTGGTTACCAACTGCACTATGAAAAAACGTGTGGAGGTGGATTGGTAACCTTGGTATGAAGGTTTGGTTACCAATCTCTTCTATCAGTTGCTAATTTTGGATCAAATCCAATTATCAAGGTAAGCATTGGGACGAATTTGACACCACCACCAACACCGCTTACACTTCCAAATACAACTTCACATAATCCAATTAAACCATAAGGTGCTGTATAAATGATTGGAACCGTGGATCTTAATTTTTCAGTAATCTGCAGGGTATATTATATAGTTTAGTCCAAGAATTGATTGTAAATCCAATACATACAAAATCCATCATCATCCATACGAGTTGACGAGCATTGTGCTGGCAAAAGGAAGGACCAACTGAGGCAACGACGAAATGCGGGCGAATTAGTTCAGCAAAAACCCAACATACATATCATTCGACACATAATTAGCAATCTTTGGATTTCTATAAGAGAGCAAATGTGAGACCCCGAATTTTATGAAATAAAAGTATTCAATTTTTTTCTATTTGGTAAATGGTTAAATTGATAAAAGGTTAAAGTTAAGGGTGATATGTAAATTTTTTTTAAAGTAAACAAGTTGTCATAAAATACATGGTCACTATTCACGAGTTACTATTCACGAGTTACTATTCACCCAAATTACTATTCACTCTAGTATCGTTCACTCGAGTATTTGGGACACTTTTTGTGTCGGAGTACTATTCATGAGTTACTATTCACGAATTACTATTCACAGGTTACTATTCACCCAAATTACTATTCACTCTAGTATTGTTCACTCGAGTATTTAGGACACTTTTTGTGTCGGAGTTACTATTTATGAGTTACTATTCACGAGTTACTATTCATCTAAATTACTATTCACTCTAGTATTATTCACTCGAGTATTTGAGACACTTTTTGTGTCAGAGTTACTATTCACGAGTTACTATTCACGAGTTAATATTCAGGAGTTAATATTCAGGAGTTACTATTCACGAGTTATTATTCACCCGGATAATATATTTATTTTCGGTCCAAATTATTTTTAGGTACAATATTATTCCATGAGGAAATGTGCTAATTTTTCAGACCGTTGGTTGAAATTATATTAGTAAATCAATAATTCATTTAAATATATTATTATAATATTATATTATAGTAGTATAATGTGATTATATGATAGTATGTTTTTTTTATAATTTGAATGGTAACATTATTATAGTAAATTCATGGTATACAAGTAAAATGAGGTGAAAGAGAACAATTTGAATTTGAATTCTGATGATGTAAGCGATGATGTCATCGGAACGATGAGGTAAACAATGATGTCATCAGAAGGATGATGTAAGCAATGATGTCATTTGATCGATGATGTATGCAATGATATCATCTGATCGATGATGTAAGCGATGATGTCATAAATTATGGCGAAAAGACTATTTTACCCTTACTCTACCAAGCTTATAAATAGAAGCTCATTCCTTCATTATTTCTTACGAATTCACTGAACTCTAGAGAGAGAAACTATAGAGAGAAAGAAGAAGAGTATTCTGCCACTTAACTACTTCTTTATTTCAGTTATTCTTTAAAATGGTAAGGGGTGTTATTTCTTTCTTATTCATGAAGAGAACTGTTGTTATTCCATTTCTTATTATTCTGTTGGAATAACCTGTATACGCGGTCTACCCTATACTTGGTGACATTCTTCTGTTATTCTGTTGGAACATCCTGTCTGTGTGTTTTACACCGGACCTAGTTCCGTCTTTATTATTATTCTGTTGGAACATCCTGTCTGTGTGTTTTACACCGAACCTGGTTCCGTCTTTATTATTATTCTGTTGAAATATCCTGTCTGTGCGTTTTACGCTGGACCTGGTTCCTTTATTTATTATTCTGTCGGAATATCCTGTCGGTGTGAATTTCACCTGACCTGGTTCCATATTTATTATTCCGTATTTATTATTTTGTTGGGAATAACATGTCTGTGCGGTCTCTATCGCATGCATGCATGGTGAATCCTTCTGTTATTTCATTCTTTATTATTCTGTTGGAATAACCTGTCTATGTGGATTGCCACATGCATGGTGAATGATCCTTTATATTCATTCCTTATTAAATTGTGGAAATGATCTGTATACGTGGATTACCGCATGGCTGGTGAAAATCCATTTGCAGTTTCATATATTTTTTATTATACTCATTTGGTTAAAGTTTTGATTTCTATACTCCATGAAATTAGTAGAATATTCTTGATATTTGCGCTTCATCCAGTATCTTTTCATGAAATATTCTTCTGAGCATTCTTGACTGTTACTTTACAAAGAAGTATCATGTTGACAATTTGGATATTATTAGTTCCTGGATAAACTAATTCTTGAACTTGTTTAATTGAATTCCTATAACATTGTCATCATCCTCATGTTTATTTTATGTTAAAAGTCATCTTTGGCTTACGTGCATAGATGGACTTAGTATGATTATGACCAGGGATCATTCGGTATAATCATGAACTGTGATGTTATAAGTGGTGTGGTAAAAGTCCTCAGTGGCTTGTAATGCATTGATAGACAGTTTGTGGTATGATTATGACCAGGGATTTTTTCGGTATAGTCATGATCATTGATGATTTAATGAATATCATTGGCCCGTAATACAAGGATGATTAGAAGATGTGGTTTATTTATTAAGCTGAGTCTCAGTGATAAAAGTTGATGAAAATATTTTTAAATCATAGAAGATAGTAGGTTTTATTCTCTACTTGACTCTTCTAATGGATTGCTTATTCCGCTGCAGTTAAACTTGATGTCTATTGTATTTTATCAGTTTAACATTGTTGAAGACTATTGATAATTTATTCTTCATTATCTTAGTCATAATATTTCTTACTGGGCTAGTTGAGCTCACCCTTTCTTTCAATGTTCTCTTCAGGAAATGAGAATATAGCTGGGACGAGTCAGGGAAAGAGTGATGGTCCAGAAGATAGCATTAGTAGTCCTCACTATTTTGTTAAATAGTGCGACAATAAATGTAATGAGGACTCTTTGAATATGGATATTGTCTAGATGACAATATTCCTATTAGAACTCTCAGTTTATGTATTGTCGTATGTTACACGACATTTGTATAATTAAATTTGTATTTGTATTTTATACCATGTATTTGGCGACTCAAGATGGGTGATGAATACCTAATTTTGGGGGCGTCACAGTATTAATTAAGTTGTATTTAAATTTTGTACCATGTATTTGGCGACTCAGAATGGGTGATGTATACCTATTTTGGGGGCGTCACAGCAAAGGCCATAAAGGCCTAGCTAATCATGTAAGACCCCAACTTTTATGAATAAAGATGATTTTTTTATAAATATCATTTTTGAATATTATGGAATGAATTTGATATAATGTTATAGTTGTGGGTAATATTTATAAATTTTACAAAGTACGCAAGTTGTTATATAATATTTGATTGGTCGGGGAATATTCGTACAACGATACAATCATTGGTGGACCCCACAACTGAATTATTGTCGGATTGAAAAAACAACAAAAATACTTTATGAAAATAACGATGGAAGTTTTACCGTTAACTGTTGAAACACCCGGTGTTAAAAATAGAGTAATATATGCGTGGTGCATAGTAGCACACGGCGTTGATTATTGATGCTTACATGAGAAGTTACTCAGTTTTGTTCAATTATTGTTACAGTAATCGCTGCTTAGTATCTCACGTTATTTGATTCAATTATTGTCAATATTTTATATATCATTAAATCAATAATTGAGACGACAAAGTTATTAATATTATTATTTGTAATATTAACGATGTCTAGAAGTTCTGTCAAGGAGATGTTTGGTCACCTAATTGCGTGTCAATAGGGAGAAATCCTTATTGAAAAGTCCCGTCTTTCTTGGGAACGACCTGGTCGATTAATATTGTGAATTATAATAATGATGATAAGTGTGTTAAAAATATTGAGGAGATTTTTATGAAGTATTTGTTGTAAGTTTGGCTTGTTATTTAAACTCCCCACTTACCTATTTTTCAAAACTGTCAATGAAAAGTTATCTCAATTTTGTTATATATATATATATATATATATATATATATATATGTTTGTGGTGTGTGTGTGTGTGTTTGTGTGTGTGTGTGGGTGTTAGTCAATTTGGGTGGGTGAGTGGGTGAGTGGTGGTGGGTGAGTGGGTGAGTGGGTGGGGAGGGGGGGGGGGAATTTGGTATTCACGTGGAGGGAGTACAATTATTATCATTTTATGTATAATATATATATATATATATATATATATATATATATATATATATGATAGTGAATTTTGGTGGAGACAGGATGGAGTACTATAGGTATTAATTATATATATGTATATGCAATGTTTGAAAATTGGCAAGGAGGGGTACAATTATTATTATTATTATTATTATTATTATTATTATTATATATATATATATATATATATATATATAATATATATATGTTAATTTAAAAGGAATTCACGGGAATTGGCAGGTAGTATCACGGGGGTAATGACCCGTGAGTTTATAATATATAATATATAATATAAATAAAATTATTATATTTTATTTAAAAATTTTTATTTTATTAAAATATTTTATTAAATCAATATGGACCGTCCATTTAAAAGTAAACCAATCTGGACTGTTCATGAATTAGTTATTATTTAGTCCATTCTTCTTTAAATAGAAGCTCATTCCTTCATTATTTTTTACGAATTCACTGAAACTCTAGAGAGAAAGAAGAAAAGTATTCTGCTACTTCACTACTCCTATATCCAGTATTCTTCTTTCAAAGGTAAGGGATATTATTTGTTGTACTCGTAAGGAGTATTATTTCTTTATTACTCATGAAGAGAACTTCTGTTATTCCATTCTTTATTATTCTGTTGGAACATCATGTCTGTGCGTTACGCATGACCTGGTTCCGTTATTTATTATTCTGTTGGAACATCATGTCTGTGCGTTTACGCATGACCTATTATTCTGTCGGATTAACCTGTCTGTGCGGTCTATCGCATGCCTGGTGATTTCTTTTATTATTCCATTCTTTATTATACTCAGTCGGTTAAAGTTTTGACTTCTATACTAGATGAAATTGGTGGAATATCTTTGATATTTACGCTTCATCCAGTATCTTTTCATGGAAATATTTTTCTGAGCATTCTTAAATTTTACTCTACAAAGCAGTATCATGTTAACAATTTGGACGTTATTAGTTCCTAGATAAATTAATTTTTGAACTTGTTTTATTGAATTCTTATATCATTGTCATCATCTTCATGTTTATATTATATTGAAAGTCATCTGTGGCCTGTAGTGCATAGATGAACTTGGTATGATTATGACCAGAGATTAATCGGTATAATTATGACCGTAATATTATAAATGATGTAGTAAAAGTCATCATTGGCCCGTAGTGCATTGATGGGCAGTTATTGGCATCAGGGGCGGTTCTACCTTGGAGCAGGGGGGCACATGTCCCCACTGAATTTTCAGTCCATGTGTTTGTGTTCTCCTTAGCTTTTCCCATAGTACACACTCCTGCTATCACCACCCTTTTTTTGTATAAGTGACTCTTTAAAGTAATGATAATTTTGTATTACTTCCCTTATTTCTCTCTCCATGTGTAATATTTGGCTCAAAAAGTAAGTACTCTCTTCTATTTTCTTTTCTTTTTTAACTAATATCCTATAAAGTTTTTTAGTTGTAGAAAAAAAATGAGAAGAAATTTTTTGACTCGAAATATATTCATTTTTTTAAATATTTTTTTCTAATTAAAATTCAAAAACACCACTTTTCTTAGAAAAAATTCTCTTCTATTACAAAACTGATATTATCTCTTTTTGTTTTCATTCGCTTCCTTTTCTTTTATCACCAAATTAAAACTTAAAGACAAAGACAAGGTGTTAAAACTCCAAGACTATTTACTTAGTTTTTTTTATCCCATGTGACCTTATCCAACTCTTTTGGATTTATCACATTTGTACTATATTAGATTTTTAATAAAAAAAATTGTTGATTGAAAAAATCATTCTAATATTTTTCTTATAAAAAAATTATGAATATATATATATATATATATATATATTAAACTTAACGACTTAAATGTTGATAAATTATATTGAATTTAGAAAAGTATATATATAGTTATAATTTTTATTCTTAATAAAAAAAATTCAAATTTGACCCCACTGAATTTTGTGGCTAGATCCGCCCCTGGTTGACATGATCATGACCATTGATGAATACACAAATATCCTTGGCCCGTAGTGCATGGATACTTTGTGGTTGTGATACTAGAGAATATCCTTGGCCGTAGTGCAAGGATGATTCGATGATGTGGATTATTTATTAAGCTGAGTCCGAGCAATAAAAGTGACGAAAAACCTTTTAAATCATAAAAGATAGTAGATTTTATTCTCTACTTGACTCTTTTAATGGATTGCTTGTTCCGCTGTTGTTAAACTTGATGTTTGTTATATTGTATCAGTTTAACACAATTGATAGCTAAGGATAATTTATTCTGCATTATCTTAGTCATAATATTTCTTACTGGGCTAGTTGAGCTCACTCTTTTCCTTTCGTTGTTCTCTTTAGAAAATGAGAACGTAGCAAGGACTAGTCAAAGAACGGAGTGACGGTCCAGAGGATAGCATTAGTAGTCCTCACTATTCGATAAAATAGTGTGTTAATAAATGTATTGAGGACTTATTTTGAGTTTAAATAATGTCTAGAAGATAATATTTGTATTAAAACTCACAACTCATGTTGTATATTTAAGATTATATTTGTATTCTGTACCATGTATTTGGCGACTCAGAATAGGTGATGTATACCTATTTTGGGGGCGTCACAAATCCAGTCGGAGTAATAGTAACATTGATTTCATAATTAGACCCATCAAATTCAATCCACGCATGGATATTCTAACCATTTCGCATAGCTACTGATGTAAAGTTACCGCCAGTGGAGTTATAATACCCAACTGCGGTTTTTATTTATGATTCAATATTATTTAAGTCGATACCGACATGATTACCATCTAGGTCGTTGAATTCAGGGTTTTGGCCAGTGTCAAACTCGACGGCGAGGAGTGGGGCCGTGGTGGCGACGGTGGCGTTGGAGAAGATGCCAATGTACTGGCCTGAGAGGGCGCCGTCGGGAGCGGTGGACCCGGAGAGGACGAAGGCGAGGCCGAAGCCAGGACTTGTGGTGATGTCCGGCAAGACATAGAAAACGAACTGGGTGGAGAATGAAGACACAGTGGTGGAATTGGAAGTGCGTTTTATTGGGATTTGGGCGGTGTGAAAGAAGATCTTCTCCTAAATTAAAGAATCTTAATTGCAGTAATATTGTAAATAAATATGGGAAAATATATTACTTTTATAATTATTTTATGGATGTACCATTATTGTAATTATTTTTAAAAATGTACTAAAATATATAATTAATCCTAATTAATATCTGAATGGTAAATACATCTTAATAAATTAGATCATTTGAATCTAAAAAACGGTTTGATAATTAAAAAGTGTAAAACATCTTAATGACACTATTTTACCATTTTAACCATGTGAGTTATTTAAAAAATTTATTTGAATGCTCTTAAAATTTGAAATTGAAGTAGTACAATATTTATTGAGTCTATTTTTGTCCATAAATTTTAAATAAACTATTAAGAGGCAGCTCTTACTAGTTATCTTAATAGTTAAGATTTGAATTTCTGTCTAAATGATTAAGAGACAAAAAAAAATAACCCAAATAAAATTTGTTTCTAACCGAATTAAGAGGACCAAAAAGTGCTTAATTAGATGACCCAAAATACTAAAAGTGCCTTAGAAAGCTGTCTCCAGCTGCTTACCTAGACAACTTGGACAACATACCACTTTATCCACCTGCTTAGGGATTGAGCTCTACCTGCTCCTCCCACCAACTTCCATCATTTCAGCTGCTTAGCTTAGCTGCTGCTTGCGGTAGTTCTCTTCTACCACTTTAATAATTTTTTTAAAGGACCCCAAAAATTAAACTCACAAGCAGGGGTAGTGTCTTTAGCATGCATCCATTACTTCCTTGGGGATGGGATGGGATGGGATGGGATGGGATGGGAGCGGATCCAGCTCATTAATTCAGTGGGATCAATTTTTTTAAAATAAAAATTTATAAAAAAAATAAAATACAATAAAATAAAGGCGTCAGAATGCGAGGGATATTGCAAATAATTGTGTGAGCTATCATATAAAATTGATATTGTTTTATTTAATTGAATACACTTCGAATCCTCGATCTTATGTTATATATAAAATGATATTTTATAATTTTTAAAACACTGTTATTATAAGAGACACTTCTTGTGTCCTCTAAAATAAATTACAAAACTAAATAATATTGTTAAAATATTATTTATAATAACATTTTTTGAAATTTCATTGTTTGAAACTATCGTAATGATAGTCTCATTTCAATAACTGCAAAAATATCATATTCAATGTAAGTTACTAAACAATATAAAAGAGTGGAGTGTTTGTATTAGTAGAAATTTGAGACATTTAATAGTCTTTTTATCTGAATTTTTTATTTTCACTAAACACTTTATAAAATCAAAATCGAATTAAAAATTAACTCCCAAAAATTCAGTGGGGTCAATTGACCCCTCTGCCCTAAGGTAGATCCGCCCATGATGGGATGTCTTTGACATTAGCTTGATTTCAAACATGTCTGTGATGTTGAGTATCAATGTTAACTATAAATCACATCACTTTTCTTAGTACGAGGTACGACAGGAGATAGATTTTTTTGAATAGTTTAGGTGATACGAAATAAATTTGAAACGTGGTAGGCTAGTTGGTATGAGTTTCTAAAATGATATAGCTCAAAAAAGTAGATATATTATAAAAATGAGTTTTTTTAAGCTTAGTGTTACAAGTCAAATAGTCATTGCATAGCCTTATTGAAAGCTAAAGCAAGAAGGGATGAACTTGATTTTGATAAAGAATGTGCAACATAAGCATGTGATTATTATTCTTCCCATGGCAATTGAAACATGATTGTAATCATGTATTGATATTACTTTACATGATATATCTGTTATGTTACGTTTAGATTGAAGGAATGGAATAAAAAGTAAAATGATTCATTTTATTCTATTCTAGTTGGAATGAGTTATTCCATTCTCTCTCTCGCCCAAGGAGCCGAACACAATTTTTTCACAACCAAACACAATTTTTTTCATTCTATAAAAATGAGTCATTCCATTCTTTATTACTCTAATCTAAACGTAGCATTATATTATGCATGTAGTGGTATGCAATCAATTTTTGGTTTGCTTCATTCTTTTTCAAGGAATTGAGTCTCCAATAAGTATACAAATTTGAAAAATTGTTCTGTTGTTATTTTCTGCACATCGAATAGAATGCCTTATGTAACAGCTTGATGATACCACTGCAGAAGAGAAAATTGAGACCGACAGGTACAACTTATTTTATTTAATGTGAAAGAGGACCATGTGAAAATATCAAAAACACATGTGACAATATCAATTATTTATTTTCAACATCCATTAGAACTTGTGCTCTATAAGAAAAGATATAGCTGAAATCAATGGAAATTAGAAACTTATATAAATGATTATTTGTTCATTTATTTAGCAACAAGATCATAATGAGAAAACAACAACCCATAATCACGATAGTTAGCATAATCTTAATTTCATAACAACAAAGTCGATATCAAGTTCAGCAAAATGGATTCTTGTAATGAGTTCAAAACCCCCAAAAAGAGCCCTCTTAATTCTAAGTTTGACTAGCAGAAGTGCATAGTTTAGTCTAACTGGGAGAGCTATATATTGAGGAGTTCTATGTCTACCCAACCCTTTACATCAAAAGTCAGCCTAATTTAGTTTCACAGCAGCCAATGAACAAAAAGGAAATAAACTGTGAACTTCTTAATTCAATCTATAAGTGTCATAGGCGCAACTAGTTTATGCTTGCTCCTACCACTGGTTATTCTTGTTCGACAAGGCAGCGTTTCTTTGAATGAGTTTTCACCAGTGTCCTCCGCAATGCTTCTTTAGAATTATTTGCCGGGGTTTGTGTTTGAGAATCTCCTGCAATGATCTGCCCATTCCTGCATGGCAACATCTCAAATCCTTTCGGTACTGAATCATTCATTAACTGTAAGCCACAAGATCAACAAGCATTATGTTGGAGAAAGGCAACGAGTGAGCATATATAGAAAGCTAAATTAGTCTGATGATCTAAGATTAAGTACGAGAACTGATATTTCCACACGAGTCTCTCTCACATAGATGTGGGACCTACTCACCATCCATGTGAGAGAGAGAATGTGGAAGTATCATTTTTTCATGTAAAAATATCAGTTTCTTTAAAATACATTAAGACTTGTATAAAGAAAATACAGGCGACAATTTAAACTCAATGTCTTGTTTTGTACCGTCCAGTCTTTGAAATCTAATCTGAAGATGAATTGTTTATACGAAACTTCGCCTGACATTACTGCTCTGGAAGAAGGGGTATTCCTCGGTGCTGCAAAAATTAATCTTCATAACTATAAAGAAATTAAAGAAGAGACTACGCAATATTCTCTGAATTGTATCTTACAAACAAGGTGAAAGCCATTTGCGTCCATATGTATTACAACGCGTCCGACTTTCACCAAGAAAGACAAAGCAAATAAGTTCTCCACCGTCAGTGCAAAAGACTTTCTGTTTAACAACAGACTTTCGAGTTAACAGTTCTCTTTCCCCTTAAGATCTCAAACATGATGTACCCATGATCTTGTCGGTATCTACATTCTCTTCAGCAGCAGCAATAGCATGAACCTGGTGCAATAGAAATTTAAATAAGACCATAAGGATGAAAATCCCAGGAGAAAAGAATACCTTACTAAATATCCACCAACCAGATTTCAAGAAATACCTATTACTGAAATATTATTACGTAGTAATTGCAAGCTACAATTAGGAGGAGCGTTAACACTTAACAATAATATTATCTACACCAACAACTAGCCAAAATAATAAAACATCATCACATATTGAACCAAGAGAAGGGATGCATGCCTAAATGTGTCACTACAACAAGATAATTATGTCTGCCCTTTCAAGCAACATGCAACAAGGAAAGTTAGGTTGGTCCATAAACCAAATTTATTAAGCAGTAACTATAGATTGGCAGCAGCCGATTTACAAGTTCTTCGAATCATAGAGGCTGCTAAACACAAGATTCTGTCTCTATGATTTCCAGTATCATTCTCAATCAAAGAGCATTCTTACAAAGCAGCTTGCATTCTTATTGGGAAATCCGCAAAAGGCATTATTTGTCCTGAATTAGCATTTTGAATGGAAACGGGAAAGTAAGGAAAAACGCCAGTGTTGTAAAATCCCCGCCTAGGTCCTGTTAACCCCCGCTTAGGCGCTAGGCGGTCCTCTACCGCTTTTACTTAGGCCCCCGCCTAGACAGAATCAAACCTTAAAAGATTGTTTTTTGGCAAGTTTTACATAATACACCATTAAACTTTCAATTTTTTTTAATTATCCCATTAATCTAATTGAAATAGTAAAATTGTACCATTCCGTTTCAAAAATTGGATGGACGTTAAATTGCTTAAGTTGGATAAATGTTTTTTGGTCACTCTACTTCAGGTAAATTTACAAATGAGTCGCTAAACTTTTTTTTCTTACAGTCAACTCACTAAACTTTAATTTTCTTACAAATCGTTAAAAAAAACCATTAATAATAATAATAATAATACCGATAATAATAATAATAATAATAATAATAATAATAATAATGATAATGATACTCCCTCCGTCCCATGATAAAAGTATTTATTACTATTTTAAGTAGTCCCAAGTTAAATGTTTACTTACCTTAAATAATTTATTTTTTACAATAACTTGCCTATAATACCCTTATTATTAATTGTTATATTTCTATTCTCTATGCATATTTATGGAGCATCACTAGTAATGTGCAGAAATCTATACAATTAAATAAGAATTTAAATATGGACAATTTTGTCATTTTATCATCTTTCGCAAAAAGTCAATCAAGACTTTTATCGTGGGACAGAGGGAGTATTATCATTATTATTATCGATATTATTTCTTTTCCAATAGTTGTTCACTTCTCAGTTCACGCACTTCAAAGCTCAATTATTTTTCTGGACTTTTTCCCCAAAAGGGTCTTGTCAATTCTTCTATTATTATTATTATTATTATTATTATTATTATTTCTTTTCCAATAGTTGTTCACTTCTCAGTTCACGCACTTCAAAGCTCAATTATTTTCCTGGTCTTTTTCCCCAAAAAGGTCTTGTCAATTCTTCTAAAATCCTGATTTCAAAACTAAGTTGCCACATTCATGGGTTTGATCAAAATGGGCATCTTTGATTTTCAGTCTCTGCTTATTTTAAAATAATAATAATGATAATAATAATAATAATACCGATAATAATAATAATAACAATACCGTCGGTAATAATAATAATAATACTGATAATAATAATAATAATAATAATAATAATAATAATAATAATAATAATAATACCGATAATAATAACAATAACGATTATTATTATAATTATTATTATTAACGGTTTTTGTAACGATTAGTAAAAAATTAAAGTTCAGTGAGTTGACTGTAAGAAAAAAAATTTAATGACTCATTTGAAAGTTCACCTAAAGTAGAATGACCAAAAAACATTTATCCAACTTAAGCAATTAAACGTCCATCCAATTTTTGTAACGGAATGGTCCAATTTTACTATTTTAATTAGTTTAATGGGATAATTAAAAAAAATTAAAAGTTCAATGGTGTATTATGTAAAGCTTGCCAAGTATAGTTGTAAAAAACTTAGTTTTGCAATATAATAAGTATATACAATAGAAAAATAAATATCTGAGATCGCCTAATAAAATGCTTAATTCGTCTAGAAAAGTGCGTAGGCGTCATCTAGGGAACTTTGGCGCTAGGCGCCACCTCCGTCGCCTAAGTCCGCATAACAATTTTGATAGTGGTCCCCTCCGAACCCATGATAATTATCTCTTCTCATGGATTCGGATAGGGAGATTGTTGGATGAAGTAGTCCTTACCCATGAATACCTCATTAAATTGGGCAAGCTTGTTTCAAGGAATTTTGTCTCCCACCATGCCCTTAAATCAACGATGTTTGTCCCACATGCTTGGACTTTAAGAAGGGGAGATTAACTCCTCCCAATTTGGTGAAGCCATAATCATCCGAGAGAGAAAAGAGAGAGGGTGGGAGAAATCCCATCCAGGAGAGGATAGAAGGGAGAGAAATCTCATCCAGGAGAGGATAGAAGGGAGAGAAATCCCATCCAGGAGAAGGATGGAAGAGAAAGTAATCCCATCCAGGAGAAGGGTGGAAGAGAGAGAAATCTCATTCAAGAGAAGGGTGGAAGAGAGTAAGAAGAGAGAAACAAGAGAACCAAAAGGAAAAAATAGAGAGAAAAAGATTAAACAAATAGGTGTGTTGTTTGGGTTCCATCACAAGGTTATTGTGATGAGGTAATTTGAGTGTGTATTCAAATTAAGATATCTTTATATTCTTTCAGTTTATTATAATGAATTTTTCGGATATCGTCCCGTGGTTTTTACCTCTTAATTTTAAAAGGTTTTCTGTTGGGAAAAAGCATCTCCCATACTGTTCTCTTTGATAAATTAAATGGTAACAATATCAGTACATGTCAAACAGATTAAATTTACAATTCCACCAAAATAATAATCACTACAAAAAATAATGAGATGAAAATAACTAATCACAAGACACTAACTCACTTCCCACCTTACAGAAAACATGTACCATATTTTCTTTTGGGAAAAAACACATTTACCTCACAGTGGTTGTAGTGTTTTAAGCAATTAGTCACTGTGCTTTTAAAATATTCAATTAGCCCACTGTACTTTTTAAAAATGTTCAATCAAACAATTTTGTCCAAATTTGCTAACGGACGTTAAAAAATTGGGGGAAAAAAGCACCTTTACCCCACTGTGCTTTTAAAATATTCAATTAGCCCACTGTACTTTTTAAAATTGTTCAATCAAGCAATTCCGTCCAATTTTGCTCACGGACTTTAAAAAATTGGACTAATTTTCCTACAAGGTAGGTGCAACAATGTACTTTTGACACTTTGCCTAACGATCTATCCTACAGAAGATGCAAAGATCATGTAAACTTTTACTTGATTTGAGGTTGTTGAGCATAATATCCAGTGAACCCCTAAAACTGCATCAAATTCTCATCTCAGTGGAAAACAGCTGATATTCAAACTGTTTGCACTTTTGATTACTGGTAAGTGGTAACCTTAAAACCATCTGCCACTCACCATCACAGGATTAGTAGTCTCTAGAGTTGACCCCAATCATTCTTGAGAAACTGCTTTTTTGACCTCAGTAAATTTATTCCCACTAAAACCCTCAGATCTTTGATGGAATTGAAGGACCTGGGATCCGATAAATCGATCAATTCATCTCTCCATTTTCTCTCCATTTTTTGTGAAAATGGGAGACAAAGAATAGGACCTAATTCCCAGCAGTAGGATCCTTATTTTGTTTTGCATTTCTCATCGGACAAATCAAGTCAAGGAATCCAAATGACAACAACTAGCACCGATTGACGGGAGAGAGACATATGTAGGTTGGTACAATCTGAGGTGTCACCATATTCAGGATTCAAAGAATACCGTACTGGTATGACTTTTTCGACTGTTCCTGATCCATCGAATAGAGTAGCAATTTCTTTCCCGGGAGCACATAAAATTTTTCTTTTTTTACGATAGGCAATTAACTTTTCTTTTTTACGATACGCAATTAACTTAACATAGTTACCCAGACAGAATGGAGGTAAATATAAAGAAGAAAGGAAATAGAAAGAGAAAAATAGAATTGAAGGGAGGAAACAGAACCACAATTCACATAAATGAAAATTTGTTACACAAGGGTGTTATATACTCTAACTACCAAACTGCTACAGCTAGAGTTAGTTACACGTTTATATGCAATTGACAAACTACCCCCTAATATGACTGAGCTAAAGACTGTTATAACCTTCTTTACTAACTTTTCTATTATATCTGATACATGGCAAAATTTTATAGAATCCAAATTGAATCAAACTTACAAATCAAGATCGCAAGCCAAAGTAACTTTGGACATCTCAACTAATTTGGAAACCACAAAATAGACATTGCAACAAATATCGAAGAGCAAAAAAGAAACTTAAAAAAGCAATCATGAATCCAATAGCTACCAAATCTGAGAAATCCAAGGTTCATTTTAGTATAATACACAAACAATCAAAAATGAATTATCTCAGTTCTTGCATAAAAAAAATTCTTAGCTTCCCCAATCTGTATCATTCACTTCTAATTATCAATGAGGTTATTTGCATTATTAGTGGGTGTGGGTGTGTGTGTGTGTGTGTGTATATATATATATATATATATATATATATATATATAATATAATATAATATAATATAAATTAGTTGTTAGACAGTTAATAAAATAAGTGCCAGAGGGAGAAGAGCTCATGCCTAATAGGGTCATTTCTTTAGAAATTAACTTGGATATAATTTTGAAATTCAAGTGTGAAAGCCTTTTATGCCACAATCAGCAAACATCCATAGAAGCTTTAACAAAGAAACAAGCAGTTTCCGTAGGACTCAACATGAATACTCAATCAATATCAAGAAACTTCAGTAACTCCTTTTCGACTTTCCACCCATCATAAATCGATTAACGAGTAGTTTAACCAGAACAAGCCACAACTTGCAAATTCTAGGGAACCTGCATCTATGAACATCACAACACAATCCCTTGGTGAAGTCTAAGGCAATTGTTTGTTTCTTGGTGCAGCCCTTAACTTTGGTCTTAACCAGTCAAGGGCTGTCACAGGTGTGGTATATTCATTTTGTCACTCTTATTGAGGGCAGACAAATGGAGCCATCACTGATTAGGACCATACACTATAAGACTTCAGGTGTCATAGACCCTGATTAAAAGATTATAAACTAATTCTATAATCAGCCATCTTAAAGATGTTTAGCACAATGCTGTAGAATCGCTATCACACTACATTTCAACGGACATGAAAAAGCCCCAAAATAAATTGGAAAACAGAAATTTTAATTCTTTCAAAATAATCCTCCACCAAAAGCAAAAAGCGCAGGAAACGGAAAAAGTAATTGGGTATAGCATTAAACTAACTTCACAACGTAAACACACGAATTGGGGATAAAAGTCATTGTTCTGGTACCATAACATTCTTCCGAATTCCCGCCATTATTCTAAAATTTCTTACATATCACTCATAAAGATAGTGTGTGCAGAGTTGCAAACTCACATTTTAACTTATTTTAAAGATAGTGACTTATTTTTTAACTTATAAATTGACTTATAAGTAGGTTTGTAGAAGTAACAATTTCTTACTTCTCAAATAATGAATTATGAGTCATTTTAAAATAAGTAGGCTTGACCAAAATGTAAGGACTTTTTTGCCCTTATTTTAGTAGTCTTTACATATTATTTTAACTTACAAGTCCTTTTAGTAATCTTAAAAATTTATTTTAACTTACAAGTCATTATCAACCAAACACTTTCACAACTTGTTTTAACTTATTTTTAAACTTATAAGCCAAACAATTTTACTTATGAGTCGTGGATTAAAATGACATATATTGCACAGCGGCAGCCCCTTGAAATCCAACTTATAGTGACCATGCTTCACTATCTTCACAACCACTTGCTCCTTTTTGTTGACAATCCTTTTTTGCGAAGTTGAATAAACTCTTTGAAGACTTAATTGGGTTACAATTACAAATAGTGTATTTTCATTAAGTGTAATAAGCACCCCAACAAGGCCGCAACTCATGCACACACCTGATGAGAAAAAACTCGCAAAAATAGTGATCACACTAAAAAAAGGGTAAGGAGCATCTGGAAAAGGTTCAGCGGAACAAAAAAGGAGGTTCAGCAGAACAAAAAAATAAAGGTTCAGCAGGCAATAATTTCACAACACATGATATACCTTTCCATAAATCCACAGAGACCCAAAAGCAAAAGCTAGAAACTTTTATTCACATTTGACTACGAAGTCTAAAACCTTGACTTACTAATGGAAACCATTTAGATCAGATATATATATAGACTGGAACTTGCTTTGTAATCAAAAGACATAAAGAAGTAAGTCACCTACCAATGCAAGAACTTTTGTCAGGCCAAGGGTAAGCTGGGCAACAAGAGAATAACTAGTATGTTCTAGTAGCAAACTAGCAATACTTTTTGTGTGTAAGCATGTGTGCACATGGAGTTAGTTATATGTGACTGAAGGATAAGGAGTGAGGTGTATGTTAAGAGTTTTTACTTTTCAGCATTTGTTCTCTTAAAACCCGACTTACTAATGGAAACCATTTACATAGAACTTGCATTGTAATCAAAAGACAGAGATTTGAGTCACCTACCAATGGCAAGAACTTCTGACACATAGCAAACAGAGTTGGATCCTGCTTCACAAAGCCTTCGGATCATCATTGTGTATGCCTTAATATCTGGTTGCAATACTTTTGCAGGAAGCCTATCAAAATGATTTATTGCAAATCAAGATTTCTATTATAGCAGAATCCAGCAATAAATAAACAAAATATATATATATATATATATATATATATATATATATAAAAAGAGAAAAATCCACTGCAACAAAATGATTTCTTGCCTCACAAGATACAAGTCGAAGGATCTCGTGCATGGCCTTGAGCTTGCATCTCATAAATAAAATATATATATATATATGTAAAAGAAAAATTCACTGCAACACTTCAACCCATCTGAAATAACCCCCGCAAAATGGTGCTGTAAATTTCTATTGTGGGTTTCTAACCATCATGGGTTACTTGTTGATAGAGATGCATAACTTGTCTACATTCAGCTTCTTCTTCTTCTTCATCTTCTTCTTCTTCTTTTAGCTAATTTAAGACATAATTTAAACTCACACACTACTTTGTCACTGCAATGGTTTGAACTCCCACCCTCTTGGTACACAAGGGGTAGGGATAACCATTGGGTCAAGGCCTAGGTTTACTTTCAGTTTCTTACAATATCCATTAATTGAAAACTTTATTGCAATATCCATTTATTCATTATAGGGGTTTCTTTCCCAAGGCGGATAATTGCAAACCTCAGCACATACAAGTGGCTCAGCCCCTGAATCTACCAAAGAACATCAATAAATTTACCTGACTGAAAAAACAATCATGTTTTGAGCCCCAAGTGTGACCGCAACAAGATAGTTTACTTTTGATCTCAAGAAATTGAGTTTTTGTCACAATGTTATAATTCAGTAGTAGGCTTATAGGTAGAACTGTAGAAGTAATAAGATAGCTCAATGTTAAATATCAGTGAATGATAAAACAAAGTATAGAGGCTTATAAATATTCTTTAACAATTAGCTGCAATGAAACTGAAATTGTGTGTACCGACAAAAAGAAAAGCAAAACGAAACAGATCATTAGATTACAGAAATTTTAAGCCTGAGATTTTCTTCATTCTTCACAATTATATAAAGAAATATGTGAAGCATCACACAAAACTGGAATATTCTAAACAAAGAGAAGAGCTAATGACGCTACCGTAGTAATGCTAGGACAACGAGAGCTACTTGCAATATCCAGATATGTTCTTTGGAGTAGAGAGAAAAGGAAGTTCAACACACAATACTATCATAACACTTAAATACCTTTCCAAATATCTACAGAGAACTACCAACAACGCTAGAATCTCTTATTTGACTGTGCAGTCAAAAACCTTTACTTACAAAGAAGAGAATGGAAACCATATAAATCTGACATACTTGCACTGTCATTGAAAGATCTAATGATGCAAATCATCTACCTGTAGGCAAGAACTTCTTACGTATAGCAAGTAGAGTCGGATCCTGTTCTTTACTTGAGAGTAGGTCCAATACCATGAAGGTGGTAGATGCATCTGCTGAGAAGCCCTTGCCAACCATTTGTTCTATGAGTAAACCTGCTTCATTATACTTCTTATTTCGAAAACATCCCCGGATAATAGTATTGTAAGTGACATCATTTGGCAAGCAATCATTAGCTTCCATTTCCACAAGTAGCTCATTTGCATCTTTCAGTAGTCCTTCTTCACAAAGTCCTCGGATCATCATTGTGTACGTCCTAGTATTTGGTTGCAAGCCTTTTAAATGAAGGCTATCAAAAAGGTTTCTTGCCATATCAAGCTTTCCATCTTTGCAAAATCCATCAATTAGGACACTAAAAGTAACAATATCAGGAATTAAACCATTAGATTCCATCACATGAAACAAGGACAATGCTTCATCCACACAATGGTTCTTGCAAAGGCCGTCTAACAAGATGTTGCATGTCAAAATATCTGGTTTATGGCCTTGAGATTGCATCTCATTAAATAAATTTTGTGCGTCACCAAATCTACCCATCATAAATAGCCCATGCAAAATAGTGTTGTAAGTTACAATTGTGGGTTTCAAACCTTCACTTGGCATTTTTCGAAAGAGATCCATAGCTTTATCTACTCTCAAATTCTTGCAATATCCATTTATCAAAGTATTATAGCTACGATTATTGGGCACTATCCCCTCATTCATCATGGTATTCAACACTGCAAATGCCCTATCCATTTCGCCACGCAAACAATACCCATCCATGAGCGTAGTGTAGGTGACTACATCAGGATTCTCACCACTTTGAATCATTTGTTCGACCACATGTTGTGCTTCTTCTACCTTGCCTTCCTTGCAAAAGGCATCCACCAGTATAGTAAAAGTATGCATGTTTGGAGAGATTTTCATACTGGCCATCTCTCTTAGAATTTGTTCAGTCTCTGTCCGTCGACCAAAGTTGCATAGGCCCTGAATTAATGAATTATAGCTGTAAACATCTGGCGATATACCTTTTCTAATCATTTCAGAGAAAAGATCCAAAGCATCATCTACTAGTTTGTCCTTGCACAAACTATCAATGATGGTGTTATAAACCACAATATTTGGTTCACAGCTTCCTTTTTCCATTATTCCGAGCAGCCTAATGGCCATGGAAGTGTTGCCTGTTTTGCAAAGCCCATTTATAATGGTGCCATAAGTAACTACATCAGGTTCAGTTTCTTTTGTTCTTATCAACTTCTTGAACAATTCCTCAGCCTCCAAAAACTTATTTTCTGAAAGAAGCCCCCTTATCAGAGTGGTGAAGGTAAAAGCATCCGGCACGAAACCACGTTTGTAGATCCCACCCAACAGAGAAAACCCGTAATCGACTCGATTACAGTGACAACAACAGTTTATAACGGTGGTAATGGTAACTATATTTACCGGAACCACCGGATTTGTCAAAGCACAAATATCTCTGAACAGAGAGACAACAACGGAGTAGTGTTTCATTCTGGCAATAGCGGCTAATAGTTGAGAGAAATCGATTACAGACGGGAGAGGTCGCATTTGAAGCATACGATCGAATAAAAGAAGAGCATCATCGAGATTATCGAACCCGGATTTGCATTTCTCTTGCAGTAATTGGTGCAGAGAATCTCTGCCTCTACGCTTGGGATTGGGGTTAGGGTTTGTTAATTGTGGTGCAGTAGATGTATGAAATGGAGCATAATAATTATTCCGGACTAAGAAAAATGGATTGAATAAGCAGAAATTGAGCAGAGATTTACCTGCAGCTGGGTGATTAGCTGCTATAATCTTTGGTAATTTTTTGAAGTTGAAAGTAGAAGCAACCCCATGAATATGGCTTCCCCTTCCCATCTCCGATCTAAGAAACGCTGCTGTTATAATTCACGAGACTGGGATGGTTTGTACGATTAAGCTGGGACCTGTTCCCTTTTCGGCAATAAGTTAAGTTTGTTTGTAAATATTATAATTGGGGATTATAATTTTAATATTATTATTTTTAAGATTATAATTTTGAGATTATAATTATAATATTTAGACTATTAAGCTATTTTATAATTCAATATTAACAGTCTCACGTTTAAATTTAAAAATAAACAAGACACTTGGGTCATGTTTGTTTGCAAGAATTATAATTCTAAGACTATTAATCCTAGAATTATAATCCCGAGAATATAATTATAATCTAAAGACTGTTAAGTCATTTTATAATTCTTAAATTAATAGTCTCAAGTTTAAATTTAAAAAAAAAAAAAAAGACATTTGAGATTAATAATCATATCTCAAGTATAATCTTGTAAACAAACATAGTCTTGAGATTAATAATCCTATCCTAAGTATAATTTTTATAAACAAACATAGCATAAGAGTTTGGTCATTGCTCGCTCAGACAAATTTGTTTTAATGAGATTTTCTTCCGTATTAATTAAAACTAAAACTTATGTTTAAGGGTGTCCTAAGCAGATCCTAATATGCATAAGAAAAAGTATGATTTCCTCATTTTGTACAGGGATTATTGTATTTGTTATTTAAAATTGTGGTTCCATATAATACGTTTAATAAAATCGTGAACAAAAATCTTACATTTCTTAGTATGAGGTATGATACCAGAAATATCCAATAAATGCAGAAATAATGAATAAGAGGAAAAGATTATCTCTAATATGTTTTAGTCGATTCAAAAAATAAATGAATAATGAATACTGAATAATGTTATAACATACTAGTTGGTATGTTTTGCTATACCAGCATTTTAATAATATGTTTTAAAAAACCGGAACCCTATACCAACCTTTTTGGTTGAAGTATAACTTAGATGACCCAAAATACTATATAAAACTAAGAAATTAATATCTGGTTAATACATCTTAATAAATTAGATTATCTGAATGAAATAGTATCTGAATCTAAAAAACAGTTTGATAACTAAAAAGTGTAAAACATCTTAATAACACTATTTTACCATTTTAACCCTCTGAATTATTTAAAAATTTTATTTAAATGATCTTAAAATTTGAAAGTGAAGTAGTACAATATTTATTGAGTCTATTTTTGTCCATAAATTTTAAATAAACTATTAAGAGGCAGCTCTTAATAGCTAAAATTTAAGTTTCTGTCTTAACGATTAAGAGTCAAAAAAAAATATACCAAACAAGATTTGTTTCTGAACGAATTAAGATGACCAAAAAGTGCTTAATTAGATGACCCAAAATACTAAAAGTGCCTTAGAAAGCTGTCTCCAGCTGCTTAACTAGACAACTTGGACATCATACCACTTTATCCACCTGCTTGGTGACTGAGCTCAACCTGTTCCTCCCACCAACTTCCATCATTTCAGCCGCTTAGCTTAGCTGCTGCTGGCTGTAGTTCTCTTCTACCACTTCAATAATTTTTTTAAAGGACCCCAAAAATTAAACTCACAAACAGGGGTAGTGTCTTTAGCATGCATCCATTACTTCCTTGGGGAGGGGATGGGATGTCTTTGACATTTGCTTGATTTCAAACATGCCTGTGATGTTGAGTATCAATGTTCACTAAATCGCGACACTTTTCTTAGTACGAGGCACGATAGGAGACAGATTTTTTTGAATAGTTTAGATGATACGAAATAAATCTGAAACGTGGTAGGCTAGTTGGTATGAGTTTCTAAAATGAAAGAGTTCAAACAAGTAGATATATTATAAAAATGAGTTTTTTTAAGCCTTGTGTTACAAGTCAAATAGTCATTGCATAGCCTTATTGAAAACTAAAGCAATGAGGGATGAACTTGATTTTGATAAAGAATGTGCAACATAAGCATGTGATTATCATTCTGCCCATGGCAATCGAAACATGATTGTAATCAAGTATCTGTTATGTTACGTTTGGATTGAAGGAATGGAATGAAGAGTGAAATAATTCATTTCATTCTATTCTAGTTGGAATGAGTTATTCCATTCTCTCTCTCGCCCAAGGAGCCAAACACAATTTTTTTCAGTCTATAGAAATGAGTCATTCTATTTCCACCTTCATTACTCAAATCCAAACGTAACATTATATTATGCATGTAGTGGTATGCGTTCAACTTTTGGTTTGCTTCCTTCTTTTTCAAGGAATTGAGAAAATTTGTTCTGTTGTTATTTTCTGCACATCAAATCGAATGCCTTCACTAAAGATGGTTTGTTAAGATACTAGGGTTCCAAGCATGGTTTTTTTGTTCTGTTACTTGTGATAATTAAGTTTAATAAGATTTAAAACTACATGCAAAACTGAAAGTCTGAAAGTATTGTTGACTTGATGCAACAAAAGAGAGAGAACATATTCATCCAACTAAACATAGCGAACCATCTCTACGGAGCAAACTTACATAATATTGTCAGAAAACACTATTTCCACGTGTATTTTTGATCTCACAATATTGTCAGGAAACATTATTTCCAAGTGTATTTTTGATCTCACACAGAGGTGGGACCCATTCTGTTCTCACGTGAGAGAACCGGTTCTTTATTTTCAACATCCATAACAACTTGTACTCTATAAGAAAGATATACCTGAAATTAATGGAAATTTAGAAACCTATATAATACAGGAGGTAATCACGATACTTAGCATAATCTTAATTTGATAATAAACAAGGTCGATATCAAGTTCAGCAAAATGGGTTCCTGTAACGAGTACAAAACCCCCAAAAGAGCCCTCTCAATTCTAAGTTTGACTAGCAGAAGTGCATAGTATAATCTAACTAGGAGAGCTATATATCGAGTTCTACGTCTACCCAACCCTTTACATCATAAGTCGGCCTAATTTAGCTTCACAGCAGCCAGTAAACAAATAGGAAATAAACTGTGCACATCTTAATTCAATCTACAAGTGTCATAGGCTCAAAAAGTTTATGCTTGCTCCTACCACTGGTTATTCCTGTTCGACAAGGCGGCGTTTCATTGAACGAGTTTTCACCAGTGTCCTCTGCAATGCTTCTTTAGAATCATTTTCCGGGGTTTGTGTTTGAGATTCTCCTTCAATGCTCTTCCCATTCCTGCATGGCATCAGCTCAAATCCTTTCGGTACTGAATCTTTCATTAGCTGTAGGCCACAAGATCAACAAGCATTATGTTGGAGAAAGGCAATGAGTGAGCATATATAGAAAGCTGAACTAGTCTGATGATCTAAGATTACTGAAAGTAAGAGAACTGATATTTCCACACGAGTCTCTCACATATAGATGTGGGACCTACTCACCGTCCATGTGAGAGAGATTGTGGAAGGATCATTTTTTCATGTAAACAGTTTCCTTAAAATACATGTAGAGACTTGTATGAAAATACAAGTGACAATTTAAACTCAAATGTCTTGTGTTTTGTACCGTCCAATCTTTGAAATCTAATCTGAAGATGAATTGTTTATATGAAACTTCGCCTGACATTACTGCGCTGGAAGAAGGGGCATTCCTCGGTGCTGCAAAAAATAATCTTCATAACTATAAAGATATTAAAGAAGAGACTATGCAATATTCTCTGACTTGTATCTTACAAACAAGGTGAAAGCCATTTGCATCCATATGTATTACAACACGTCCGTCTTTCACCAAGAAAGACAAAGCAAATAAGTTCTCCACCGTCTGTGCAAAAGACTTTCTGTTTAACAACAGACTTTCGAGTTTAATAGTTCTCTTTCCCCTTAAGATCTCAAACATGGTTCCCATGATCTTGTCAGTATCTACATTCTCTTCAGCAGCAGCAATAGCATGAACCTGGTGCAGTAGAAATATAAATAAGACCATAAGGCTGAAAATCCCAGGAGAAAAGAATACCTTACTGAATATCCACCAACCAGATTTCAAGCAGTACCTATTACTGAAATAATATTACGTAATAATTGCAAGCTAGTTATGAGGAGCGTTAACAATAATATTATCTACACCAACGACTAGCAAAAATAATAACACACCATCACATATTGAACCAAGAGCAGGGATGCATGCCTAAATGTGCCACTACAAGAATATAATTATGTCTGCCCTTTCAAGCAACATGCAACAAGGAAACTTAGGTTGGTCCATAAACCAAATTTATTAAGCAGTAACTATAGATTGGCAACAGCCGATTTACAAGTTCTGCCAATCATAGAGGCTGCTAAACACAAGATTCTGTCTCTATGATTTCCAGTAAATATAGATTGGCAGCAACCGATTTACAAGTTCTGCCAATCATAGAGGCTGCTAAACACAAGATTCTGTCTTTATGATTTCCAGTATCATTCTCAATCAAAGAGCATTCTTACAAAGCAGAGCAGATTGTATTCTTATTGGGAAATCCGTAAAAGGCACTATTTGTCCTGAATTAGCATTCTGAATGGAAACGGGAAAGTAAGGAAAAACGTCAGTGTTCTAAAAATTCCCTCCTAGGTCCTATTAATCCCCGCCTAGGCACTAGGCGGTCCTCTACCGCTTTTATTTTGCTAGGCACCTAGGCCCCCCGCCTAGGCAGAATCAGACCTCTACTTTGAAGCTCTACAATAGGTAAATGATTTTGTGAAGCCTTAAAACATTGTTATTTTGGTAATAGTTCATGTAAAATTTAAAAAAATTACATATACTATATCTTTTGTATAGTATAATAAGTATATACAATAGAAAAATAAATAAATGAGATCGCCTAAGAAAATGCCTAGTCCGCCTAGGAACAAGGTTCTTAAAACCGGACCGTTCCTCGAACCGTAAAAGGTGTCAGGTGGATGGGTCATTGGTCCAACCAGTGGTCGAACCGTTATTGACCCAGTGACGTCATTAATATATAAAATATAAAATATAATTAAAAATATTAATTATTATTAAATATTATTTATAGTATTTAGTAAATATGTAAAATTAATCAATTTATCTATAAAAAAAACTAAACTAAACTTATTTATACAATATTTACTTTATATATTTCAAAGAAATACTAAACATCTCTAAATACATCCTCCCTTTCTTTTATCATATTATAATTTATAGTCATAAGAGTATATACCAAAAGCATATTCCCTTCTTTGATCATTCCATCTTACTGATGAAGCCATTCTTTCTACAGACACACTCCCCTTCTTTTATCATTCCTTCTTTCTGAGTTCTGAGAAAAGTCATTCTTAAATAAAGGTCTATCACATCTTTTCTATAATCTCTGATAGTCCGATCTAAAATGAAAACTTTTGATTTTGATTTTTATTTTGATCTTAAACTTGGGAATTTCTTCGGTGATTTTTTCAACGGGGACAAAATCTTCTGAATACTTCTTCTTTTCTTTTTGAATTTTCTATTTTGGCTCAGATCTAGATATTATTTTGTCATTCTTTTATGATTATTATTTGTAAATATTGTTAAGGCTTATTGTGATGAATAATGGGTTCGGGTGCAACGAAGAAGGAGAAGAAGAAGAAGTGCAGAGTGAAGGTTGACGGGGTTTCAGCCATAATTTTTTTTTTCTATTCAAGTAGGGAACATGTCCAACTCGCGAACCAATCACCGGTTCTCTAGGTCAGGTGGTTCAACCGCCGGTTCGTTGGGTTTGAACGGTTTTTAGACAAAAATGGGTTATTGGTCTAAACCAAACCGGTGGGCTGATCATTTCCGTTTTTTCCGGTCCGACCGCCGGTCCGGTTCGGGTCAGAAAACCATGCCTAGAAAAATGACCGTCCAGGGGGCTTCTGCACCAAGCACCCCGTCCCGCCTAGGTCCGCATAACAATTTTTAGAACACTGAAAAACGCCACCTCTTGGCATCTACATAGCATATTAGACAAACAGTTCCATATAGATTAAGATAGTGTATGATGATGGCATTGTAGGGAGGATATGGTATGACTTTAACAATGAATCTACTGCTGCAGTTCCCTGCATTAAGATTAGCCTTCATATGATTAGGGACATCCCCTCTACATCTTTATTATACTAGTGGAATCTGTGCTCGGCCACTCACAATCATACCCTCTCTGTGACTAGCCTAACTTTTTTATTTAGCGTCGGTCGTTATTCATAAATAATTTGTTTTTATGACTCGATGGGCAGATGAGATCAAATCATAATCAAGTCTTGTAACCTTTACCAATCATGCATTTACAGTAGCTCAAGAAGGTATAACTAATTACAAAATCAAGAAAAAAGAACATAAATGGAAAGAGAAGACTCATTCTACTTCATGCCCAGGTGAAGCTACAGAATTTTTTAAACCCAAAATCCATCCACCAAAGCTAAAATATTTTAGCCCAGCCACTAAAGGTTAATCATTCAGTACTTGAGCATTCCTCACACGTGTAGCAAACTAACTTAGATTTCATGGGGGGGGGGGGAAGCGAACTTGAAATCTTGGGTATTATTATGTTGGTTTAAAGGACATAAAAAGAAGAGATAAAGGAGTAGAAGTTAGATTCATGTGGCATTGTAGTAGCTTAGAAAAAGTGTTCATTTGCCAGGTTCATGGCAAATAGCACATTAATTTGAAGGGTTAAAAAACATAGCTTTTCTCAAGCATCTCTTCTATATCTCCACCATACCAATTTTTTCGCTACAAAATCTAGAATAAAGACTGAAACACAGACTTTTCTCAATTGAAGCTAATCTGATAGCAACCATACCTTTTCTGGTTTAGCTCTTTCAACTGGCCTTGCACGCTTCCTTCTAACTACAGCCTTCTGTTGCTTTACTTCATTGTTCATGGGTCCAATCCTTAAGAAAAAACAAAACGAAAACACTTACCAAAAAAGGGAAAATAAATTGACACAGAAAAACTAAGTTAAGTCTCAACAAAGACTGCACAGCTGAGTTAAAAACTCACATGGTTCGGCATCCTTTGCAATTCCTGAAAATAGGCGAAACAAAAGAACCAAGCTTTTTCCAAGAAACTGAATCCCGCTTAGAGGCTCCTCTTCCTTTTCCGTGTTGTTGAGCAAAGTCTTTGAGCAAACAAGAGACAAAATGTGACGGTGTTATACCTCCATTGATATGTGACTTAATCGAAGCCACCAGTGTGCTAGCAAGACTCCTCAGTGCCTCTCCATCTACAAGTTGCTCCATTGGCTTCTTAACTAACAATGACAATTTAATCACAACTTCAAAAAACATTCCATATGGTTTTTTTTGAATGAAATAAAAATAGAATCTCATTGTTTATAAGTAAACAACATAGCTTATTAATTTCAGTGGCATACTGGCATACAATATATCTTATAGATGAAAAAAGAACTTATTTTTTCTACACTTAGTAGTTCTTCATCCTAGTTGCTTCACAGAGAAAAAAAACATGGAAAAAACTATACAAGAACATGAATAAAGGGCTTAAATTCATTTTACTACAACGAAATCTTACGATTTTGATAAATTGTACCTTAAAGTTGTAATTTTGCAGAAACAGTCATTAGAGCTTCAAGGTTTTAGACATTGCAGCTTAAAATTTCTAATTGTGTGGATTGGCTCTAAAAAGTTTCAAGATTTTGGCTAATCACTCCGGTTACTTGAAAAACAAAGCTTCATTTCAAAGTTGATCATGTCAATTTGGAAAAATTGGTGCAATGTATACCAAAAGGTCGAACTTTAAAGATCAATACTGCTTTTTATCCAATGAAACAAAAAAGGAACAAATTTTGCACAATAACAACTGTAGGGTGTAAGTGGCCCACCAAGCATTTTCAGGTGCCACTCCCATTTGATGTGGGGATTAGTGCACAAACAAAGTACCTATTTAAACTCACTCTAAGTGTTACAATCAAGTATGAGGGCTGTTAATATGCCATCTTATAATATTCTAATTACTATCTTCCTACTATGTGTGTGTGTGTTTGTCCATATCAATTTAAATCTTAAATTTGTGGTTATAAGATGTGTAGCCGAGAAAGTACACTAGGTGCATATTTGGTGTGGGGTATCCGGAGGCTAAACACACTTAGAGCATGTTTGGCAGTGACTTATAAGTCATTTGCTATTTGGCAATGACTTATTCTATTACTTATAAGTTGATTTTTAAGTCAAAAAATATAAGCACGTATTTATAACTTATTTTAAAATAACTTATAAGTCATTTTAAAATAAGTTAGTTTGACCAAATGTAATGTTTATTTTGCCCCTCTTCTTATTAATGTTCTTTTTAGTAATTTTTACATTTGATTTTTAACTTATAAGTCAAACACCTTCGTAACTTGTTTTAACTTAATTTCTGACTTACAAAAGTTAAATTGATGCCGAACGTTTTTAATTATAAATTACAATTTAAACCAACTTATAAGTCAACTTATATTTTAATTTTAAGTCATTTTAAAATAAGCTTTTTCATTTGAACCCCCAAACACCCCAAATACCCAATAAACCACAAAATCATAAATGCTAAAGAATCGGTGTATGTATATTGACAGAAAATATACCTAGCTTATGCAAGTCCTCAACTTCATTGATAATGGTGATGAAGTTATCAAAATCATCCCTTGCTAAATCATCTTTTCCCTCTACAGAAAGTTAAATCAAAAATATAATAGTACAAATAACATCATAATTATTTACATCAGCACATGATTAAAAAAAATTAAAAATTAAAAAAAAAAAGAGAGGAGGATTTACCCTTGACGATCTTCTGAATTTTTTTTAAAAAAAAAATTAAAAAGAATTTTTACAGCTGATCATCATAGTTTTCCCTCTACAAAAAGTTAAATAAAAAATATAATAGTACAAATAACATCATAATTATTTACATCAGCACATGATAAAAAAAATTGAAAAAAAAAAAGAAAGAAAGGAATTTACCATTGATGATCTTCTGAATTTTAACATACCCAGACCTGATAACTCTTCGCTCATCCTTCCCTTGATTCAAATCAACAAGACTCCATGGATCAACAGCTTTATAATTCGAATTATTACTTATTTTCTCTTTTTTCACCTTGATATTTTTTGACATATTTTACTCCAATAAGTTAGCTCTAAAGAAAAATTAACCCTCCTCTGTTTCTGTCTCTCCCTGCTCTTTTGTATTTGAAAAAAAAACAAATAAACTATTTTTTCCCGCTAACACCAAATCCCGAGGTGTCCATTCATATTTGTATTTGAAATAACAGCGGCTTAGCGAGCAAGCTTCTTCACCTCTATAATATTACTAATATATCCTATTTATTTTAATAATTTCATTTATTACTCATCTTTTGTACTCTCCCTCCTTTAATATAAATCATTTTAAAGAAGTATTTTTCTCCCTTAATATAACTCGTTTGAAAATTTCAAGTAAATATTAATTATTTATTTTCTAATATTACCTCAAGTAATAAATTAATATAACTTTGGTTCTCTCACTATTTTTTATCCGATAAATAACACTCTTTTTCCAGTACAATGGTAATATAAACAATTGATATTATATTTAATGTTACACTCCTTCCGTTCTTAAAAGATTTTCGTTTTAGAATAAAAAATTTGTTCCAAAATATTTGTCGTTTATAACTTTCGAGGAGAATAAATTATTTATTTTCTTATATTACCCCTACCTTCTCTCATTGTCCCAAGAAATTTTCTCCTTTGTATTAATAATTTTTAACTTCCTATAAAGGGGTAGTGATGGAATTTCAAACAAATTTTACTTGGTAAATGATACTTTCTTAATCCATGTGCAAAAACTTTAAACGACAATCTTTTAGAAATGGAAGTACTACTATTAGTTCTTAATATTTGTGCACAACTCTAAAACTACTTATGTTAAGGGAGTGAAAGAGTATTTCTTAAAAGGATCTCGTTGCCATGAAATTAATTTTATGATAAGTTGATTAATTGACTAATACAATGCTGACACGCAGAGAGATCACCTTCCGACCTGCGCATTGATATTGTATTGGTCAATTGACCAAAGTTAACTTCATACTAACCACTCAATTCTCAAAACATTCATTTTAATAATTTACACAAAAAATAAGTAATTGGTAAATATTTTTATGCTAAACACTTCACTTTTTAGTATTTTAAGTGATTTTTATTTACCAAACACAAATGACTTTTTTAAAACTAATTATAAATTAAAGCAATAATCATAATTAATAATTACATTTTGAAAGCAATCACAAACACAGACAACGAGTTAATCACCGTGGAAAATGTAAGACCCCAAATTATTAATAAATGAAATTTAAATTCCTCTATTTATTATTTTGAAATAGTAAGGGTTGATTTGATTAATGTGGTTAGTTATGGGTAAAATGCGCAAATATTTCAAATAAGCAAGTGGTGTGACGCCCCCAAAATCAGGTATACATCACCCATCTTGGGTCGCCACTTACATGGTACAAAATTCAAATACAACTTACTAATACAATAGTCGTGTATAATACGACAAAACATAAACTGTGAGTTTGAATACAAATATTATCTTCTAGAGAGTATTCATACTCAAAAGGAGTCCTCATTACATTTATTAACACACCGTTACATAGAATAGTGAGGACTACTAACTAATACTATCATTCGGACCATCACTCCGTTCCCCGACTTGCCCGGCTACGTTCTCATTTCCTGAAGAGAACAGTGAAAGAAAGGGTGAGCTCAACTAGCCCAGTAAGAAATATTATGACTAAGATAATGCAGAATAAATTATCATTAGCCTTCAACAATGTTAAACTGATAAAATATAATAGACATCAAGTTTAACTGCAGCGGAACAAGCAATCCATTAAAGAGTCAAGTAGAAAATAAACTCTACTATCTTTTATGATTTAAAAGATTTTTCAACACTGTGATCGCTGGAACTCTGCTTAATAAAATAATCCACATCATCGAATCACCCCTGCACTACGACCAAGGATATTCTTTAGTATCACGACCACAATTATCCATACACTACAGTCAAGAATAATTGTGTATTCATTAATGGTCATGATCATGCCAATAACTGTCCATCAATGCACTACGGGCCAATGAGGACTTTTACCACATCATTTGTAACATTACGGTCATGATTACACCGAATAATCCCTGGTCATAATCATACCAAGTCCATCTATGCACTACAGGCCACAGATGACTTTCAACAGAATATAAACATGAGGATGATGACAATGATATAAGAATTCAATAAAACAAGTTCAAGAATTAATTTATCCAGGAATTAATAACGTCCAAATTGTCAACATGATACTGCTTTGTGGAGTAAACTTCAAGACTGATCAGGAGAATATTTTCATGAATAGATACTAGATGAAGCGCAAATATCAAGAATATTCCACTAATTTTATGGAGTATAGAAATCAAAGTTTTAATCAACTGAGTATAATAAAGAATGGAATAACAAAAGAAATCACCATGCATGCGATAGACCGCACAAACAGGTTATTCTTAACAGAATAATAATAATGGAACCAGGTCCGGCGTAAACGCACAGATAGGATATTCCGACAGAATAATAAATAATGGAACCAGGTCCGGTGTAAAACACACAGACAGGATATTCCGACAGAATAATAATAAGACGGAACCAGGTCCGGTGTAAAACACACAGACAGGATGTTCCAACAGAATAATAATAAAAACGGAACCAGGTCCGGTGTAAAACACACAGACAGGATGTTCCAACAGAATAATAGAAGAATGTCACCAAGTATAGGGTAGACCGCGTATACTGGTTACTCCAACAGAATAATAAATAATGGAATAACAGAAGTTCTCTTCATGAATATAAAAGAAATAATATTTCCTACCTTAAAAGAACTGGATATTGGAAAAGTGAAGTAGCAGAATACTTTTATTCTCTCTATACTTTCTCTCTCTATAGCTTGAATGAATTCGTGAAAAATAATGAAGCCCTAGGCCTCTATTTATAGAAAAACTGAGGGTGACTCTTGGTCTTAACGAAGGGTCAAATGACTCTTGGTCTTAACGAAGGGTCAAATGACTCTTGGTAATATTGAAGGGACAACTACTATTGACAAAAGTAATTACTATTGACCAAGGTAAATACTATTGACGAAGGTAATTACTATTGACCAAGGTAAATACTATTGACCAAGGTAAATACTATTGACCAAGGTAAATACTATTGACGACGATAATTACTATTGACGACGGTAATTACTATTGACGAAGAGACTCTTAGATGATGACATATGGCCCCCCATAAAAATAACCAAACTTACCACAACGTCTTAATTATTGATTTAATAATATAACATATTATACAGATGATACTATGACAATAATTTAAGAGATATGATGCAGCAATTACTGTAGCAATAATTGAGTATAGCTGAGTGACTTCTCACGTAAGCATCAATAATCAATACCGTGTGCTACTATGCAACCACGCGTATTACTGTACTTTTACTACCGGGTAGTTCAACAGTTTTAACGGTTTTAACGGTAACACCTCTGCCGTTATTTTTATAGAAAGATAATTTTGTCGTTTTCTAACTACGACTATACTTCTGTTGTGGGGTCCACCAATGATTGTGCCGTCGTACGAATATTTCCCGATAAAAAGAATATTCTCCGACCAAACGAATATTTTAAAACAACTTACTTACTTTACAAAATTTATAAATAATACCCACAACTATAATATTATATCAAATCCACACCATAATATTAAAAAAATTATTTCAAAAAAATTAAATATTTATTTATAAAATCTGGGGTCTCACAATTTTCTCTCCTTATGGAATTTCGCCCTCGAAATTTACGTACATACCTGGTATGCCGAACAGGTGAGGATACATTGACTTCACTTCAAATTCTAACTCTTGAGGTATAACCTTTGAGCGTCGAATATGATCCTTCTTATCCAAGATTTTAACACGTATCTCCTCAAACATTAAATCATCCGATATCTCGTTCGGTTCTAAATTAATAATGTTGTTCGGGCCGTCCACATATTTACGTAACATCGAAACGTGAAAAAAAACGTTATAAACACACGACATGCTTGGCGGTAAAACGAGTCTATAAGCCACAGTTCCTACTCGATCGAGAATTTTAAATGGGTCAATTACATCGAGGGTTGAGATTTCCTCCCTTTGTCAATTCTTGCTTCTAGAATAACGCCCTCTTGAACCTTCTTACATTCATCAGCTCCGGGTGTGTAGCTTGCACGGCTTTAACGTTATCGATTAAAGTCGATTTTACTCGTATATTCGTTATCTTCATATGGGTCCCTCGAGTCTTTAACTCTATCTTCGTCATTTGTAAGTTATACGAAATGAGTCTTTGTTTTAACAACATCGTACTCGTAAACACATACGATCTTCTACTCAACACGTCAGCTACCACGTTCGTTCTTCCACAATGATATTGAATGGTACGGTCGTAATCTTCAACAGCTCGAGCCAACGTCTTTGGCGCATGTTACATTCGCTTTAGTTGAAGAAATATTTAACGATTTTAGAAATGGGTTTTGTACTGGGGTCAATACAAAAATTCGATTTCACGCTCTAGGGGTAGGCTAAGAAGTCTTCAAGAATACGTCAGGAAATTTATTAACAACAGAAATATCATTCAAAACTATGACTCTCGTCCAAGACTTGAATAACACGTCACATTGATACCTATTAACTTGTCACCGTTATTCACAACGTTGTCTTCAGAAAGTCTGGCTTTGGTGCATTCCACACAAGAAAGTCACATGATAAAGGCTCAGGGCTCTTTACTTATGACTTGATATGACAATGATTGACTTTAGTGGTTTGGTTACTTGAATTCGCATAACAGGTTGGTTAGGAATATGAAAGTTAACCACCTTACGAGAAGCATGATGAGTAGTTAACCAATCGATTTCTAAAATCACATCAAAGGCAAGCATTTTCAAAGAGATAAGATTGACAGGTAACGTGAAAGTGTTGATTTGAACAAGATTTATAAATAGTGGAGGTAACGAAGGCTTCTCCCAACGGAGTTTCAATAGATAAATCAAAGTCTAACTTCTCCAGAGTTAAGTACAAACATTGAACACAACTAGGTGAAATAAAAGAGTGAGTAGAACCGGTATCTAACATGATATAGACTTCGCAAGAGTTTATGACTAACATACCCGTGATAATTTTATTCAGGTTCCTCGTCACGAAAAAAAATGCTCTCTCTTAAACTACTGGCTTTGGCTTGTCTGGGACATCCTTTGGTGCCTCCATCCTAGCTGAACTTGTCTTCGGTGAACGAAAAAATTGGCCTAGGTGACCTTCTCTTCCACAATTATAACATGCCTTGGACGGCATCGCGCAGTTTGGACTGTTATGTCCCTCTCCTCCGCATTTGAAACATATGATAGGTGGTCGTTCTCCATCCTTAACAACGGTTGTTGGTGCTGACGTCTTTCCATCATTGTTGAATTTTCGCTTCTTAAAATGTCCATTCTTATTGTTCTGGCCATGATTACCACCGAAGTGGTTACCATTTTTGGCCTGTTGATTCCCTCCACGCTTGTTGTCACCGCTTCGATGACTGCTCTCACTAGTATTATCATTTTGTCGGCTGCTCTCTTTTGGTTGCATTGACTCGTTATCGCGCTCCACCAACTGAGCCCTATTTACAACATCTGAATACAAACACAGTTTATGAGAAATAAGATGTTGACGTATCTCCGACTTCAAACCTCTTAAAAACATTCGCGCCATTCTCTCTTCATTATCCACCAAGTGGGACGTAAATCGGGACAACTCGGTAAACTTGGCTTCGTACTGCGACACGGTCATGTTGTTTTGCTCCAACTTGATAAATTCCACCTCCTTCATGTGACGAATGCTTTCGGGAAAGTACTTGTCATTGAACATCTCTTGGAACTTCTCCCAAGACATCTTGAGTGCGTCATGCTGGGTACGTTTTACAGATTTCCACCAGTAATCTGCCTCTTCACGTAACATAAAGGTGACAAAGGGAATCTTTTGCTCCTCGGAGCATCCCAAGACATCAAATATCTTGGTGATCTGCTTTAACCACGTCTCCGCCTTAAGTGGTTCTGGCTTTCCCAAAAACTCCGGTGGTCCCAGCTCCTTGAATTGCTTAGCGGTGACCAACCGAGAGTTGTTTTGTTGTTGCATGAATTGCATAAAGCCTCTGACCATCTCATCATTCACCATTTCATCGGTGTTATTGTTTTCATGAGGATTATTATCCTCTGGTTGCACATTACCCTGAGCATTAATCGTTGGTGATTTAATGGTCTCATGTGCTTCATTGATTATCTCAACATTTTCGGATGCCATTTGCAAATACTACAACAAAATAAGGGTTAATTAACATATAACATATTATTCATATACTTTGACCGACCAATTAAATACCAAATAAACTTAGGTAGGTCATACTAGCGAAGGAATTCTCCGTCTCTCCCCTCCTAGTTCTATTCTCACATCTTAGCTAGGGATCATATCCCTAAGCTCTGATACCAACTGTGACGCCCCCAAAATCAGGTATAGATCACCCATCTTGGGTCGCCACTTACATGGTACAAAATTCAAATACAACTTACTAATACAACAGTCGTGTATAATACGACAAAACATAAACTGTGAGTTTGAATACAAATATTATCTTCTAGAGAGTATTCATACTCAAAAGGAGTCCTCATTACATTTATTAACACACCGTTACATAGAATAATGAGGACTACTAACTAATACTATCATTCGGACCATCACTCCGTTCCTCGACTTGCCCCGGCTACGTTCTCATTTCCTGAAGAGAACAGTGAAAGAAAGGGTGAGCTCAACTACCCCAGTAAAAAATATTATGACTAAGATAATGCAGAATAAATTATCATTAGCCTTCAACAATGTTAAACTGATAAAATATAATAGACATCAAGTTTAACTGCAGCGGAACAAGCAATCCATTAAAAGAGTCAAGTAGAAAATAAACTCTACTATCTTTTATGATTTAAAAGGTTTTTCAACACTGTGATCGCTGGAACTCAGATTAATAAAATAATCCACATCATCGAATCACCCCTGCACTACGGCCAAGGATATTCTTTAGTATCACGACCACAATTATCCATACACTACAGCCAAGAATAATTGTGTATTCATTAATGGTCATGATCATGCCAATAACTGTCCATCAATGCACTACGGGCCAATGAGGACTTTTACCACATCATTTGTAACATTACGGTCATGATTACACCGAATAATCCCTGGTCATAATCATACCAAGTCCATCTATGCACTACAGGCCACAGATGACTTTCAACAGAATATAAACATGAGGATGATGACAATGATATAAGAATTCAATAAAACAAGTTCAAGAATTAATTTATCCAGGAATTAATAACGTCCAAATTGTCAACATGATACTGCTTTGTGGAGTAAACTTCAAGACTGATCAGGATAATATTTTCATGAATAGATACTAGATGAAGTGCAAATATCAAGGATATTCCACTAATTTCATGGAGTATAGAAGTCAAAGTTTTAATCAACTGAGTATAATAAAGAATGGAATAACAAAAGAAATCACCATGCATGCGATAGACCGCACAAACAGGTTATTCTTAACAGAATAATAATAATGGAACCAGGTCCGGCGTAAACGCACAGATAGGATATTCCGACAGAATAATAAATAATGGAACCAGGTCCGGTGTAAAACACACAGACAGGATATTCCGACAGAATAATATTAAGACGGAACCAGGTCCGGTGTAAAACACACAGACAGGATGTTCCAACAGAATAATAATAAAAACGGAACCAGGTCCGGTGTAAAACACATAGACAGGATGTTCCAACAGAATAATAGAAAAATGTCACCAAGTATAGGGTAGACCGCGTATACTGGTTACTCCAACAGAATAATAAATAATGGAATAACAGAAGTTCTCTTCATGAATATAAAAGAAATAATATTCCCTACCTTAAAAGAACTGGATATTGGAAAAGTGAAGTAGCAGAATACTTTTATTCTCTCTCTTTTATTCTCTCTATACTTTCTCTCTCTATAGCTTGAATGAATTCGTGAAAAATAATGAAGCCCTAGGCCTCTATTTATAGAAAAACTGAGGGTGGCTCTTGGTCTTAACGAAGGGTCAAATGACTCTTGGTCTTAACGAAGGGTTAAATGACTCTTGGTAATATTGAAGGGACAACTACTATTGACGAAAGTAATTACTATTGACCAAGGTAAATACTATTGACGAAGGTAATTACTATTGATCAAGGTAAATACTTTTGACGAAGGTAATTACTATTGACCAAGGTAAATACTATTGACCAAGGTAAATACTATTGACGAAGGTAATTACTATTAACCAAGGTAAATACTATTGACCAAGGTAAATACTATTGACGACGGTAATTACTATTGACGACGGTAATTACTATTGACGAAGAGACTCTTAGATGATGACATATGCCCCCCCCATAAAAATAACCAAACTTACCACAACGTCTCAATTATTGATTTAATAATATAACATATTATACAGATGATACTATGACAATAATTTAAGAGATATGATGCAGCAATTACTGTAGCAATAATTGAGTATAGCTGAGTGACTTCTCACGTAAGCATCAATAATCAATACCGTGTGCTACTATGCAACCACGCGTATTACTGTACTTTTACTACCGGGTAGTTCAACAGTTTTAACGGTTTTAACGGTAACACCTCAGCCGTTATTTTTATAGAAAGATAATTTTATCATTTTCTAACTACGACTATACTTCTGTTGTGGGGTCCACCAATGATTGTGCCGCCGTACGAATATTCCCCGACAAAAAGAATATTCCCCGACCAAACGAATATTTTAAAACAACTTGCTTACTTTGCAAAATTTATAAATAATACCCACAACTATAATATTATATCAAATCCACACCATAATATTAAAAAAATTATTTCGAGAAAATTAAATATTTATTCATAAAATCTGGGGTCTCACAAGTGGTCCTAAAATATTCATTGTTGTCGGAGAATATTTGTTTGGTCGTGGAATATTCTTGTTGTCGGGGAATATTCGTACGACGGCGCAGCCTTGTGTGGGCCACATAACAGAAAGCGATTGGATGAAGAAAACGACAAAAACAAGTTGTTTATAAATAACGGCGTAGTAGTTACCGTTAATACTGTTGGAATATCCGATGGTTAAACACAGTAATACGTGTTGTTGCATAGTAGCACACTGTATTGCACCAATTATTGATTCTTACGTAAGAAGGCACTACTCAATAATGGTTACAGTAATTACTGTTCAATATTTTATTGATTAAATAATTGCTACGTTGATATTTTATAATTGTCACTACACAATATTTTCCATTATCGGAGCAATAATTCATATTATCTGAATAATATTATTAAATAATATTATTGGCAATGTCTAGAAAGTTCTGTCTAAGGAGAGGTTTGGTCATCTAATTGCGCGCCAGTAAGGAGAAATCCTTATTGGAAAGCCCCCTCTTTCCTGGGAACGGCCTGGTTGCTAGTACTGTGATTCTGTAATATTATTTGTGTATAATTAATTATTGATTTATATGATGAGGAAAATATTGATTTTATGTGGATATAGATGGAGAAAATTTTTAATGTGACAATTGTTGAAAATTAATATTTTATCTTTTTCTGATAAAATAATTCATTTAAATATATTATTTTAATAATATATTGATGGTGATATTTTTACAATGAATGTGGATATATGAGTATATGAGGAGGAAGAGTATTTTTGTGGTATTAAATGATTAACACATGTTTTGTGTGTTGGTGGACACAATTATTGATCGAAAATTTATTATTGACTGTAAAATCGCCCGTTTGTGGATTTCGATCAATATCTTTGGCCCGTAGTGCAAAGATGAACAGGTGTTGAGGTGAACATGACCAACTGATGAATATCTTTGACCTGTAGTGCAATGATGACTATTTGATTCAAGATATTTATTGATTGATGTTACAGGGATAAAATGTTGATGATGGGCTTTTAAATTCATAGATAATCGTAGATTTCATTCTCTACGTAACTCTTCTATGAATTATTATTTTCCGCTGCGAATATTGATTTAAAACTTGTTGTCTATTGTATTCTATTAAATTTTTCCCTGTTGAAGACTAACGATAATTTGTTGTATATTATCTTAGTCATAATATTCTTTACTGGGCTAGTTGAGCTCACCCTTTTCCTTGTTGTTCCATTTTTCTTCTAAGGAGGAGAGAATGTAGTGAGTACTAGTCGGGGTATGGAATGATGGTTCAAGACAGTTATTTTAGTAGTCCTCACTATTTTATAAAATAGTGTATCAATAAGTATAATGAGGACTTAATTGAATATGAATACTGTCTAGATGTCAATATTTGTATTTAAACTCGCAGTATATGTGTTGTCGTATTTTGCACGACAATTGTAATAATAAAGTTGTAGTTATTTTCTGTACCATGTATTTGGCGACTCAGAATGGGTTGGATGGATTGGACCTATTTTGGGGTTGTCACAGTTGGTATCAGAGCTTAGGGATATGATCTCTGGCGGAGATCGGGGAATAGAACTAGAAGGGGAGAGACGAGTAAATCATTCACTAGTGTGTCCTACCTAAGCTTATTTGTTGGTCGGTCATTATATAGGGGTATTATGTGATTTGTTAATTTGTTAAATTAACCCTTATTTTATGGCAGTATTTGAGAATGTCGACTGAGAATGTTAACAGTGGAGTAAATAAAACCGTGGAGACGCCTGTACTCACCAACGAGGAGAACGTGCAACAGGCTGACAATGTTCCTCCTGTGAACAACACCACTGAGCAGACGATGAACGATGAGATGTTTAGAAGCTTTTTGCGATTCATGCAAAACCAGACGAAGGAGATTCCTGTTCAAAATATAGGAAGAAACAATGGCAACGCACAGCTTGTAACGCCCCCAAAACAGGTCCATTCCATCCAACCTATTTTGAGTCGCCAAAAACATGGTACAGAAAATAACAACAACTTTATTACAACAATTGTCTTGCAAAATATAACAACACATATGCTGTGAGTTTGGATACAAATATATACCAAATGTGACTCATGTTCTAACCGTGGACATCACCTCACAATGACACCTTACATAAAGGTATAGTCAAAAACTGTTTTAAAAATTAGAATCTTTGGGAAATGCTCAAGGAAACCCTTGTACATGGGAGGCCATGCTTCTAGGTTATGATAGATATCATATGGCCACAGAATTATCCTTGGTTGACCCAATAGACCCTAAAGAAAAACGAGAAGTTTACTATCATATTTTTCCCAATGGTGAGTCTTCTCTTGACTTATCATTATCTCTACTGTCTCTAATTGAGAATTATACTTCAAACAAATACCAAGATTATATAGATAGTGCTCGTAAATATACTCAGCAAGTGGATGAGCACATCCTTGTCTTATGATGACACGAGATTGTATATCATTAGACATCTTGTATGATAGTGGCAAAACACCCTTCCAAGTTAAATTCACCTCACCCTCAATATCTATAGACCACCATTCTATTCCCTTGTTATCCCTCGCTCGACCCAGCTACACTTTTATTACCTGAAAGGAATTGTGAAGCAAAATGGTGAGCACAACTAGCTCAGTAAAGAATATCATGACTAAAGATAAATTATCAATAGTCTTCAACAGTAATAAATCAGAGATTTAGAACATATGGTAGATGATAAAACTTTTCAACCATAGTTACAGCGGAACGAGCAATCCATTAGAAGAGTCACATAGACTATAAAGTCTATTATCTTCTCTATGTTAAAAGTCCACCAACAATATTTTATCCCTGTAACATCAATCAACAGTTCCTTTCCACAATCATATAAATAACTCATAATCAGAATTGTAGTTCTAAATTTCTCTTCTCATCCAGAACGAAGATAATTTTCATCACCTATCTTTACCTGAAACATCAAAGATCATGGTTATACCAAATCACAGTTCCTGTTCATAATCATACTAATAATTTCATCTTTTCACTACGGGCCAAAGATATTCATCAACAACTCATCTTTGCATTACAGGCCAAAGATATTCCTCAACAGCTCATATTTGCACTACAAGCCAAATATATTCACATCTCAAAGAAATATATAATCATTTCAGAATTTATATAACCAATAATTATAACCATGTTGATCATTTCACCTTTGCACTTAAGCTAAAGATATTCAATTATAAATTCAATGGTCATGATCATACCAGTCACAATTCAACTTTTCACTACTGGACAAAGATAACCCTAGTCATGATCATACCAATAATCTACCCATCTTTACACTCAAGTCAAAGAGAAATATCATCATTAGGGTTATAAAAATATTATATATGATAAAAAAATAATATGATCAGCATATAGTTTTAATCTCAAGAGTAATATTCATAAATCAACTATAATTTGGTTAGAAAAAGAAACCAATTTTGTCATGAATAGTAACTCGTGAATAGTAATCCATGAATAGTAATTCATGAATAGTAACTCATGAATAATAACTCGTGAATAGTAACTCATGAATAGTAACTCGTGAATAGTAACTTATGAATAATAACTCGTGAATAGTAACTCATGAATAATAACTCATGAATAGTAACTCATGAATAGTAACCCCGACATGAAAAGTTCCAAATTTGATAAAAAGTTCAGATCAATACTTCGACATAATGATATTGAAGAAAATAATATCATTTAAGAAGAAATAACATCCCTTACTATCCCTTACTATCCCTTACCTCAAAAGAGCAGTGCTCCTGACTGGAATAACGCTGAACGAACTTGCACCGTATAGCAACACTCAAGATATCAAAATACTCACAAGAATACCCTCGATAATATAGAGAGAGGAATAGAGAGAAAACTTCAGTTTCTGGTGTGATTTTCAATTCTAACCTAAGCACCCTATTTATAGGAAATTGCTTAGAACACCAAAGCAGAAAAATTAATATAATATTAATATATTTATATAAATTTTCCTTAGCACACTTTTTTGGTCAACAAATCAGCCACCAACCCACCAAAATCACAAAAAACGTTTTTGTTAAAATAAATAATTAAAACTTCCAAAAATCAATTATTTCGGAACTTCGGAACTTCAATAATTCATAATAAATAGCCCTTTGATTAGAAAATTCGAATCTCGCGAGTTTTTATAGAAAATTCAATTCTCTACAACTTTACAGAAGAAAATTTTTCCAAATTCCAAACAGAAATTAACCGAAATCCACAAATGGGCGATTTTACAGTCAATAATAAATTTTTGGTCAAGAATTGTGTCCACCAACACACAAAACATGTGTTAATCATTTAATGCCACAAAAATACTCTTCCTCCTCATATACTCATATATCCCACATTCATTGTAAAAATATCACCATCAATATATTATTAAAATAATATATTTAAATGAATTATTTTATCAGAAAAAGATAAAATATTAATTTTCAACAATTGTCACATTAAAAATTTTCTCCATCTATATCCACATAAAATCAATATTTTTCTCATCATATAAATCAATAATTAATTATACACAAATAATATTACAGAATCACAGTACTGGCAACCAGGCCGTTCCCAAGAAAGAGGGGGCTTTCCAATAAGGATCTCTCCTTACTGGCGCGTAATTAGATGACCAAACCTCTCCTTAGACAGAACTTTCTAGACATTGCCAATAATGTTATCTAATAATATTATTCAGATAATATGAATTATTGCTCCGATAATGAAAAATACTGCGTAGTGACAATTATTGAAACAACAGTAATATAAAATATCAACGCAGCAATTATTGAATCAATAAAATACAATATTGAACAATAATTACTGTAACAATTATTGAGTAATGCCTTCTTACGTAAAAATCAATAATTGGTGCAATACCGTGTGCTACTGTGCAACAACGCGTATTACTGTGTTTTAACCACCGGGTATTCCAACAGTATTTATAAACAACTTATTTTTGTCGTTTTCTTCATTCAATCGCCTTCCGTTATGGGGCCCACATAAGATTGCGCCGTCGTACGAATATTCTTCGACAGTAAAAATATTCCACGACCAAGCGAATATTCCCCGACAACAATGAATATTTTATAACCACTTGCTTATTTTTGAAAAAAATTCATATATCACCCTTAACTTTAACTTTTTATCAATTTAACCATTTACTAAATAGAAAAATTGAATACTTTTATCTCATAAAATTCGGGGTCTTACACAGCTGGTCACAGCCAAGCAGTTCCAAGAGTTGGGACCACCAGAATTCTGGGGAAAGCCAGATCCGATTAAGGCGGAGACACGGGTCAAGCAAATTACCAAGATATTTGATGTCTTGGGATGCACGGAGGAACAGAAGGTTCCATTCGCCACCTTTATGTTCCGTGGCGAGGCAGACTACTGGTGGAAATCTGTGAAGCGTACCTATCCAGCTGCACTCAGCATGTCTTGGGAAACGTTTCAAAAACTTTTCAACGAAAAATACTTTCTTGAAAGTATTCGCCATATGAAGGAGGTAAAGTTTATTAGACTGGAGCATAATAACATAACGGTGTCTCAGTACGAGGCGAAGTTTGCAGAGTTGTCCAGGTTTGCACCTCATTTGGTGGAGAATGAGGAACGTATGACGCGGATGTTTCTGAGAGGTTTGAAACCCGGCATACGTCAATATCTCATTTCTCATAAATTTTCTCTCTATTCAGATGTTGTCAACAGGGCTCAATTATTAGAGCGAGATAACGAGTACGGTAAATCGAGGGACCACAACCAGGATCATACCGGTGACAGAAGTCATCATAACAATGATAACCAGCGGAGAAAGAAAAATACAGACAAGAACGGCAACCACTCTGGTGGTAATCGTGGCCATGAAAATAAAAGAAGCGAGTTTGGAGGAGATTTTAAAAAGAGGAGATTCAACAATGACAATACGAAGACGTCAGCACCAGTAGCAACGGGTTCCAAGGGAGGAGAACGACCACCAGTCATATGCTATAAGTGCGGAAAAGAAGGACATATCAGCCCAAACTGCCCATAACAGTTTAAGGTATATTATAACCGTGGAAAGGAATGACATATCGCTCGAGATTGCACTGTAGCGAAACCAAGTCCAACGGGGGTGGTGACTCAAAAAGTTGTCCCAGAAAAGTCAAAGTCAACGATTTCTGGAAGAGCGTTTTTCGTGACTGGTCAGAATGCGAGGAACCCGAACGAAATTAGCACGGGTTAGTTAATTATAAATTTTTACGAAGTCTGTAAGACCCCAAATTTTATGAAATAAAAATATTCAATTTTTCTTATAATTACTATTCAGTAAATGGTTAAATTGATAAATGTTAAAGTTAAGGGTGATATATGAATTTTTTTCAAAATACACAAGTGGTTATAAAATATTCGTTGTTGTCGGGAAATATTCGTTTGGTCGTGGAATATTCTTTCTGTCGGAGAATATTCGTACGACGGCGCAGCCATTTGTGGGCCCCATAACAGAATAACTATCGGGTGAAGAAAACGACAAATTTGAGTTTTTACAAATAACGGCGTAGTTGTTACCGTTAACACTGTTGGAAATACCCGGTGGTTAAAATACAGTAATACGCGTTATTGCACAGTAGCACATGGTATTGCATAGTATTTTTGAAATTATTGATTCTTACGTAAGAAGACACTACTCAATAATTGTTACAGTAATTACTGTTCAATATTTTATTTTATTGATTCAATAATTACTGCGTTGATATTTTATATTATTGTTGCTCAATAATTGTCACTGCACATCATCTCCATTATCAGATCAATAATTCATATTATTTAGAATAATATTATTAGATAGCATTATTGACAATGTCTAGAAAGTTCTGTCTAAGGAGAGGTTTGGTCATCTAATTGTGCGCCGGTAAGGAGAAATCCTTATCGAAAAGCCCCCTCTTTCCTGGGAACGGCCTAGTTGTCATAAATGTGATTCTGTAATATTATTTGTGAATAATTAATTATTGATTCATATGATAAGGAAATATTTATTTTATGTGGATATAAATGAGGGATACATTTTTGTGGTTAAAAAAGAAGGTGTTAATGTTGAGGTGTTTTATCTGTATTTTTGTCGGAACGGATGTATTAAAAATCAAATTAGGGTTTTTAAGATATTTTACGATGGTTATAATTTTTAATCCGACCGTTGGATCATGGTAATATTTGGATATGTTACACATATATAAGTTGTGTATATGTCCACAAATTTTGAACCGTTAAAAATGAATGTATGATTTGTTATGAATTTTACGAGATGACTGGTTCATAAATTGTTAAATTTTCGGAGTTAATCATTTTGGTGGAAAATTCTAGAATTGGTTGTAAGACCCCAACTTATTAATGAATAAAATCAAATTTTCTCTAAATATTATTGTGAATAATAAGGGGTTAATTTGATATAATACTTTGGTTATGGGTGAAATGTACAAATTTTGCAAAATAAGCAAGTGGTTATAAGATATTCATTTTGTCGGAGAATATTCGTTTGGTCGTAGAATATTCTTGCTGTCGGGGAATATTCGTACGACGGCGTAGCCTTGTGTGGGCCCCATAACGGAAAGCGATTGGATGAAGAAAATGACAAGTATAAGTTATTTATAAATAACGGCGTAGTTGTTACCGTTAATACTGTTGGAATACCCGGTGGTTAAAATACAGTAGCACACGGTATTACACCAATTATTGATTCTTACGTAAGAAGGCACTACTCAATAATTGTTACAGTAGTTATTGTTCAATATTTTATTTTATTGATTCAATAATTGGTGCGTTGATATTTTATATTATTGTTGTTTCAATAATTGTTGTTGCACAGTATTTTCCATTATCAGATCAATAATTCATATTATTTGAATAATATTATTAGATAACATTATTGGCAATGTCTAAAAAGTTCTGTCTAAGAAGAGGTTTGGTCATCTAATTGCGCGCCAGTAAGGAGAAATCCTTATTGGAAAGCCCCCTCTTTCCTGGGAACGGCCTGGTTGTCATAAATGTGATTCTGTAATATTATTTGTGAATAATTAATTATTGATTCATATGATAAGAAAATATTTATTTTATGTGGATATAAATGAGGGATGTGACAACCCCAAAATAGGTCCATTCCATCCAACCTATTCTGAGTCGCCAAATACATGGTACAGAAAATAACTATAACTTTATTACAACAATTGTCGTACAAAATACAACAACACATATGCTGTGAGTTTGGATGCAAATATATATACCAAATGTGACTCATGTTCCAATCGTGGATATCACCTCACAATGACACCTTACATAAAGGTATAGTCAAAAACTGTTTTAGAAATTAGAATTTTTGGGAAGTGCTCAAGGAAACCTTCGTTCATGGGAGGCCATGCGTCTAGGTTATGATAGATATCATATGGCCACAGAATTATTCTTGATTGACCCAATAGACCCCAAAGAAAAACGAGAAGATTATTATCATATTCTTCCCAATGGTGAGTCTTCTCTTGACATATCATTATCTCTACTGTCTCTAATTGAGAATTATACTTCAAAAAAATACCAAGATTATATAGGCAGTGCTCGTATATATACTCAGCAAGTGGATGAGCACATCCCTGTCTTATGATGACACGAGGTTGTATGTCGTTAGACATCTTGTATGATAGTGGCAAACCACCCTTCCAACGTTGGGTACACCTTACCCTATTGGATTCACCAAATAAAACTACTAAATGTACTTTTTTATACTGTTTCGGGAGAACATCCACAGCTAGAGACCACCGTTCTATTTTCCCGTTATCCTCGCTCGACCCAGCTACACTCTTATTACCTGAAAGGAATTGTGAAGCAAAACGGTGAGCACAACTAGCTCAGTAAAGAATATCATGACTAAAGATAATTAAATTATCAATAGCCTTCATCAATAATAAATCAGAGATTTAGAACATATGGTAAATGATAAAATTTTTAACCATAGTTACAGCGGAACGAGCAATCCATTAGAAGAGTCAAATAGACTATAAAGTCTATTATCTTCTCCATGTTAAAAATCCACCAACAATGTTTTATCCCTGTAACATCACACAACAGTTCCTTTTCACAATCATATGAATAACTCATAATCATAATTGTGATTCTAAATTTTTCTTCGCACCCAGGACGAAGAATATTTTTATCACCTGTCTTTACCTGAAACATCAAAGATCATGGTTATACCAAATCACATTTCATGTTCATAATCATACTAATAACTTCATCTTTGCACTACGGCCAAAGATATTCAACAACAGTTCATCTTTGCACTACAGGCCAAAGATATTCATCAACGACCATCTTTGCACTACAGGCCAAAGATATTCATCAACAGTTCATATTTGCACTACGGCCAAAGATATTCATCAACAGTTCATATTTGCACTACAGGCCAAATATATTAATATCTCAAAGAAATATATAATCATTTCAGAATTTATATAAACAATAATTATAACCATGTTGATCAATTCACCTTTGCACTTAAGCTAAAGATATTCACTTATAAATTCAATGGTCATGATCATACCAGTCAATAATTCAACTTTGCACTACTGGCCAAAGAGAACTCATAGTCATGATCATACCAATAATTTACCCATCTTTACACTCAAACGAAAGAAAATTTCAACATCAAGGTTATAAAAATATTATATATGATAATAAAAATAATATGATCAAAACATGGATTTAATTTCAAGAGCAATATTCATAAATCAACTATAATTTGGTTAGAAAAAGAAACCAATTTTATTGTGAATAGTAACTCGTGAATAGTAACTCGTGAATAGTAACCCCGACACAAAAAGATAGAAATTTCACAATAAAATACATACCAATATTTCGGTATAATGATATTGAAAGAATAATATTTCTTAAGCATATAAACAATTTATTTTAATTGTTTACACTTTACTAAATAATGCATTTAATCATTCTAAAATTCCAAACTCATAAGATTTTATCACCAATAAACAAAACCCTCATCAAAAATCTGCATATATATCATATAGGATTCTCAAGTCATAAAATCCTATTTTTCAGTTTTCTTACTTCACAAAACATATTTAATTCATTTACTCATAACTAGACTATTTTCATAAAAAATACCAAATCAGTTCCAAAAATATTTCTTTTCTGGAATTTAGCATAATATAGTCCCATAGTGAACATATATTTTTCTCAGAATTTTTAAAAGTCATTTACTATTTTCATATGGCTAAAATAGCCGAATATTTAGACATTTATCAAAAATTATACTTTTATCTAAAAATTCTGAAATTCACAGAGTATACTCCTATCATATTTATGTACTCTCAATAAAATTTTTATCAATTTTGGAGTTAACCACAAGGAGTTATAAGCGATTACTTTTAAAATAGTCTTTTCTCATAAAATTCATAACTCTCAATCTATACATACAAAATCATCATTTTTGGACATAATCAAGAAAACTCATCAAAATATCATTTTAAATTTTTTCAGAATTTTTGAAGGTCAGAAAAATTACGAAACTGAAAAATATAACAACCCTTAAAATCCCTTACTATCCCTTACAATCCATTACTATCCCTTACCTCAAAAGTGCAGTATTTCTGATTGGAATGCAAAGCCGAAGGAAACTTGCACTGAATAGCAACTCTCAAAGTATCAAAATACTCACAAAATATGCTTCATAATATAGAGAGAGAAAGAGAGAAAACTTGTTTCTGGTGTGTTTTTCAATTCTAACTTAGCCCTCTATTTATAGGAAAATTTTAGTAGGCTTGACCTGCAACCTGATGGTTTTACCTGCTACTATTCCCACCCACCACATTTGAAATATAATTCAGCACATTTCTTCACCAACCACAAGTGGGGCCCACCAATTCTAGAATTTTCCACCAAAATGATAAATTCCAAAATTCAACAATTTCTGAACCAGTCATCTCGTAAAATTCATAATAAATCATACGTTCATTTTTAACGGTTCAAAATTTGTGGGCATATACTCAACTTATATATGTATAACATATCCAAAAATTATCACGATCCAACGGTCGGATTAAAAATTATAACTCCCGCAAAATATCTCAAAAACCCTAATTTTTAATACCTCCATTCCGACAAAAATACGATAAAAATCTCAACATTAACTCCTTCATTTTTAACCACAAAAATATATCCCTCATTTATATCCACATAAAATAAATATTTCCTTATCATATGAATCAATAATTAATTATTCATAAATAATATTACAGAATCACATTTATGACAACCAGGCCGTTCCCAGGAAAGAGGGGGCTTTCCAATAAGAATTTTCCTTACTAGCGCGCAATTAGATGACCAAACCTCTCCTTAGACAGAACTTTCTAGACATTGCCAATAATGCTATCTAATAATATTATTCAAATAATATGAATTATTGATCTGATAATGAAAATACTGTGCAGCAACAATTATTGAAACAACAATAATATAAAATATCAACGCAGCAATTATTGAATCAATAAAATAAAATATTAAACAGTAATTACTGTAACAATTATTGAGTAGTGCCTTCTTACGTAAGAATCAATAATTTCAAAAATACTGTGCAATACCGTGTGCTACTGTGCAATAACGCGTATTACTGTATTTTAACCACCGGGTATTCCAACAGTGTTAACGGTAACAACTACGCCGTTATTTGTAAAAACTCAAATTTATCGCTTTCTTTACCCGACAGTTATTCGTTATGGGGCCCACAAATAGCTGCGCCGTCGTACGAATATTCCCCGACAGAAAGAATATTCCACGACCAAACGAATATTCCCCGACAACAATGATTATTTTATAACCACTTGTTTATTTTGAAAAAAATTTATATTTCACCCTTAACTTTAACATTTATCAATTTAACCATTTACTGAATAGTAATTATAAGAAAAATTGAATACTTTTATTTCATAAAATTCGGGGTCTTACAATCTCCCCTCCTTATAAAATTTCCTCCCCGAAATTTACGTACCTGGGATTTCAAAGAGTTGAGAATACCTTCCTTTCATTTCAGATTCCATCTTCCCTGTCATCATAATTTCTCCATTGCTCATCTCCTGTATTTCAGATATCATTCTAGAATACAGCTTCAAAAACAAAGGTTAATTTAACAAATTAACATATCACATAATATCCCGATATTATGACTGACCAACAAATAAGCTTAGGTAGGACACACTAGCAAATGATTTACTCGTCCCTCCCTTCCTAGTTCTATTCTCCGATCTCCGCCAGAGATCATATCCCTAAGCTCTGATACCAACTGTGACAACCCCAAAATAGGTTCATTCCATCCAACCTATTCTGAGTCGCCAAATACATGGTACAGAAAATAACTACAACTTTATTACAACAATTGTCGTGCGAAATACAACAACACATATGTTGTGAGTTTGAATACAAATATATATACCAAACGTGACTCATGTTCCAATCGTGGACATCACCTCACAATGACACCTTACATAAAGGTATAGTCAAAAACTGTTTTAGAAATTAGAATCTTTGGGAAGTGCTCAAGGAAACCTTCGTACATGGGAGGCCATGCGTCTAGGTTATGATAGATATCATATGGCCACAGAATTATTCTTGGTTGACCCAATAGACCCCAAAGAAAAACGAGAAGATTACTATCATATTCTTCCCAATGGTGAGTCTTCTCTTGACATATCATTATCTCTACTGTCTCTAATTGAGAATTATACTTCAAACAAACACCAAGATTATATAGGTAGTGCTCGTATATATACTCAGCAAGTGGATGAGCACATCCCTGTCTTATGATGACACGAGGTTGTATGTCGTTAGACATCTTGTATGATAGTGGCAAACCACCCTTCCAACGTTGGGTACACCTTACCCTATTGGATTCACCAAATAAAACTACTAAATAAACTTTTTTATACTGTTTCGGGAGAACATCCACAGCTAGAGACCACCGTTCTATTTCCCCGTTATCCTCGCTCGACCCAGCTACACTCTTATTACCTGAAAGGAATTGTGAAGCAAAACGGTGAGCACAACTAGCTCAGTAAAGAATATCATGACTAAAGATAATTAAATTATCAATAGCCTTCATCAATAATAAATCAGAGATTTAGAACATATGGTAAATGATAAAAATTTCAACCATAGTTGCAGCGGAACGAGCAATCCATTAGAAGAGTCAAATAGACGATAAAGTCTATTATCTTCTCCATGTTAAAAATCCACCAACAATGTTTTATCCCTGTAACATCACACAACAGTTCCTTTCCACGATCATATGAATAACTCATAATCATAATTGTGATTCTAAATTTTTCTTCGCACCCAGGACGAAGAATATTTTCATCACATGTCTTTACCTGAAATATCAAAGATCATGGTTATACCAAATCACATTTTCTGTTCATAATCATACTAATAACTTCATCTTTGCACGACGGCCAAAGATATTCATTTGTATCACCAGTTGGTCATGTTCATCTCAACATCTGTTCATCTTTGCACTACTGGCCAAAGATTTTCAACAACATGCCATCTTTGCACTACGGGCCAAAGATATTCATCAACAATTCATCTTTGCACTACAGGCCAAAGATATTCCTCAACAGTTCATATTTGCACAACATGCCAAATATATTAATATCTCAAAGAAATATATAATCAATTCAGAATTATATAAACAATAATTATAACCATGTTGATCAATTCACCTTTGCACTTAAGCTAAAGATATTCAATTATAAATTCAATGGTCATGATCATACCAGTCAACAATTCATCTTTGCACTACTGGCCAAAGGAAATCCATAGTCATGATCATACTAAAAATCTACCCATCTTTACACTCAAGTCAAAGAGAAATATCATCATTAGGGTTATAAAAATGTTATATATGATAATGAAATCAATATAATCAACATATAGATTTAATCTCAAGAGTAATATTCATAACTCAACTATAATTTGGTCAGAAAAAGAAACTAATTTTGTCATGAATAGTAACTCGTGAATAGTAACCCGTAAATAGTAACTCGTGAATAGTAACTCATGAATAGTAAACCTGACACAAAAAGTAGAAATTCCACAATAAAATTCATACCAATATTTCGGTACAATGATATTGAAAGAATAACATTTCTTAAATTTATAAACAATTTATTTTATGTAAGACCCCAACTTATTAATGAATAAAATCAAATTTTCTCTAAATATTATTGTGAATAATAAGGGGTTAATTTGATATAATACTTTGGTTATGGGTGAAATGTGCAAATTTTGTAAAATAAGCAAGTGGTTATAAAATATTCATTTTGTCGGGGAATATTCGTTTGGTCGTGGAATATTCTTGCTGTCGGGAAATATTCGTACGTCGGCGCAGCCTTGTGTGGGCCCCATAACGAAAAGCGATTGGATGAAGAAAACGACAAGTATAAGTTATTTATAAATAACGGCGTAGTTGTTACCGTTAATACTGTTGGAATACCCGGTGGTTAAAATACAGTAGCACACGGTATTGCACCAATTATTGATTCTTACGTAAGAAGGCACTACTCAATAATTGTTACAGTAGTTATTATTCAATATTTTATTTTATTGATTCAATAATTGATGCGTTGATATTTTATATTATTGTTGTTTCAATAATTGTTGCTGCACAGTATTTTCCATTATCAGATCAATAATTCATATTATTTGAATAATATTATTAGATAACATTATTGGCAATGTCTAGAAAGTTCTGTCTAAGGAGAGGTTTGGTCATCTAATTGCGCGCCAGTAAGGAGAAATCCTTATTGGAAAGCCCCCTCTTTCCTGGGAACGGCCTGGTTGTCATAAATGTGATTCTGTAATATTATTTGTGAATAATTAATTATTGATTCATATGATAAGGAAATATTTATTTTATGTGGATATAAATGAGGGATATATTTTTGTGGTTAAAAATGAAGGAGTTAATGTTGAGGTTTTTATCAGTATTTTTGTCGGAATGGAGGTATTAAAAATCAGGGTTTTTGAGATATTTTGCGGGGGTTATAATTTTTAATCCGACCGTTGGATCGTGGTAAATTTTGGATATGTTATACATATATAAGTTGAGTATATGCCACAAATTTTGAACCGTTAAAAATGAACGTATGATTTATTATGAATTTTACAAGATGACTGGTTCAGAAATTGTTGAATTTTCGGAGTTTATCATTTTGATGGAAAATTCTAGAATTGGTGGGCCCCACTTGTGGTTGGTGAAGAAATGTGCTGAATTATATTTCAAATGTGGTAGGTGGGAATAGTAGCAGGTAAAGCCATCAAGTTGAAGGTCAAACCTACCAAAATTTTCCTATAAATAGAGGGCTAAGTTAGAATTGAAAATTACACCAGAAACAAGTTTTCTCTCTTTCTCTCTCTAGATTATTGAGTGTATTTTGTGAGTATTTAGATACTTTGAGAGTTTCTATTCATCAGAGCAAGTTTCTTTCAGCCTTATACCGGTATTCCGACCAGAAGTAATGATATTTTGAGGTAAGGGATATTATTTTCTTCTTAAATGATATTATTTTCTTCAATATCATTATGCTGAAATATTGATATGAGTTTTTATCAAATTTGGAACTTTTTGTGTCGGGGTTACTATTCACGTATACGGTACTATTCACGTATACGACACTATTCACGAATACGGCACTATTCACCGAAAAATAAAATTTTTCCTTTTTGTCCAAGATGTCTATTATGGTTACTATCTTTGATTGTATCCATGTTTTGATCTTTATTTTTGAATTCTGCTTCACAATTGATTATTATGAAGTATTATTGATCTTGGATAAACTGTTATACGAATCCCTAATATTTGTCCTTCTGTCTCACTGGATTCGTTCTCTTTAAGATATTTTTTCATCATCCTCAGTCCTAAATGATGATATTACTGAATATCTTTGGCCTGTAGTGCAAAGATGTATGATTACTTGATGAATATCTTTGGCCTGTAGTGCAAAGATGAACAGGTGTTGAGATGAACATGACCGACTGGTGATACAAATGAATATCTTTGGCCTGTAGTGCAAAGATGAATATTTGGATAAAGATGATTATTAATTGATGTTACAGGGATAAAATATTGATGATGGACTTTTAAATCTTAGAAGATAGTAGAATTCTTTCTCTACTTGACTCTTCTAATGGTTTGCTGTTTCCGCTGCAGTTGTTGATCTAAAACTTGTTGTCGATTATATTCTATCAGATTTTTCCCTGTTGAATACTAACGATAATTTGTTGTATATTATCTTAGTCATAATATTCTTTACTGGGCTAGTTGAGCTCACCCTTTTCCTTTTTGTTCCATTTTTCTTCTCAGGAGGTGAGAACATAGCAGGATCTAGTCGGGGTATGGAGTGATGGTTCTAGAAAGATGTTTTAGCAGTCCTCACTATTTCTGTAAAATAGTGTTTGAATAATTGTAATGAGGATTTATTTGAGTGTGGATATTGTCTAGAAGACAATATTTGTATTTAAACTCACAGTATGTGTTGTCGTATTTTGCACGACAATTGTATTATTGAAGTTGTAGTTTGCTTTCTGTACCATGTATTTGGCGACTCAGAATGGGTGTTGTATACCTATTTTGGGGGCGTCACAGTTGGTATCAGAGCTTAGGGATATGATCCCTGGCTGAGATGTGAGACAAGAACTAGGAGGGGAGAGACGGGGAATTCCTTCGCTAGTATGACCTGACTAAGTTTATTTGGTGTTTATTTGGTCGGTCAGAGTATAGGGATAATATATGACATGACTATTAACCCTTGTTTTATGGCAGTATTTAAGAATGGCAGCTGAGAACGTTAATAATGGAGTAAATCAGACCGTGGAGACACCTTTGATCACCACCCAGGGGAACGTGCAACAGGAAGGCAATATTCCTCCTGTAAACAACGTTACCAAGCAAACGATGAATGATGGAATGTTTAGGAGCTTTTTGCAGTTCATGCAAAATCAGACGAGGGAGACTCGTGTGCAGAATACGGGTGGAAATGATAACAACGCGCGGTTTGTCACAGCTAAGCAGTTCAAAGAATTGGGACCACCAGAATTTAAGGGAAAGCCGGATCCGATCATGGCGGAAACGTGGGTCAAGCAAATTACCAAGATATTCGATGTCTTGGGATGCACGGAGGAACAGAAGGTTCCATTCGCCACCTTTATGTTCCGCGGTGAGGCAGACTACTGGTGGGAGTCTGTGAAGCGTACCCAGCCTGACGCACTCAACATGTCCTGGGAAACATTTCAAAACTGTTCAATGACAAGTACTTTCCTGAAAGTATTCGTCATATGAAGGAGGTAGAGTTTATCAGACTGGAACAAAATAACATGACGGTGTCCCAGTACGAGGCGAAGTTTGCAGAGTTATCCAGGTTTGCACCTCATTTGGTCGAAAATGAGGAACGAATGACAAGGATGTTTCTGAGAGGTCTAAAACCCGAGATTCGGCAATATCTTATCTCTCATAAATTTTCTTTATATTCAGATGTTGTAAACAGGCTCAATTATTAGAGCGAGATAATGAGTATGTGCAACCGAGGGACCACAACCAGGGTCATACCGGTGACAGCAGTCATCAGAAGAATGAAACCAGCGAGGGAGGGAAAAATACGAACAAAAGCGGTAACCACTCTGGTGGTAATCGTGGTCGTGATAATAGAAGGAGCGAGTCGGGAGGAGATTTCAAGAAGAGAAGGTATAACAATGATAACGTGAAGACGTCAGCACAAACATCAACTGTTTCTAGGGGAGGAGAACGACCACCGGTCGTATGTTACAAATATGGGAAAGAGGGACATATCAGCCCAAACTGTCCACAACAATCCAAGGTATGTTATAACTATGGAAAGGAGGGTCATATAGCTCGAGAGTGTTCTGTAACAAAACCAAGTTCAGCGGGGATGGTGACTCCAAAAGTTATCCCGGATAAGTCAAAATTAGCGGTTCTTGGAAGGGCGTTTGTCGTGACTGGCCAAAACACGAGGAACCCGAATGAAGTTAGCACGGGTTAGTTAATTATGAATTCTTGCAAAGTTTATACTTTACTAGAAACCGGTTCTACCCATTCTTTTATCTCTCCTGCTTGTGCTCAACGTTTAAACTTGACTCCGGAGAAATTGGACTTCAACTTATCTGTTGAAACTCCGTTGGGTGAAACCTTCGTTACATCTACAGTTTATAAATCTTACATGATCCAAGTTGGCACAATCACATTACCTGTTGACCTTATCTTTTTAAAGATACTTGCTTTTGATGTGATTTTAGGAATTGATTGGTTAACTACTCATCATGCCAAAATTGATTGTTTTCGTAAGGTTGTTAGTTTTCATATTCCTAAGCAACCTGTTATTCGAATTCAAGCAACCAAACCATTGAAGTCAAACTCTTTCATATCAAGCCATAAAGTCATTCGTTTATTGAAAAACGGATGTCAAGTTTTCTTAGCCATGTCATGGACTTGAACAAAAATACGTCAGATTTAAATGATATTTCTGTTGTTAGTAAATCCCTGAAGTATTTCCTGAAGAATTTCTTGGCCTACGCGTGATATTGAAATTTGTATCATCTTTGAATCTGGTACAAAACTCACTTCTAAAATCTCATATCGAATTGCTCCTATTGAACTTCAGGAGTTAAAAACCCAACTATAGAAGTTGGTACCCGAGCCTCGATCTGGTGACTTCCTTTGTGGAATGCACCGAAGCCAGACTCTCCGCAGGGGACGCCATATTCGTGCGGTAGTAAACTGATAGGTGTCATTATGACGTGATATCCAAGATTGGGATATGAGTCACAGTTGAGAGCAACCTAAGTCAGTAATCGAAATACGTAGCTTTTTGGGCTTAGCTGGTTATTATCGGAGATTCGTGGAAGGGTTTTCTCGAATCACTACCCCGTTAACTCAGCTGACTCGGAAGGATACAAAATTCTTATGGAGTGAGGAATGCGAGAAGAGTTTCTAAGAACTCAAGAGGAGACTCATTTCGGCACCTGTTCTGACAATACCATCTGGCTCGGATGGATTTGTTATCTACAGCGATGCTTCAGGCAAAGGGTTAGGATGTGTTCTCATGCAACATGGGAAAGTCATAGCCTATGCCTCACAACAACTCAAAGAATATGAGAGGAATTATCCTACTCATGATTTGGAGTTGGCAGCAGTCGTTTTTGCGTTGAAGATCTGGAGACACTACCTGTATGGGGAGAAAGTGGAGATCTATACAGATCATAAAAGCCTCAAATATTTCTTCACCCAAAAGGAACTCAACATGCGGCAGCGACGTTGGCTTGAGCTGTTGAAAGATTACGATCATACCATCCAATATCATCCTGAAAAAGCAAACGTAGTAGCTGACGCATTGAGTAGAAGATCATATGCGGGTACGAGTGCAATGTTGTTAACACAAAGGCCCATTTTGTATGACTTGCAAAGGATGGAGATAGAGATGAAGGCTCCAAGTACCCACATGATGATATCAAATATACGAGTAGAACCGACTTTAATCGATAAAGTTAAAGCTGCTCAAGCTACGGACATGGAGCTGATGCGTATGAAGAAGAAAGTGCAAGAAGGTGCTATTCCAGAAGCAAGAATCGATGAAGAAGGAATACTTCGAGTCAACTCCAGACTTTGTGTTCCTAACGATTTTGACTTGAAGCATAGAATAATGATGGAGGCACACAACACACCGTTTGCAATCCATCCGGGAGTACCAAAATGTATCACGATCTTCGACATACATTTTGGTGGAGCAATATGAAAAGAGAGATCGCGGAGTTTATCTCGAGATGTTTAACTTGTCAACGTGTAAAAGCGGAGCATCAAGTACCAAAGGGTCCATTGCAACCACTTGAGATTCCGAAATGGAAGTGGGAACACATTACTATGGATTTTGTTACGGGTCTTCCCAAGGTTTCTCAAGGCATAGATGCGATTTGGGTTATTGTTGATAGATTAACCAAGTCCGCTCATTTCTTGCCGATACGTGAGACTTATTCCCTTGAACGTCTTGCTAGTATGTACGTGAACGAGATTGTGAGATTGCATGGCATGCCAGTATCCATAGTTTCGGATCGTGACCCAAGATTCACTTCACGATTTTGGGTTAGCTTGCAGAAAGCTATGGGCACGGATTTACGATTCAGTTCGGCATACCATCCTCAAACGGACGGACAATCAGAGAGGACTATTCAAACTCTTGAAGATCTATTAAGACTTTGTGTCCTAGATCTCAAAGGGAGTTGGGATAAGTACCTACCATTGGTGGAATTCTCCTACAACAATAGTTATCAAGCGAGCATAGGTGTGGCTCCATTCGAGGCGTTGTATGGAAGAAAATGTCGTTCTCCAGTATACTGGGACGAGGTGGGTGAAGCAACATTGTTGGGACCAGAGTTGGTACGCATTACTACAGAGAAGATCCAAACGATTCGACAACGTATACAAACGGCACATGATCGACATCGGAAGGACGTGGAATTTAATATTGGGGATCATGTATTGTTACGTGTTGCACCATGGAAGGGAGTTACAAGATTTGGGAAGAAAGGAAAGCTCAATCGAAGATTTGTTGGTCCATTTGAGATTCTTGAGCGAATAGGAAATATGGCATATAGACTCGCATTACCTCCAAGAATGTCTCGTGTTCATAATGTTTTTCACATATCTATGCTTCGTAAATATGTTAAAGACCCGAACCACATTATTGAGTTAGAACCAGACGAGATAGCTGAAGATTTAACGTACGAGGAGGTACCTGTTAAGATCTTGGATAGGAAAGAGCATGTCCTACGCACGAAGGTTATACCACAAGTTAAGGTTTTGTGGAGAAACCATGCTATTGAAGAAATGACCTGGGAGTTGGAATCAGAAATGAAAGCGAGGTATCCTCACCTTTTTGAAACATCAGGTACGTACGTCAATTTCGAGGACGAAATTTCATAAGGAGGGGAGGTTGTAAGACCCCAACTTATTAATGAATAAAATCAAATTTTCTCTAAATATTATTGTGAATAATAAGGGGTTAATTTGATATAATACTTTGGTTATGGGTGAAATGTGCAAATTTTGCAAAATAAGCAAGTGGTTATAAAATATTTATTTTTGGTCGGTGAATATTCGTTGGTCGTGGAATATTCTTGCTGTCGGGGAATATTCGTACGACGACGCAGCCTTGTGTGGGCCCCATAACGGAAAGCGATTGGATGAAGAAAACGACAAGTATAAGTTGTTTATAAATAACGGCGTAGTTGTTACCGTTAATACTGTTGGAATACCCGGTGGTTAAAATACAGTAGCACACGGTATTGCACCAATTATTGATTCTTACGTAAGAAGGCACTACTCAATAATTGTTACAGTAGTTATTATTCAATATTTTATTTTATTGATTCAATAATTGCTGCGTTGATATTTTATATTATTGTTGTTTCAATAATTGTTGCTGCACAGTATTTTCATTTATCAGATCAATAATTCATATTATTTGAATAATATTATTAGATAACATTATTGGCAATGTCTAGAAAGTTCTGTCTAAGGAGAGGTTTGGTCATCTAATTACGCGCCAGTAAGGAGAAATCCTTATTGGAAAGCCCCCTCTTTCCTAGGAACGGCCTGGTTGTCATAAATGTGATTCTGTAATATTATTTGTGAATAATTAATTATTGATTCATATGATAAGAAAATATTTATTTTATGTGGACATAAATGAGGGATGTGACAACCCCAAAATAGGTCCATTCCATCCAACCTATTCTAAGTCGCCAAATACATGGTAATAGAAATACCAACAAATTTATTACAACAATTGTCGTGCAAAATACAACAACACATATGCGTGAGTTTGGATACAAATTAATATAACCATTGTTAAGTGACTCATGTTCCAATCGTGGACATCACCTCACAATGACACCTTACATAAAGATATAGTCAAAACTGTTTTAGAAAAATTAGAAACTTTGGAAAGTGCTCAAGGAAACCTTCGTACATGGGAGGCCATGCGTCTAGGTTATGATAGATATCATATGGCCACAGAATTATTCTTGGTTGACCCATTATAGACCCCAAAGAAAAACGAGAAGATTACTATCATATTCTTCCCAATGGTGATCTTCTCTTGACATATCATTACTCTACTGTCCTCTAATTGAGAATTATACTTCAAACAAACACCAAATTATAAAGGTAGTGCTCGTATATATACTCAGCAAGTGGATGAGCACATCCCGTCTTATGATGACACGAGATTAATTTCGTTAGACATCTGTATGATAGTGGCAAACCACCCTTCCAACGTTGGGTACAACTTTACCCTATTGGATTCACCAAAAAAAACACTAAATGAACTTTTTTATAATGTTTAGGGAGAACATCCATAGCTAGAGACCACCGTTCTATTTCCCCTTACCCTCGCTCGACCCCCCAGCTACACTCTTATTACCTGAAAGGAATTGTGAAGCAAAACGGTGAGCACAACTAGCTCAGTAAAAATATCATGACTAAAGATAATTAAATTATCAATAGCCTTCATCAATAATAAATCAGAGATTTAAACATATGGTAAATGATAAAATTTTAACCATAGTTGCAGCGGAACGAGCAATCCATTAGAAGAGTCAAATAGACTATAAAGTCTATTTTCTTCTCCATGTTAAAAATCCACCAACAATGTTTTATCCCTGTAACATCACACAACAGTTCCTTTTCACAATCATATGAATAACTCATAATCATAATTGTGATTCTAAATTTTTCTTCGCACCCAGGACGAAGAATATTTATATCACCTGTCTTTACCTGAAACATCAAAGATCATGGTTTATACCAAATCACATTTCTTGTTCATAATCATACTAATAACTTCATCATTTGCACTACGGCCAAAGATATTCAACAACAGTTCATCTTTGCACTACAGGCCAAAGATATTCATCAACGGACCATCTTTGCACTACAGACCAAAAGATATTCATCAACAGTTCATATTTGCACTACGGCCAAATAAATTCATCAACAGTTCATATTTTGCACTACAGGCCAAATATATTAATATCTCAAAGAAATATATAATCATTTAGAATTTTATAAACAATAATTATAACCATGTTGATCAATTCACCTTTGCACTTAAGCTAAAGATATTCACTTATAAATTCAATTTCCATGATCATACCAGTCAACAATTTAACTTTGCACTACTGGCCAAAGAGAACCCATAGTCATGATCATACCAATAATTTACCCATCTTTACACTCAAGCGAAAAAAAATTGCAACATCAAGGTTATAAAAATGTTATATATGATAATAAAAATAATATGATCAAAACATGGATTTAATTTCAAGAGCAATATTCATAAATCAACTATAATTTGGTTAGAAAAAGAAACCAATTTTATCGTGAATAGTAACTCGTGAATAGTAACTCGTGAATAGTAACTCCGACACAAAAAGATAGAAATTCCACAATAAAATACATACCAATATTTCGGTATAATGATATTGAAAGAATAATATTTCTTAAGCTTATAAACAATTTATTTTAATTGTTTACACTTTACTAAATAATGCATTTAATCATTCTAAAATGCCAAACTCATAAGATTTTATCACCAATAATCAAAACCCATCAAAAATCTGCATATACCTCATATAGGATTCTTAAGTCATAAAATCCTATTTTCCAGTTTTCTTACTTCACAAAACATATTTAATTCATTTACTCATAACTAGACCATTTTTATGAAAAATACCAAATCAGTTCCAAAAATATTTCTTTTCTGGGATTTAGCATAATATAGTCCCATAGTGAACATATATTTTTTTCAGAATTTTTAAAAGTCATTTACTATTTTTCATATGGCCAAAATAGCCGAATATTTAGACATTTATCAAAAATTATATTTTTATCTAAAAATTCTGAAATTCACAGAGTATACTCCTATCATATTCATGTACTCCCAATAAAACTTTTATCAATTTTGGAGTTAACCACAAGGAGTTATAAGCGATTACTTTTAAAATAGTCTTTTCTCTTAAAATTCATAACTCTCAATCTATACATCCAAAAATCACCATTTTTGGACACAATCAAGAAATCCCTTACTATCCCTTACCTCAAAAGTGCAGTATTTCTGACTGGAATGCAAAGCCGATGGAAACTTGCACTGAATAGTAACTCTTAAAGTATCAAAATACTCACAAAATATGCTTCATAATATAGAGAGAGAAAGAGAGAAAACTTGTTTCTGGTGTGTTTTTCAATTCTAACTTAGCCCTCTATTTATAGGAAAATTTTAGTAGGCTTGACCTGCAACCTGATGGCTTTACCTGCTACTATTCCCACCCACCACATTTGAAATATAATTCAGCACATTTCTTCACCAACCACAAGTGGGGCCCACCAATTCTAGAATTTTCCACCAAAATGATAAACTCTGAAAATTTAATAATTTCTAAACCAGTCATCTTGTAAAATTCATAATAAATCATACGTTCATTTTTAACGGTTCAAAATTTGTGGGCATATACTCAACTTATATATGTATAACATATCCAAAAATTACCACGATCCAATGGTCGGATTAAAAATTATAACCCCCGTAAAATATCTCAAAAATCCTAATTTTTAATACCTCCATTCCAACAAAAATACGGATAAAAATCTCAACATTAACTCCTTCATTTTTAACCACAAAAAATATATCCCTCGTTTATATCCACATAAAATAATATTTCCTTATCATATGAATCAATAATTAATTATTCACAAATAATATTACAGAATCACATTTATGACAACCAGGCCGTTCCCAGGAAAGAGGGGGCTTTCTAATAAGGATTTCTCCTTACTAGCGCGCAATTATATGACCAAACCTCTCCTTAGACAAACTTTCTAGATATTACCAATAATGCTATCTAATAATATTATTTAAATAATATAAATTATTGATCTGATAATGAAAAATACTGTGCAACAACAATTATTGAAACAACAATAATATAAAATATCAACGCAGCAATTATTGAATCAATAAAATAAAATATTGAACAGTAATTACTGTAACAATTATTGAGTAGTGTCTTCTTACGTAAGAATCAATAATTTTAAAAATATTGTGCAATACTATGTGCTACTGTGCAATAACGCGTATTACTGTATTTTAACCACCGAGTATTCCAACAGTGTTAACGGTAACAACTACGCCGTTATTTGTAAAAACTCAAATTTGTCATTTTCTTCACCCGACAGTTATTCGTTATGGGGCTCACAAATAGCTGCGCCGTCGTACGAATATTCCCCGACAGAAAGAATATTCCACGACCAAACGAATATTCCCCGACAACAATGATTATTTTATAACCACTTGCTTATTTTGAAAAAAATTTCATATTTCACCCTTAACTTTAACATTTATCAATTTAACCATTTACTGAATAGTAATTATAAGAAAAATTGAATACTTTTATTTAATAAAATTCGGGGTCTTACAGTTAAATTGATAAAAGTTTAAAGGTATGGGTGAAATATGAATTTTTTTTCAAAATAAGCAAGTGGTTATAAAATAATCATTGTTGTCGGGGAATATTCGTTTGGTCGTGGAATATTCTTTCTGTCGGGGAATATTCGTACGACGGCGCAGCTATTTGTGGGCCCCATAACGAATAACTGTCGGTTGAAGAAAACGATAAATTTAAGTTTTTATAAATAACGGCGTAGTTGTTACCGTTAACACTGTTGGAATACCCGGTGGTTAAAATACAGTAATACACGTTATTGCACAGTAGCACACGGTATTGCATAGCATTTTTGAAATTATTGATTCTTACGTAAGAAGGCACTACTCAATAATTATTACAGTAATTACTGTTCAATATTTTATTTTATTGATTCAATAATTGCTGCGTTGATATTTTATATTATTATTGTTTCAATAATTGTTGATGCACTGTATTTTCTATTATCAGATCAATAATTCATATTATTTGAATAATATTATTAGATAACATTATTGGAAATGTCTAGAAAGTTCTGTCTAAGGAGAGGTTTGGTCATCTAATTGCGCGCTAGTAAGGAGAAATCCTTATTGGAAAGTCCCCTCTTTCCTGGGAACGACCTGGTTGTCATAAATGTGATTCTGTAATATTATTTGTGAATAATTAATTATTGATTCATATGATAAGGAAATATTTATTTTATGTGGATATAAACGAGGGATATATTTTTGTGGTTAAAAATGAAGGAGTTAATGTTGAGGTTTTTATCCGTATTTTTGTCGGAATGGAGGTATTAAAAATCAGGATTTTTGAGATATTTTGCGGGGGTTATAATTTTAATCCGACCGTTGGATCGTGGTAATTTTTGGATATGTTATACATATATAAGTTGAGTATATGCCCACAAATTTTGAACCGTTAAAAATGAACGTATGATTTATTATGAATTTTACGAGATGACTGGTTCAGAAATTGTTGAATTTTCGAGTTTATCATTTTGGTAGAAAATTCTAGAATTGGTGGGCCCCACTTGTGGTTGGTGAAGAAATGTGCTGAATTTTATTTCAAATATGGTGGGTGGAATAGTAGCAGGTAAAGCCATCAGGTTGCAGGTCAAGTTTTCTAAAATTTTCCTATAAATAGAGGGTTAAGTTAGAATTGAAAATCACACCAGAATTCATAGTTTTCTCTCTTTCTCTCTCTAATTATTGAGTGTATTTTGTGAGTATTTAGATACTCTGTGAGTTTCTATTCATCAGTGCAAGTTTCCTTCAGCCTTATACCGATCAGAAGTACTGCTCTCTTTTGAGGTAAGGGATAGTAAGAGATTTTAAGGGTTGTTATGTTTTTCAGTTTTGTAATTTTTCTGACCTTCAAAAATTCTAGAAAAATTTGAAATGATATTTTAATGAGTTTTCTTGATTGTGTCCAAAACTGGTGATTTTTGGATGTATAGATTGAGAGTTATGAATTTTATGAGAAAATACTATTTTAAAAGTAACCGCTTATAACTCCTTGTGGTTAACTCCAAAATTGATGAAATTTTATTGGGAGTACATGTATATGATAAGAGTATACTCTGTAAATTTTAAAATTTTTAGATAAAAGTACAAATTTTGATAAATATCTAAATATTCGGCTGTTTTGGCCATATGAAAAATAGTAAATAACTTTTAAAAATTCTGAGAAAAATATATTTTCACTATGGAATATATTATTATAAATCCTTAAAGAAATATTTTTTGAACTGTTTTGGTATTTTTCATAAAATGGTCTTGTTATGAGTAAATGAATTAAATATGTTTTGTGAAGAAAGGAAATTAGAAAATAGGATTTTATGGCTTGAGAATCCTATATGAGGTATATGCAGATTTTTGATGAGGGTTTTTGGTTATTGGTGATGAAATCTTATGAGTTTGGTATTTTAGAATGATTAAATGTATTATTTAGTAAAGTGTAAACAATTTAAATAAATTGTTTATAATCTTAAGAAATATTATTCTTTCAATATCATTATACCGAAATACTGGAATGAATTTTATTGTGAAATTTCTACCTTTTTGTGTCGGGTTTACTATTTATGAGTTACTATTCACGAGTTACTATTCATGAGTTACTATTCACGAGTTACTATTCACGATAAAAATTGGTTTCTTTTTCTAACCAAATTATAGTTGATTTACGAATATTACTTTTGAGATTAAAACTAGATGTTGATCATATTATTTTTATTATTATATATAACATTTTTGTAACCCTAATGATGATATTTCTCTTTGACTGAGTGTAAAGATGGGTAGATTTTTGGTATGATCATGACTATGGGTTATCTTTGGCCAGTAGTGCAAGTTGAATCGTTGATTGGTATGATCATGACTATTGAATTTTATAAGTGAATATCTTTAGCTTAAGTGCAAAGGTGAATTGATCAACATGGTTATAATTATTGTTTATATAAATTCTGAATGATTATATATTTCTTTGAGATATAATATCTTTGGTCTGTAGTGCAAAGATGAAATATTGATGAATATCTTTGGCCTGTAGTGCAAAGATGAATTGTTGATGAATATCTTTGGCCAGTAGTGCAAAGATGATCTATTGACGAATATCTTTGGCCCGTAGTGCAAAGATGAATTGTTGATGAATATCTTTGGCCAGTAGTGCAAAGATGATCTATTGACGAATATCTTTGGCCCGTAGTGCAAAGATGGATTTATTAGTATGATTATGAACAGGAACTGTGATTTGGTATAACCATGATCTTTGATGTTTCAGGTAAAGACAAGTGATGAAAATTATCTTTGTCCTGGATGAGAAGAGGAATTTAGAACTACAATTATGATTATGAATTATTCTTATGATTGTGGACCAGAATTGTTGATTGATGTTACAGGGGTAAAACATTGTTGGTAGATTTTTAACATGGAGAAGATAATAGACTTTATAGTCTATTTGACTCTTCTAATAGATTGCTCGTTCCGCTGCAACTATGGTTGAAATTTTTATCATCTACCATATGTTCTAAATCTCTGATTTATTACGATGAAGACTATTGATAATTTATTTATCTTTAGTCATGATATTCTTTACTGGGCTAGTTAATGCTCACCCTTTTGTTTCACAATTCTTTCAGGTAATAAGAGTGTAGCTGGGTCGAGCGGGGTAACAAGGGAATAGAACGGTGGTCATCATTTAGTAGTTATATTTGGTGAATCATCTAGGGTGAAGCGAACCCAACGTTGGAAGGATGTTTTGCCACTGTCATACAAGATATCTAATGACATACAACCTCGTGTCATCATAAGACAGGGTTGTGCACATCCACTTGCTGAGTATCTTTACGAGCACTACCTATATAATCTTGGTGTTTGTTTGAAGTATAATTCTCAATTAAAGACAGTGGAGATAATGATATGTCAAGAGAAGACTCACCATTGAGAAGAATATGATAGTAAACTTCTCGTTTTTCTTTGGGGTCTATTGGGTCAACCAAGGATAATTCTGTGGCCATATGATATCTATCATAACCTAGACGCGTGGCCTCCCATGTATGAAGGTTTCCTTGAGCACTTCCCAAAGAATCTAATTTCTAAAATAATTTTTGACTATACCTTTATGTAAGGTGTCATTGTGAGGTGCTTTCTACGGTTGGGACATGAGTCACATTTGGTATATATTTGTATCCAAACTCACAGCATGTGTGTTGTTGTATTTTGCACGATAATTATTGTAATAAAGTTGTAGTTATTTTCTGTACCATGTATTTGGCGACTCAGAATAGGTTGGATGGAATGGACCTGTTTTGGGGGCGTCACACATTACCTATTGATCTTATCTCTTTAAAGATACTTGCTTTTGATGTGATTTTAGGAATTGATTGGTTAACCACTCATCATGCTAAAATTGATTATTTTCGTAAGGTTGTTAGTTTTCATATTCCTAACCAACCTGTCATACGAATTCAAACTACTAAACCACTAAAATCAGTCACTGTCATATCAAGCCACAAAGCTATTCGTTTATTAAAAAACGGATGTCAAGCTTTCTTAGCCCATGTTATGGATTTGAACAAAGACAAGTCAGATTTGAATAATATTTCTATTGTTAGAGAATTTCTCGATGTATTTCCTGAAGAACTTCCTGGTCTACCCCCAGAACGTGAAGTTGAATTCTTTATTGACCTTGAACCCGGTACAAAGCCCATTTTAAAACTCCATATCGAATGGCTCCTATTGAACTTCAGGAGTTAAAAGTCCAACTACAGGAGTTGTTGGACATCGGTTTTATTCGTCCTAGTATGTCTCCTTGGGGTGCTCCTGTTTTATTCGTAAAGAAGAAAGACGGGAGTATGCGACTTTGTATTGACTATCGAGAATTGAACCATGTCACCATCAAGAATAGGTATCCGCTACCTCGCATTGATGACCTGTTCGACCAGTTACAAGGAACACAATTATTTTCAAAGATCGACCTTCGTTGTGGATATCATCAGCTGAAGATTAAAACTGAGGATATTCCAAAGACTGCCTTCAGAACTCGGTACGGGCATTATGAATTCTTAGTCATGTCTTTTGGATTGACTAATGCTCTTGCTGCCTTCATGGATATGATGAACCGTGTATTCAAAGAATATTTGGATCAGTTCGTTGATGTCTTTATTGATGACATCCTCATCTATTCCAAAAGTCGTGAAGATCATGAGCGCCATTTGAAGCTGGTACTGCAAAGGCTTCGTGAAAATAAGCTATATGCCAAATTGAAGAAATGCGAGTTCTAGCTTGAGGAAGTAGCATTCCTTGGGCACGTGGTGTCAAAACATGGAGTATCTGTCGACCCGGCGAAGATTGAAGCCATACAAAGTTGGGAGCAACCGAAGTCGGTAACCGAAGTACGTAGCTTTCTGGGCTTAGCTGGTTATTATCGGAGATTTGTGGAAGGATTTTCTCGAATCGCTACTCCGTTAACTCAGCTGACTTGGAAAGATACAAAATTCGTATGGAGTGAGGAATGCGAGAAGAGTTTCCAAGAACTCAAGAGGAGACTCATTTCGGCACCTGTTCTGATAATGCCATCTGGTTCGGATGGATTTGTTATCTACAACGATGCTTCAGGCAAAGGGTTAGGATGTGTTCTCATACAACATGGGAAAGTCATAGCCTATGCCTCACGACAACTCAATGAATATGAGAGGAATTATCCTACTCATGATTTGGAGTTGGCAGCAGTCGTTTTTGCGTTGAAGATCTGGAGACACTACCTGTATGGGGAGAAAGTAGAGATCTATACAGATCATAAAAGCCTCAAATATTTCTTCACCCAAAAGGAACTCAACATGCGGCAGCGACGTTGGCTCGAGCTGTTGAAAGATTACGATCATACCATCCAATATCATCCTGAAAAAGCAAACGTAGTAGCTGACGCATTGAGTAGAAGATCATATGCGGGTACGAGTGCAATGTTGTTAACACAAAGGCCCATTTTGTATGACTTGCAAAGGATGGAGATAGAGATGAAGGCTCCAAGTACCCACATGATGATATCAAATATACGAGTAGAACCGACTTTAATCGATAAAGTTAAAGCTGCTCAAGCTACGGACATGGAGCTGATGCGTATGAAGAAGAAAGTGCAAGAAGGTGCTATTCCAGAAGCAAGAATCGATGAAGAAGGAATACTTCGAGTCAACTCCAGACTTTGTGTTCCTAACGATTTTGACTTGAAGCATAGAATAATGATGGAGGCACACAACACACCGTTTGTAATCCATTCTGGGAGTACCAAAATGTATCACGATCTTCGACATACATTTTGGTGGAGCAATATGAAAAGAGAGATCGCGGAGTTTATCTCAAGATGTTTAACTTGTCAACGTGTAAAAGCGGAGCATCAAGTACCAAAGGGTCCAATGCAACCACTTGAGATTCCGAAATGAAAGTGGGAACACATTACTATGAATTTTGTTACGGGTCTTCCCAAGGTTTCTCAAGGCATAGATGCGATTTGGGTTATTATTGATAGATTAACCAAGTCCGCTCATTTCTTGCCGATACGTGAGACTTATTCCCTTGAACGTCTTGTTAGTATGTACGTGAACGAGATTGTGAGATTGCATGGCATGCCAGTATCCATAGTTTCGGATCGTGACCCAAGATTCACTTCACGATTTTGGGTTAGCTTGCAGAAAGCTATGGGCACAGATTTACGATTCAGTTCGGCATACCATCCTCAAACGGACGGACAATCAGAGAGGACTATTCAAACTCTTGAAGATCTATTAAGACTTTGTGTCCTAGATCTCAAAGGGAGTTGGGATAAGTACCTACCATTGGTGGAATTCTCCTACAACAACAGTTATCAGGCGAGCATAGGTGTGGCTCCATTCGAGGGGTTGTATGAAAGAAAATGTCGTTCTCCAGTATGCTGGAACGAGGTGGGTGAAGCAACATTGTTGGGACCATAGTTGGTACGCATTACTACAGAGAAGATCCAAATGATTCGACAACGTATACAAACGGCACAGGATCGACAAAAGAGTTATGCGGATCTTCATCGGAAGGACGTGAAATTTAAAATTGGGAATCATGTATTATTACGTGTTGCACCATGGAAGGGAGTTACAAGATTTGGGAAGAGAGGAAAGCTCAATCCAAGATTTGTTGGTCCATTTGAGATTCTTGAGCGAATAGGAAATGTGGCATATAGACTCGCATTACCTCCAAGCATGTCTCGTGTTCATAATGTTTTTCACATATCTATGCTTCGTAAATATGTTAAAGACCCGAACCACATTATTGAGTTAGAACCAGACGAGATAGCTGAAGATTTAACGTACGAGGAGGTACCTGTTAAGATCTTGGATAGGAAAGATCATGTCCTACGCACGAAGGTTATACCACAAGTTAAGATTTTGTGGAGAAACCATGCTATTGAAGAAATGACCTGGGAGTTGGAATCAGAAATGAAAGCGAGGTATCCTCACCTTTTTGAAACATTAGGTACGTACGTCAATTTCGAGGACGAAATTTCATAAGGAGGGGAGGTTGTAAGACCCCAACTTATTAATGAATAAAATCAAATTTTCTCTAAATATTATTGTGAATAATAAAGGGTTAATTTGATATAATACTTTGGTTATGGGTGAAATGTGCAAATTTTGCAAAATAAGCAAGTGGTTATAAAATATTCATTTTATCGGGGAATATTCGTTTGGTCATAGAATATTCTCGCTATCGGGGAATATTCGTACGACGGTGTAGCCTTGTGTGGGCCCCATAACGAAAAGCGATTGAATGAAGAAAACGACAAGTATAAGTTATTTATAAATAACGGCGTAGTTGTTACCGTTAATATTGTTGAAATACCCGGTGGTTAAAATACAGTAGCACACGGTATTACACCAATTATTGATTCTTACGTAAGAAGGCACTACTCAATAATTGTTACAGTAGTTATTGTTCAATATTTTATTTTATTGATTCAATAATTGTTGCGTTGATATTTTATATTATTGTTGTTTCAATAATTGTTGTTGCACAGTATTTTCCATTATCGGATCAATAATTCATATTATTTGAATAATATTATTAGATAACATTATTGGCAATGTCTAAAAAGTTCTGTCTAAGGAGAGGTTTGGTCATCTAATTGCGCGCCAGTAAGGAGAAATCCTTATTAGAAAGCCCCCTCTTTCCTAGGAACGGCCTGGTTGTCATAAATGTGATTTTATAATATTATTTGTGAATAATTAATTATTGATTCATATGATAAAGAAATATTTATTTTATGTGGATATAAATGAGGGATATATTTTTGTGGTTAAAAATGAAGGAGTTAATGTTGAGATTTTTATCAGTATTTTTATCGGAATGGAGGTATTCAAAATCAGGATTTTTGAGATATTTTGCGGGGGTTATAATTTTTAATCTGACCGTTGGATCGTGGTAATTTTTGGATATGTTATACATATATAAGTTGAGTATATATCCACAAATTTTGAACCGTTAAAATGAACGTATGATTTATTATGAATTTTTGAGATGACTGGTTCAGAAATTGTTGAATTTTCGGAGTTTATCATTTTGATAGAAAATTCTAGAATTGGTGGGCCCCACTCTTGGTTGGTGAAGAAATGTGCTGAGATTTTTATTCAAATGTGGTGGGTGAAAATAGTAGCAGGTAAAGCCATCAGGTTGCAGGTTAAGTCTGCTTCGGCGTGCTAACATTTTCCTATAAATAGAGGGCTAAGTTAGAATTGAAAATCACACCAGAAACAAGTTTTTTCTCTTTCTCTCTCTAGATTATTGAGTGTATTTTGTGAGTATTTAGATACTTTTAGAGTTTCTATTCATCAGAGCAAGTTTCTTTCAGCCTTATACCGGTATTCCGACCAGAAGTACTGATATTTTGAGGTAAGAGATATTTTCTTCTTCTTAAATGATATTTTCTTCAATATCATTATGTCGAAATATTGATATGAACTTTTTATCAAATTTAGAACTTTTTGTGTCGGGATTACTATTCACGTATACGTTACTATTCACGTATACAGCACTATTCATGAATACGACACTATTCACCAAAAAATAAAATTTTCCCTTTTTGTCCAAGATATCTATTATGGTTACTATCTTTGATTGTATCCATGTTTTGATCTTTATTTTTGATTTCTGCTTCACAATTGATTATTATAAAGTATTATTGATCTTGGATAAACTGTTATACGAATCCCTATTATTGTCCTCCTGTCTCACTGGATTCATTTTTTTAAGATATTTTTCATCATCCTCAGTCCTAAATGATGATATTACTGAATATCTTTGGCCTGTAGTGCAAAGATGTATGATTACTTGATGAATATCTTTGGCCTGTAGTGCAAAGATGAACAGGTGTTGAAATGAACATGACCGACTGGTGTTACAAATGAATATCTTTGGCCTGTAGTGCAAAGATGAATATTTGATTCAAGATGTATATTGATTGATGTTACAGGGATAAAATATTGATGATGAACTTTTAAATCTTAGAAGATAGTAGAATTCTTTCTCTACTTGACTCTTCTAATGGTTTGCTGTTTCCGCTGCAATTGTTGATCTAAAACTTGTTGTCGATTATATTCTATCAGATTTTTCCCTGTTGAAGACTAATGATAATTTGTTGTATATTATCTTAGTCATAATATTCTTTACTGGGCTAGTTGAGCTCACCCTTTTCCTTTTTGTTCTATTTTTCTTCTCAGGAGGTGAGAACATAGCAGGATCTAGTCGGGGTATGGAGTGATGGTTCTAGAAAGATATTTTAGCAGTCCTCACTATTTCTGTAAAATAGTGTTTGAATAATTGTAATGAGGATTTATTTGAGTGTGGATATTGTCCAGAAGGCAATATTTGTATTTAAACTCACAGTATGTGTTGTCGTATTTTGTACGACAATTGTATTATTGAAGTTGTAGTTTGCTTTCTGTACCATGTATTTGGCGACTCAGAATGGGTGTTGTATACCTATTTTGGGGGCGTCACATTGGTGGGCCCCACTCTTGGTTGGTGAAAAAATGTGCTGAGATTTTTATTCAAATGTGGTGGGTGGGAATAGTAGCAGGTAAAGCCATCAGGTTACAGGTTAAGTCTGATTCGGCGTGCTAACATTTTCCTATAAATAGAGGGCTAAGTTAGAATTGAAAATCACACCAGAATTCATAAGTTTTCTCTCTTTCTCTCTCTAGATTATTGAGTGTAATTTGTGAGTGTTTAGATACTATGTGAGTTTCTATTCATCAGTGCAAGTTTCTTTCAGCCTTATACCGATCAGAAGTACTGCTCTTTTGAGGTAAGGGATAGTAAGGGATTTTAATGGTTATTATGTTTTTCAGTTCGTAATTTTTCTGACCTTCAAAAATTCTGGAAAAATTCGAAATGATATTTTGATGAGTTTTCTTGATTGTGTCCAAAAATAGTGATTTTTGAATGTATAGATTGAGAGTTATGAATTTTATGAGAAAAGACTATTTTAAAATTAATCGCTTATAATTCTTTGTGGTTAACTCCAAAATTGATGAAATGTTTATTGGGAGTACATGTATATGATAGAAGTATACTCTGTAAATTTCAGAATTTTTGGACAAAAGTATAATTTTTGATAAATGTCTAAATTTTCGGCTGTTTTGGCCATATGAAAAATAGTAAATGACTTTTAAAAATTCTGAGAAAAATACATGTTCACTATGGGGACTATGTTATCCTAAATCCCAGAAAAGAAATATTTTTAGAACTGATTTGGTATTTTTCATGAAAATAGTCTAATTATGAGGAAGTGAATTAAATATGTTTTGTGAAGTAAGAAAATTAAAAAATAGGATTTTATGACTTGAGAATCCTATATGAGGTATATGCAGATTTTTGATGAGAGTTTTGGTTATTGGTGATGAAATCTTATGAGTTTGGCATTTTAGAATGATTAAATACATTATTTAGTAAAGTGTAAACAATTAAAATAAATTATTTATAAGCTTAAGAAATATTATTCTTTCAATATCATTATACTGAAATATTGGTATGTATTTTATTATAAAATTTCTATCTTTTTGTGTCGGAGTTACTATTCATGAGTTACTATTCACGAGTTACTATTCACGATAAAATTGGTTTCTTTTTCTAACCAAATTATAGTTAATTTATGAATATTAATCTTGAGATTAAATCTATATGTTGATCATATTGTTTTTATTATCATATATAACATTTTTATAACCCTGATGTTGAAATTCTCTTTCACTTGAGTGTAAAGATGGGTAGATTATTGGTATGATCATGACTTTGGGTTCTCTTTGGCCAGTAGTGCAAAGTTGAATTATTGACTAGTATGATCATGACCATTGAATTTATAATTGAATATCTTCAGCTTAAGTGCAAAGGTGAAATGATCAACATGGTTATAATTATTGTTTATATAAATGATTATATATTTCTTTGAGATATTAATATATTTGGCCTGTAGTGCAAATATGAACTGTTGATGAATATATTTGGCCGTAGTGCAAATATGAACTATTGAGGAATATCTTTGGCCTGTAGTGCAAAGATAAAATATTGATGAATATCTTTGGCCTGTAGTGCAAAGATGAATTGTTGATGAATATCTTTGGCCCATAATGCAAAGATGACATGTTTTTGAATATCTTTGGCCAGTAGTGCAAAGATAAACAGATGTTGAGATAAATATGACTAACTGGTGATACAAATGAATATCTTTGGCCGTAGTGCAAAGATGAAGTTATTAGTATGATTATGAACAGGAAATGTGATTAGGTGTAACCATGATCTTTGATGTTTCAGGTAAAGATAGGTGATAAAAATTATCTTCGTCTTGGATGAGAAGAGGAATTTAGAACTACAGTTATGATTATGAGTTATTCATATGATTGTGGACCAGAATTGTTGATTGATGTTACAGGGATAAAACATTGTTGATGAATTTTTAACATGGAGAAGATAATAGACTTTATAGTCTATTTGACTCTTCTAATGGATTGCTCGTTCCGCTGCAACTATGGTTGAAATTTTTATCATTTACCATATGTTCTAAATCTCTGATTTATTATTGATGAAGGCTATTGATAATTTAATTATCTTTAGTCATGATATTCTTTACTGAGCTAGTTGTGCTCACCGTTTTGCTTCACAATTCCTTTCAGGTAATAAGAGTGTAGTTGGGTCGAGCGAGGGTAACGGGAAAATAGAACGGTGGTCTCTAGCTGTGGATGTTCTCCCGAAACAGTATAGAAAAGTTCATTTAGTAGTTTTATTTGGTGAATCCAATAGGGTAAGGTGTACCCAACGTTGGAAGGGTGGTTTTCCACTATCATACAAGATGTCTAACGACATACAACCTCGTGTCATCATAAGACAGAGATGTGCTCATCCACTTGCTGAGTATATATACGAGCACTACCTATATAATCTTGGTGTTTGTTTGAAGTATAATTCTCAATTAGAGACAGTGGAGATAATGATATGTCAAGAGAAGACTCACCATTGGGAAGAATATGATAGTAAACTTTTCGTTTTTCTTTGGGGTCTATTGGGTCAACCAAGGATAATTCTGTGGCCATATGATATCTATCATAACCTAGAAGCATGGCCTCCCATGTACGAGGGTTTCCTTGAGCACTTCCCAAAGATTCTAATTTCTAAAACAGTTTTTGACTATACCTTTATGTAAGGTGTCATTGTGACGTGTTATCCAAGGTTGGGACATGAGTCACAGTTGGTATATATTTGTATCCAAACTCACAGCATATATGTTGTTGTATTTTGCACGACAATTATTGTAATAAAGTTGTAGTTGTTATCTGTACCATGTATTTGGCGACTCAAAATGGGTTGGATGGAATGGACCTATTTTGGGGGCATTACAAAGTCTATACCTTATTAGATACCGGTTCTACCCATTCATTTATCTCTCCTGCTAATACTCAACGTTTAAAATTGACTCCGGAGAAAATTAGACTTTGACTTATCTGTTGAAACTTCGTTAGGAGAAACTTTCGTTACATCCACTGTTTATAAATCTTGTTTGATCCAAGTTGGCACCATCACATTACCTGTTGATCTTATCTCTTTAAAGATACTTACTTTTGATGTGATTTTAGGAATTGATTGGTTAACTACTCATCATGCCAAAATTGATTGCTTTCGTAAGGTTGTTAGTTTTCATATTCTTAAGCAACCTGTTATTCAAATTCAAGCAACCAAACCATTGAAGTCAAACTCTTTCATATCAAGCCGTAAAGTCATTCGTTTATTAAAAAACGGATGTCAAGCTTTCTTAGCTATGTTATGGACTTGAACAAAAATACGTCAGATTTGAATGATATTTCTATTGTTAGTAAATCCCTGACGTATTTTCTGAAGAATTTCTTGGCCTACGTGTGATATTGAATTTTGTATCATCTTTGAATCTGGTATAAAACTAAGTTCTAAAATCTCATATCGAATGGCTCCTATTGAACTTCAGGAGTTAAAAACCTAACTGTAGAAGTTTGTACCCGAGCCTTTATCTGGTGACTTCCTTTGTGGAATGCACTGAATCCAGACTCTCTGTAGGGGACGCCATATTCGAGCGGTAGTAAACTGATAGGTGTCATTGTGATGTGCTATCCAAGATTGGGATATGAGTCACAGTTGAGAGCAACCTAAGTCAGTAATCGAAATACATAGCTTTCTAGGCTTAGCTGGTTATTATCGGAGATTTGTAAAAGGATTTTCTCGAATCGCTACTCCATTAACTCAGCTGACTCGAAAAGATACAAACTTCGAATGGATCGAGGAATGCGAGAAGAGCTTCCAAGAATTCAACATGCGACACCGACGTTGGCTCGGGCTGTTGAAAGATTTCGATCATACCATCCAATACCATCCTGAAAAAGCGAACGCGGTAGCTGACGCATTGAGTAGAAGATCATATGCAGGAACGAGTGCGATGATGTCAAGTATACGCGTAGAATCAACTTTAATCGATAAAATTAAAGTTGCTTAAGCCACAGACCGGGAGCTGATGCGTATGAAGAAGAAAGTACAAGAAGGTGCTATTCCGGAAGCAAGAATCGATGAAGAAGGAATACTTCGAGTCCACTCCAGACTTTGTGTTTCTAACGATTCTGATTTGAAGTGCAAGATCATGATGGAGGCACACAATACACCATTTGCAATCCATCCTGGAAGTACTAAAATGTATCGTGATCTTCGACATACATTTTGGTGGAACAATATGAAGAGAGAGATTGCAAAGTTTATCTCGAGGTGTTTAACTTGTCAACGTGTAAAGGCGGAGTATCAAGTGCCAAAGGGTCCATTGCAACCACTTGAGATTCCGAAATGGAAGTGGGAACACATTACCATGGATTTCGTTACAGGTCTTCCCACGGTTTCTCAAGGCATAAATGTTATTTGGGTTATAGTTGATAGATTAACCAAGTCTGCTTATTTCTTGCCGATACGGGAGACTTATTCCCTTGAACGTCTTGCAAGTATATACGTGAATGAGATTGTAAGGTTGCATGGCATCCCAGTATCCATAGTTTCGGATCGTGACCCAAGATTCACTTCAAGATTTTGGGTTAGTTTGCAAAAAGCTATGGGCACGGATTTACGGTTCAGTTCGGCATACCATCCTCAAACGGACGGGCAATCAGAGAAGATTATTCAAACTCTTGAAGATCTATTAAGACTTTGTGTCCTAGATTTCAAAGGAAGTTGGGATAAGTACCTACCATTGGTGGAATTCTCCTACAACAACAGTTATCAGGCAAGTATAGGTGTGGCTTGTAAGACCCCGAATTTTATGAAATAAAAGTATTCAATTTTTCTTATAATTACTATTCAGTAAATGGTTAAATTGATAAATGTTAAAGTTAAGGGTGAAATATGAATTTTTTTCAAAATAAGCAAGTGGTTATAAAATAATCATTGTTGTCGGGGAATATTCGTTTGGTCGTGGAATATTCATACGATGGCGCAGCTATTTGTGGGCCCCATAACGAATAACTGTCGGGTGAAGAAAATGACAAATTTGAGTTTTTACAAATAACGGCGTAGTTGTTACCGTTAACACTGTTAGAAAACCTGGTGGTTAAAATACAGTAATACGCATTATTGCACAGTAGCACATTGTATTGCATAATATTTTTGAAATTATTGATTCTTACGTAAGAAGGCACTACTCAATAATTGTTACAGTAATTACTGTTCAATATTTTATTTTATTGATTCAATAATTGCTACGTTGAAATTTTATATTATTGTTGTTCAATAATTGTCACTGCACAGTATTTCCCATTATCAGATCAATAATTCGTATTATTTGAATAATATTATTAGATAGCATTATTGGCAATGTCTAGAAAGTTCTGTCTAAGGAGAGGTTTGGTTATCTAATTGTGCGCCAGTAAGGAGAAATTCTTATTGGAAAGCCCCCTCTTTCCTGGGAACGGCCTGGTTGTCATAAATGTGATTCTGTAATATTATTTGTGAATAATTAATTATTGATTTATATGATAATGAAATATTTATTTGATGTGGATATAAATGAGGGATATATTTTTGAGGTTAAAAATGAAGGAGTTAATGTTGAGGTTTTTATCAGTATTTTTGTCGGAATGGATGTATTAAAAATCAGGATTTTTGAGATATTTTGCGGGGGTTATAATTTTTAATCCGACCGTTGGATCGTGGTAATTTTTGGATATGTTATACATATATAAGTTGAGTATATGCCCACAAATTTTGAACAGTTAAAAATGAACGTATGATTTATTACGAATTTTACAAGATGACTGGTTCAGAAATTTTTGAATTTTCGGAGTTTATCATTTTGATAGAAAATTGTAGAATTGGTGGGCCCCACTTGTGATTGGTGAAGAAATGTGCTGAATTATATTTCAAATGTGATGGGTGGGAATAATAGCAGGTAAAGCCATCAGGTTGCAGGTCAAGCCTACTAAAATTTTTCTATAAATAGAGAGCTAAGTTAGAATTAAAAATCACACCAGAAACAAGTTTTCTCTCTTTCTCTCTCTATATTATGAAGCATATTTTGTGAGTATTTAGATACTTTGAGAGTTGCTATTCAGTGCAAGTTTCCTTCGGCTTTGCATACCGATCAGAAGTACTGTTCTTTTGAGGTAAGGGATAGTAAGGGATAGTAAGGGATTTTAAGGGTTGTTATGATTTTTAGTTTCGTAATTGTTTTGAACTTTAAAAATTCTGAAAAAATTTGAAATGATATTTTGATGAGTTTTCTTGATTGTGTCCAAAAACGGTGATTTTTGGATATATAGATTGAGAGATATGAATTTTATGAGAAAAGACTATTTTAAAAGTAATCGCTTATAATTCCTTGTGGTTAACTCCAAAATTGATGAAATTTTTATTGGGAGTACATGTATATGATAGAAGTATACTCTGCAAATTTTAGAATTTTTGGACAAAAGTACAATTTTTGATAAATGTCTAAATATTCGGTTGTTTTGGCCATATTAAAAATAGTAAATGACTTTTAAAAATTCTGAGAAAAATATATGTTCACTATGGGACTATATTATACTAAATCCCAGAAAAGAAATATTTTTGGAACTGATTTGGTATTTTTTATGAAAATAGTCTAGTTATGAGTAAATGAATTAAATATATTTTATGAAGTAAGAAAATTGAAAAATAGGATTTTATGACTTGAGAATCCTATATGAGGTATATACAGATTTTTGATGAGGGTTTTGGTTATTGGTGATGAAATCTTATAAGTTTAGCATTTTAGAATGATTAAATGCATTATTTAGTAAAGTGTAAACAATTAAAATAAATTATTCATAAATTTAAGAAATATTATTCTTTCAATATCATTATATCGAAATACTGGTATGAATTTTATTGTGGAATTTCTACCTTTTTGTGTCGGATTTACTATTTATGAGTTACTATTCACGAGTTACTATTCATGAGTTACTATTCACGATAAAAATTGGTTTCTTTTTCTAACCAAATTATAGTTGAATTACGAATATTACTCTTGAGATTAAAATTAGATGTTGATCATATTATTTTTATTATTATATATAACATTTTTATAACCCTAATGATGATATTTCTCTTTGACTTGAGTGTAAAGATGGGTAGATTTTTGGTATGATCATGACTATGGGTTATCTTTGGCCAGTAGTGCAAAGTTGAATCGTTAATTGGTATGATCATGACCATTAAATTTATAAGTTAATATCTTTAGCTTAAGTACAAAGGTGAATTGATCAACATGGTTATAATTATTGTTTATATAAATTCTGAAATGATTATATATTTCTTTGAGATATTAATATCTTTGGCCTGTAGTGCAAAGATGAAATATTGATGAATATCTTTGGCCTGTAGTGCAAAGATGAATTGTAGATGAATATCTTTGGCCTGTAGTGCAAAGATGACATGTTGTTGAATATCTTTGGCCAGTAATGCAAAGATGAACAGGTGTTGAGATGAACATGACCAACTGGTACAAATGAATATCTTTGGCCGTAGTGCAAAGATGAAGTTATTAGTATGATTATGAACAGAAAATGTGATTTGGTGTAACCATGATCTTTGATGTTTCAGGTAAAGATAGGTGATAAAAATTATCTTCGTCCTGGATGAGAAGAGGAATTTAGAACTACAGTTATGATTATGAGTTATTCATATAATTGTGGACCAGAATTGTTGATTGATGTTATAGAGATAAAACATTGTTTGTGAATTTTTAACATGGAGAAGATAATAGACTTTATGGTCTATTTGAATCTTCTAATGGATTGCTCGTTCCGCTGCAACTATGGTTGAAAATTTTTATCATCTACCATATGTTCTAAATCTCTGATTTATTACTGATGAAGACTATTGATAATTTATTTATCTTTAGTCATGATATTCTTTACTGGGCTAGTTGTGCTCACCCTTCTGTTCACAATTCCTTTCAGGTAATAAGAGTGTAGCTGGGTTGAGCGAGGGTAACAGGGGAATAGAACGGTGGTCATCATTTAGTAGTTATATTTGGTGAATCATCTAGGGTGAAGCGAACTCAACGTTGGAAGGGTGTTTTGTCACTATCATACAAGATGTCTAATGACATACAACCTCGTGTCATCATAAGACAGGGTTGTGCTCATCCACTTGCTGAGTATATCTACGAGCACTACCTATATAATCTTGGTGTTTATTTGAAGTATAATTCTCAATTAGAGACAGTTGAGATAATGATAAGTCAAGAGAAGACTCACCATTGGAAAGAATATGATAGTAATCTTCTTGTTTTTCTTTGGGGTCTATTGGGTCAACCAAGGATAATTCTGTGGCCATATGATATCTATCACAACCTAGAAGCATGGCCTCCCATGTACAAAGGTTTCCTTGAGCACTTCCCAAAGATTCTAATTTCTAAAACAGTTTTTGACTATACCTTTATGTAAGGCGTCACTGTGAGGTGCTGTCCACGGTTGGGACATGTGTCACATTTGGTATATATTTGTATTCAAACTCATATCATATGTGTTGTTGTGTTTTGTACGACAATTGTTGTAATAGAGTTGTAGTTGTTTTCTGTACCATGTATTTGACGACTCAGAATGGGTTGGATGGAATGGACCTGTTTTGGGGTTGTCACATGGCTCCCTTTGAAGCATTGTATGGACGAAAGTGTCGCTCTCCAGTATGTTGGGATGAGGTGGGAGAAGCAACGTTGTTGGGACCAGAGTTGGTACGAATGACTACAGAGAAGATCCAAACGATTCGACAACGTATACAAATGGCACATGATCGACAAAAGAGTTATGTGGATTTTCATCGAAAGGACGTGGAATTTGACATTGGGGATCATGTATTATTATGTGTAGCTCCATGGAAAGTAGTTACAAGATTTGGGAAGAGAGGAAAGCTCAATCCACGATTTATTGGTCCATTTCAGATTCTTGACCGAGTAAGAAATGTGGCCTATAGACTCGCGTTACCTCCAAGTATCTCTCGTGTTCATAATGTTTTTCATATATATGTGCTACGTAAATATGTGAAAGACCCAAACCACGTTATTGAGTTAGAACAAGACGAGATAGCCGAAGACTTAACGTACGAAGAGGTACCTGTCAAGATCTTGGATAGGAAGGAGCATGTCCTACGCACGAAGGTCATACCATAAGTTAAAGTTTTGTGGAGAAACCATGCTATTGAAGAAATGACCTGGGAGTTGGAAACGGAAATGAAAGCGAGGTATCCTCATCTTTTCGAAACACCAGGTACGTATGTCAATTTCGAGGACGAAATTTCATAAGGAGGGGAGGTTGTAAGACCCTAAATTATTAATAAATAAAATTTAAATTCCTCTATTTATTATTTTGAAATAGTAAGGGTTGATTTGATTAATGTGGTTAGTTATGGATAAAATGTGCAAATATTTCAAATAAGCAAGTGGTCCTAAAATATTCATTGTTGTCGGAGAATATTTGTTTGGTCGTGAAATATTCTTGTTGTCGGGGAATATTCGTACGACGGCGCAGCCTTGTGTGGGCCCCATAACAGAAAGCGATTGGATGAAGAAAACGACAAAAATAAGTTATTTATAAATAACGGCGTAGTTGTTACCGTTAATACTGTTGGAATACCCGGTGGTTAAACACAGTAATACGTGTTGTTGCACATTAGCACATTGTATTGCACCAATTATTGATTCTTACGTAAGAAGACACTACTCAATAATGGTTACAGTAATTACTGTTCAATATTTTATTGATTAAATAATTGCTACGTTGATATTTTATAATTGTCACTACACAGTATTTTTTATTATCGGAGCAATAATTCATATTATCTGAATAATATTATTATATAACATTATTGGCAATGTCTAGAAAGTTCTGTCTAAGGAGAGGTTTGGTCATCTAATTGCGCGCCAGTAAGGAGAAATCCTTATTGGAAAGCCCCCTCTTTCCTGGGAATGGCCTGGTTGCCAGTACTGTGATTCTGTAATATTATTTGTGTATAATTAATTATTGATTTATATGATGAGGAAAATATTGATTTTATGTGGATATAGATGGAGAAAATTTTTAATGTGACAATTGTTGAAAATTAATATTTTATCTTTTTCTGATAAAATAATTCATTTAAATATATTATTTTAATAATATATTGATGGTGATTTTTTATAATGAATGTGGGATATATGAGTATATGAGGAGGAAGAGTATTTTTGTGGCATTAAATGATTAACACATATTTTGTGTGATGGTGGACACAATTATTGACCGAAAATTTATTATTGACTGTAAAATTGTCCGTTTATGGATTTCGATCAATTTTTGTTTGGAATTTGGAAAAACTTTCTTCTGTAAAGTTGTAGAGAATTGAAATTCCTATAAAAACTCGCGAGATTCGAATTTTCTGATAAAAGTGTTATTTATTATGAATTATTGAAGTTCTGAAGTTCCGAAATAATTGATTTTTGGAAGTTTTAATTATTATTTTAAAGAAAAATGCTTTTTTGCAAATTAGTGGGCTCAACATGTGATAAGAATGGGCTGAATTCAGATCTTCTAAGGTGGGCTTGACAATTTTGTAAATATAATATTATTATGTTCAATTTTCTGCTTTGGTGTTTTAAGCATTTTCCTATAAATAGGGTGCTTAGGTTAGAATTGAAAATAACACCAGAAACTGAGATCTTCTCTCTCTTTCTCTCTCTATATTAGTGAGCGTATTCTTGTGAGTATTCTAATACTTTGAGTATTGCTATACGGTGCAAGTTCAAGTCATAGCCTATATCCGGTGTTTCAACTAGAAGTACTGTTTTTGCTGAGGTAAGGGATGTTATTTCTTCTTAAATGATATTATTTTCTCCAATATCATTATGCCGAAGTATTGATCTGAATTTTTTATCAAATTTAGAACTTTTCATGTCGGAGTTACTATTCATGAGTTACTATTCACGAGTTACTATTCACGAGTTACTATTCATCGAAAAATGAAATTTTCTTCTTTTTGTACAAAATATCTATTCTGGATACTAGCTTTGATTGTATCCATATTTTGATCATTCTTAAATTTTACTTCACTATGATTATTTATAAGGTATTTTTGGACATGGATAAATCGAAATACGAATCCTGAATATTTGTTATTTTGTTTCAGTGGATTCGTTTTCTTTAAAATATTTTTCATCATCCTCAGTCTTAAATGATGATATAACTGAATATCTTTGGCCTGTAGTGTAAAGATGAATGATTTCTGATGAATATCTTTGGCCCGTAGTGCAAAGATGAACATGTGTTGAGGTGAACATGACCAACTGATGAATATCTTTGACCTGTAGTGCAAAGATGACTATTTGATTCAAGATATTTATTGATTGATGTTACAGGGATAAAATATTGATGATGAGCTTTTAAATTCATAGATAATCGTAGATTTCATTCTCTACGTAACTCTTCTATGAATTATTATTTTCCGCTGCGAATATTGATTTAAAACTTGTTGTCTATTGTATTCTATTAAATTTTTTCCTGTTGAAGACTAACGATAATTTGTTGTATATTATCTTAGTCATAATATTATTTACTGGGCTAGTTGAGCTCACCCTTTTCCTTGTTGTTCCATTTTTTTTCTCAGGAGGCGAGAATGTAGCGAGTACTAGTCGGGGTATGGAATGATGGTTCAAGACAGTTATTTTAGTAGTCCTCACTATTTTGTAAAATAGTGTATTAATAAGTATAATGAGGACTTAATTGAGTATGAATACTGTCTAGATGACAATATTTGTATTTAAACTCGCAGTATATGTGTTGTCGTATTTTGCACGACAATTGTAATAATAAAGTTGTAGTTATTTTCTGTACCATGTATTTAGCGACTCAGAATGGGTTGGATGGATTGGACCTATTTTGGGGGCGTCACAGAAAACCTTTTAAAATAACATAATTTTGATTACTAAAATATTAAAATGACAAAATCTTATTAATAAATGTCTTGATCAATTAACCATTTTATCTCATTGTCCTTAATATATTATTATTATTATTATTATTATTAGCACTCCTTTTTTACCTTATATTTAGAATAACATATAAGTTGCTCCAAACAAGTTTGGAGTAATATACACATGGAGGCATTATGTACTATTTTAATTTTAAAAATTCAAAATTGATATGAATTCGTTTAAGTTTTGAATTAATAGATATGATGATTAGTAATATTTTTAATTAACTTTTAGTAATAATTTATACTATTTGAACTAGAATTGAAAATTATAAATTTTATAAAAAAACAAAAAGTATCAAAATATATCTCTAATTTTCAAATAAAATAGTAAGTATTAAGTATGGTCAAGGTCTCTCAAATTTCAAAATATCAAAAAACAGTATTGTGGAAAGTAGTATAAAATTCACAATGTAAAACATTAACTAGCTTTTACGTGCATGAATCTAGCTTTAATACTATGCATGCGATATAATTCAACGGATCCAGGGAGAGTGAACTTGGCACTCTAATCGGTGTTTTAAAAGTCAGATCGGTAAAAATTGAAACCAATTTGCTTTCGGTTCGATTTGGATTAATAATTTATTGGAACAATTACATATTATAGTATAATTTTAAAAGTAATTATAAAAATCATACATTCATAAAATAATTACAAAAATATGACACTTCATCATGTATATTTACAATACTAATACAATTAAGAGTCCTTAATTTAGGAGAATATTAATGCAATTAGAATTCTTTAATTTAGGGGATTAGTATTGGTGGTTTACTGTGTTGAAGGCAATCTGTAACTGCTTCTTCTTTCATCTCTGAAAACTCCATTCCCGTTAATAGTTTCATCTTCTCCACTTCTTCTTTATGCCTTCTGCCCCTGGATGAAGACAATAAACATGATCCTCACACTGCATGCCCATCATCTTTCGAGTCTCTCGCCCTCCCCGGCGGCGCCGCACGATTCGCTGCCGGATTCACAACCAGTTTGCATAGTCTAATAGTCCTTTATTTTTTTTGATTGTTTTTTAATTTACTTTTGCTGCACTTGTTGATTCACAGGTTGTTCAAGTTAGTAAGAAGAAAGTTTTGAATCAGAAAGCATACATGTTGTTCTATTATCGAGATAATAGAAATTTTTCTTCAAACAAGCATCTTGATGTTGCTCGGAAAGAGATCATGGCGACAAATGTCATGGGAAGAAATAAACCTTATTTAAATTTCAATCAAGAATTAAAAGAATTGTGTTTCGTACTTTGGTTTCTATTAGATATTCATAACCATTTGTTATGGTTAGTGAGTCTGTAATATTTATTGGAACTTATGTAAATGGGATTCCATATTTGATTATATTACTAGTATTTTGATATTGTTTGTTGGTTCGTATTTGTTACTTCTAAATTATTTCTGATACATTGTTTGAAAGGTGCAGTTGGTAACCAAACATGCATAGAAGGGTAATCATTTTATTTATTGGTAGTAACCAGATAGTTACAAGCTTGTATCAAGACATATATCAAGTGTTAAATGTATATGTGATACATGGGTTGTCTAAACTGGGTTGGATATACAGGTTATTTTTATTTTGGTTACCATTAAAACATGTTCTGGTTACTTTCAAATAACTATTTGGTTACTTCTTTATTATGTGTTGGTTACTGTTATCTTATGGTTTAGCTACTATTATTGTGCCCTCAATGTGGAATTTTGGTAACTTTTATTTTTTATTATGGTTAATATATAATTGTTTAGTATACATTGAGTGCCTAAACTGGGTTTCATTAAATGGCGTTTTTGTTTTGGTTACCATTAAATCCTGTTTTGGTTACTATCATATAATTATGTGGTTACTGTTTTATTGTTATTAGTAACCAAATGTACATGTGAGATTGTCCTATTTATCTAGCTGATGTATACTTATAAATTACATACTCATAAAAATTATATGGAAATTGTACAATTGGTATTTAAATATGCATATAGAGGTAACCATTTTATTTCTGGTAAGTAACCAAATTTACATAAAATTAGTTCAGAACAGTATCCATCAGCAATTTCAGTTGAAATGTTAGGTTGGTATCCAAACCTACATATATGGTAACCATTTTTTTTTTTTTGTAACCAGATAATTATAAGTTTATATCAGGACTGTTATAAAGTGTTAAATGTATATATTTTATTTATACCATGTCATCATGATGGAATAAGAAACTCCAATTAAGATTTTCCATATATATATATATATATATATATATATATATATATATATATATATATATACTGTTTTATTATATAGATGATAGTCACTTATAGATCTCATATTAAAATAAAAATAGTTTGAGAGGTGCAATTGATATCCAACCCTGCATATAAGGGTAACCATTTTAGTTTTTGTTAGTAACCAACTAATTAAAAACTTATATCAGAACAATTACCAAGTGCTTAATGTACATGTGAGGGTTCCTGTAAGACTCTAATTTTTATGAAATAAAAGTATTCAATTTTTCTATTTAGTAAATGGTTAAATTGATAAAAAGTTAAAGTTAAGGGTGATATATGAATATTTTTCAAAATAAGCAAGTGGTTATAAAATATTCATTTTGTCGGAAAATATTCGTTTAGTTGTGGAATATTCTTTCTGTCGGGGAATATTCGTACGACGACGCAGCTATTTGTGGGCCCCATAACGGAAAGCGATTGGATGAAGAAAATGATAAAATTGAGATTTTATAAATAACGGCGTAGTTGTTACCGTTAACACTGTTGGAATACCTGGTGGTTAAAATACAGTAATACGCGTAGTTGCACAGTAGCACACGGTATTGCACACTCTTTTGTTCAATTATTGATTCTTACGAAGGAAGGCACTACTCAATAATTGTTACAGCAGTTACTGTTTAATATTTTATTTTATTGATTCAATAATTGCTGCATTGATATTTTATATTATTGTTGTTTCAATAATTGTCACTGCACAGTATTTTCCATTATCAGATCAATAATTCATATTATTTGAATAATATTATTAGATAACATTATTGACAATGTCTAGAAAGTTCTGTCTAAGGAGAGGTTTGGTCATCTAATTGCGCGCCAGTAAGGAGAAATTCTTATTGAAAAGCCCCCTCTTTCCTGGGAACGGCCTGGTTGTCATAAATGTGATTCTGTAATATAATTTGTGAATAATTAATTATTGATTCATATGATAAGGAAATATTTTATGTGGATATAAATGTTGGATATATTTTGTGATTAAAAATGAAGGAGTTAATGTTGAGGTGTTTTATCAGTATTTTTGTCGGAATAGAGGTATTAAAAATCAATCAGGGTTTTTGAGATATATTGCGGGGGTTATAATTTTTAATCTGACCGTTGGATCATTGTGATTTTTGGATATGTATACATATATAAGTTGAGTATATGTCCATAAATTTTGAACCGTTAAAAATGAACGTATGATTTATTATGAATTTTACGAGATGACTGGTTCACAAATTGTTGAAGTTTCAGAATTTATTAGTTTGGTGGAAAATTCTAGAATTGGTGGGCCCCACTCTTGGTTAGTGAAGAAATGTGCTGAGATTTTTATTCAAATGTGGTGGGTGGAAATAGTAGCAGGTAAAGCCATCAGGTTGCAGGTTAAGTCTGCTTCGGCGTGCTTACATTTTCCTATAAATAAAGGGCTAAGTTAGAATTGAAAATCACACCAGAAACAAATTTTCTCTCTTTCTCTCTCTATATTATGAAGCATATTTTGTGAGTTTTTAGATACTTTGAGAGTTGCTATTCAGTGCAAGGTTTCTTTGGCTTTACATTCCGGTCAGAAATACTGCTCTTTTGAGGTAAGGGATAGTAAGGAATTTTAAGGGCTGTTATAATTTTTAGTTTCGTAATTTTTCTGAACTTTAGAAAATTCTAAAAAAATTTAAAATGATATTTTGATGAGTTTTATTGATTGTGTCCAAAAATGGTGATTTTTGGATGTATAGATTAAGAGTTATGAATTTTACGGAGAAAGACTATTTTAAAAGTAACCGCTTATAACTCCTTGTGGTTAACTCCAAAATTGATAAAACTTTTATTGAAAGTATATCTATATAATATCAGTATACTCTGTGAATTTCAAAATTTTTGGATAAAATTATAATTTATGATAAATGTCTAAATATTCGACTGTTTTGGCCATATGAAAAATAGTAAATGAGTTTTAAAAATTCTGAAAAAAATATATGTTCAATATGGGACTATATTCTGCTAAATCCCAAAAAAGAAATATTTTTGGAACTGATTTGGTATTTTTCATAACAATAGACTAGTTATGAGAAAATGAATTAAATATGTTATGTGAAGTAAGAAAATTAGAAAATAGAATTTTATGGCTTGAGAATCCTATATGAGGTATATGTAGGTTTTTGATGAGGGTTTTGGTTATTGATGATGAAATCTTAAGAGTTGGCATTTTATGATGATTAAATGCATTAATTAGTACAGTGTAAATAATTTAAATAAATTATTTATAATCTTAAGAAATGTTATTCTTTCAATATCATTATACCGAAATATTGGTATGGATTTTATTGTAGAATTTCTACCTTTTGTGTCGGGATTACTATTCATGAGTTACTATTCACGATTTACTATTCATGAGTTACGAATATTACTCTTGAGATTAAAACTATATGTTGATCATATTATTTTTATTATCATATATAACATTTTTATAACCCTAATGATGATATTGATTTCTCTTTGACTTAAATGTAAAGATGGGTAAATTTTTGGTATAATCATGACTATGGGTTCCCTTTGGCCAGTAGTGCAAAGTTGAATTGTTGACTGGTATGATCATGACCATTGAATTTATAAATGAATATCTTTATCTTAAGTGCAAAGGTGAAATGATCAACATGGTTATAATTATTGTTTATATAAATTTTGAAATGATTATATATTTCTTTGAGATATTAATATATTTGACCTGTAGTGTAAATATGAACTATTGATGAATATATTTTGCCTGTAGTGCAAATATGAACTGTTGAGAAATATTTTTGGCCTGTTGTGCAAAGATGAATTGTTGATGAATATCTTTGGCCTGTAGTGCAAAGATGGTATGTTGATGAATATCTTTGGCCGTAGTGCAAAGATGAAATTATTAGTATGATTATAAACAGGAACAGTGATTTGGTATAACCATGATCTTTGATGTTTCAGGTAAAGACATGTGAGGAAAATTATCTTCGTCCTCGATGCGAAGAGGAATTTAGAATTACAATTATGATTATGAGTTATTCATATAATTGTGAAAAGGAACTGTTGATTAATGTTACAGGGATAAAATATTATTGGTGGACTTTTAATGTGGAGAAGATAATAGACTTTATGGTCTATTTGACTCTTCTAATGGTTTGCTCGTTCCGCTGCAACTATGGTTGAAATTTTTTATCATCTACCATATGTTCTAAATCTCTGATTTATTACTGATGAAGACTATTGATAATTTATTTATCTTTAGTCATGATATTCTTTACTAGGTTAGTTGTGCTCACCCTTCTGTTCACAATTCCTTTCAGGTAATAAGAGTGTAGCTGGATCGAGCAGGGGTAACAGGGGAATAGAACGGTAGTCATCATTTAGGAGTTATATTTGGTGAATTATCTAGGGTGAGGCGAACCCAATGTTGGAAGGGTATTTTGCCACTATCATACAAGATGTCTAATGATATACAACTTCGTGTCATCATAAGACAGGGATGTGCTCATCCACTTGCTGAGTATATTTACGAGCACTACCTATATAATCTTGGTATTTGTTTGAAGTATAATTTTCAATTAGAGACAGTGGAGATAATGATAAGTCAAGAGAAGACTCACCATTGGGAAGAATATGATAGTAATCTTCTCGTTTTTCTTTGGGGTCTATTGGGTCAACCAAGGATAATTCTGTGGCCATATGATATCTATCATAACCTAGAAGCATGGCCTCCCATGTACAAGGGTTTCCTTGAGCATTTCCCAAAGATTCTAATTTTTAAAACAGTTTTTGACTATACCTTTATGTAAGGTGTCATTGTGAGGTGCTGTCCACGGTTGGGACATGTGTCACATTTGGTATATATTTGTATCCAAACTCATAACATATGTGTTGTTGTATTTTACACGATAATTATTGTAATAAAGTTGTAGTTATTTTCTGTACCGTGTATTTGGCGACTCAGAATAGGTTGGATGGAATGGACCTGTTTTGGGGTCGTTACAGTTCCCATTTATCTAGCTGATGGATATTTTTAAATTACGTAGTTATAAAAGTTATTTGGAAATGGTACATGCCAGTTGGTAACTAAATATGAATATAGAGATTATCATTTTATTTTAATGGGTAACCAAACTTACATAAAAATATTTCAGAACAGTTACCAATTGTTCAATGTATATGTTTACTTTATATTGATAACTCATGATGAAATCAAAAATTAAAATATTAATCAACATCAATTTTGGTTACTGTATACCATCAAAAATGTTACCAACCATGTGGTTAATGGTTACTAACATTAAACGATTATATATTTATGTAAATAATTAAATTTGTTGTATTGTTTACTGTCAGTCTTCATTGTCTAACAACTGAATAAACATTGTAAAGTAACCAAATTAATATTAAACAGTAACTAAATTACATAATCTTAATAACCAGAATATAAACTATATTTTTATATGCAATTTTGAAGGCCTAAATGATGAAATTTGACCAAAAAACCCTGCAGTTCACTAGCAGCGCTAGTGTTTTTTGTTCGTTTACCCGTTTCCAATGAAATTAGGCTCCGAAAACGTCAAAATCTGACACTTCAAACTTGACAAAAATTATCAAATTGTCACTGCAACTAAATAAACATTATACTGTAATCAATTAAATAGTATACAACAACCAATATATATAATCAGATTAACAGTTGTATGAAGGTAACCAATGTAGTCAATAAGTCAATAAGTATCCACCAATATAAAAGAAATAATTATAAAACTCAATAACATTATAGAGTAACCAAATAAATACCTTACAGTATCTAAATACATATTATACAGTAACCAAGATATATGTAATTAGTAGCCAAGATTATAAAAAATATTTTTACATTCATTTTACAACCAAAGCAATCAGTAATAACTTTGTTACAAATTAAAGACTAACAGGTGTATGAAGGTAACCAATGTAGTTAATCAGAACCATCAATATAAAAAAAATCAGTATAAAACACAGTAATATTATGTAGTAACCATGGTAATATTACACAGTAAATAAGTCAGCATTATATACTAACCAAATTCAGATTAGACAATAACCAACATATATTTACTTAGTATCCATAACATAAAATATATTTTTTCATGTATTTTACAGGAAAAACAAACAATATAAAAAATATCAATATGTACTTAAAGATTCAACTGTTGTAGGAAGGTAACCAATGCATTTAATAAGTAACCATCAATATAAAAAATATCAGGAAAATATACATTTAAAGTATACAGCAACCAAATCAATATTATACAGTAACCAAATCAATAATAATCAGTAATCAATTTCTATGTACTTAGTAACCAAAATATAAAACATATTTTTTCTTGCATTTTGCTATCAAAACAGTCAGTGTACTGTCTTTGTTAATCAACATCAATTTTGGTTACTGTACACCATCAAAAATGTTACCAACCATGTGGTTAATGGTTACTAACATTAAATAATTATATATTCATGTAAACAATTAAATTTGTTGTATTGGTTACTGTCAGTTTTCATTGTCTGACAACTGAATAAACATTATAAAGTAACCAAATCAATATTAGACAGTAACCAAACTACATAATCTTAGTAACCAGAAAATAAACCAAATTTTTACATGCAATTTTGAAGGCCTAAATGATGGAATTTGACCAAAAAACCATGCAGTTCACCAGCCAAGCTAGTGATTTTTAATTGCTGATCCGTTTTCAATGAAATTAGGCTCCGAAAACGCCAAAATTCAACACTCCAAACTTGATAACATTATACAGTAACCAAATTTAGATTAGACAGTAACCAACATATATCTATTTAGTAACCAGAATATAAAAAATATCAATATGTACTTAAAGATTCAACAGTTGTAGAAAGGTAACCAATGTATTTAATAAGTTACCATCAATATAAAAAACATCAGTAGAATATACATTTAAAGTATACAGCAATCAAAAAAATATTATACAGTAACCAAATCAATAATAAACAATAATCAATTTATATGTACTTAGTAACCAGAATATAAAACATATTTTTACATGCATTTTGAAATGAAAACTGTAAGTATACTGACTTTGTGACCAATTAAAGAGCGAAAAACTTAAGAAAGGTAACCAATATACGAGTATATAGTAACCACGGGTAACTATATGCATATAAACTTTAAAATCAAATACCTCAGTATACAAATCTATAACGAATCAATCAACAAATCAACAATCAAATTTGTTACAGATCGAGGCTGGTTACTAATTTTGAAGTTGTTATTGATCTTAAAGTTGTTGTTGATCTTCTTCGATATTATCCGATCTCAGAGTTGCATCGTCGTTGGAGAAGTCGTCTTCTCCGATCTGTCGTTGCTCTGTTTTTTTGGATCTGAAAGTTGCTTGTTTTCTTCATTAGCGTGAATTGTTGATCGGTTGGTTGAAAATATAAAAGTCGGTAACTGACGTGTAGGAAGTTAATGACCGTAATTTTAGCAACGTAATATTGTGTTGCGCTATTTTTGTAATTATTTTGTGAATATTTTATTTTTTTAAATACTTTCTAATTGTTGTATATTAGTGTTAAGGACCCTAATTTATTTTTTGGTTAAAATTTGGGTTGGCCCATGGTCTAATCAGTAAACTCGGTTAATTGACCCAGTTGACTTGGTTTTAAATTACTTTTTTACCAAAAAAATTTAATATTAAAATTAACCACTTTTATTAATATTGTAACTCGTCTTTATTATGTTTTAGTTCATAAAAAAATAAAATTTTAAATTTTTTATTAATTACTAATAATATATATTTTTATATATTAATGACGTCTGTGACGCCCCCAGAATAGGTATACAACACCCATTCTGAGTCGCCAAATACATGGTACAGAAAGCAAACTACAACTTCAATAATACAATTGTCGTACAAAATTCGACAACACATACTGTGAGTTTAAATACAAATATTGTCTTCTAGACAATATCCACACTCAAATAAATCCTCATTACAATTATTCAAACACTATTTTACAGAAATAGTGAGGACTGCTAATACATCTTTCTAGAACCATCACTCCATACCCCGACTAGATCCTGCTATGTTCTCACCTCCTGAGAAGAAAAATGGAACAAAAAGGAAAAGGGTGAGCTCAACTAGCCCAGTAAAGAATATTATGACTAAGATAATATACAACAAATTATCGTTAGTCTTCAACAGGGAAAAATCTGATAAAATATAATCGACAACAAGTTTTAGATCAACAACTGCAGCGGAAACAACAAACCATTAGAAGAGTCAAGTAGAGAAAGAATTCTACTATCTTCTAAGATTTAAAAGTCCATCATCAATATTTTATCCCTGTAACATCAATTAATAATCATCTTTAACCAAATATTCATCTTTGCACTACAGGCCAAAGATATTCATTTGTATCATCAGTCGGTCATGTTCATCTCAACACCTGTTCATCTTTGCACTACAGGCCAAAGATATTCATCAAGTAATTATACATCTTTGCACTACAGGCCAAAGATATTCAGTAATATCATCATTTAGGACTGAGGATGATGAAAAATATCTTAAAGAGAACGAATCCAATGAGACAGAAGGACAAATAGTAGGGATTCGTATAACAGTTTATCCAAGATCAATAATACTTCATAATAATCAATTGTGAAGCAGAATTCAAAAATAAAGATCAAAACATGGATACAATCAAAGATAGTAACCATAATAGACATCTTGGACAAAAAGGAAAAATTTTATTTTTCGGTGAATAGTGCCGTATTCGTGAATAGTGCCGTATACGTGAATAGTGCCGTATACGTGAATAGTAACCCCGACACAAAAAGTTCCAAATTTGATAAAAACTCATATCAATATTTCAGCATAATGATATTGAAGAAAATAATATCATTTAAGAAGAAAATAATATCCCTTACCTCAAAATATCAGTACTTCTGGTCGGAATACCGGTATAAGGCTGAAAGAAACTTGCTCTGATGAATAGAAACTCTCAAAGTATCTAAATACTCACAAAATACACTCAATAATCTAGAGAGAGAAAGAGAGAAAACTTGTTTCTGGTGTAATTTTCAATTCTAACTTAGCCCTCTATTTATAGGAAAATTTTGGTAGGTTTGACCTGCAACCTGATGGCTTTACCTGCTACTATTCCCACCTACCACATTTGAAATATAATTCAGCACATTTCTTCACCAACCACAAGTGGGGCCCACCAATTCTAGAATTTTCCATCAAAATGATAAACTCCGAAAATTCAACAATTTCTGAACCAGTCATCTTGTAAAATTCATAATAAATCATACGTTCATTTTTAACGGTTCAAAATTTGTGGACATATACTCAACTTATATATGTATAACATATCCAAAAATTACCACGATCCAACGGTCGGATTAAAAATTATAACCCCCGCAAAATATCTCAAAAACCCTGATTTTTAATACCTCCATTCCGACAAAAATACTGATAAAAACCTCAACATTAACTCCTTCATTTTTAACCACAAAAATATATCCCTCATTTATATCCACATAAAATAAATATTTCCTTATCATATGAATCAATAATTAATTATTCACAAATAATATTACAGAATCACATTTATGACAACCAGGCCGTTCCCAGGAAAGAGGGGGCTTTCCAATAAGGATTTCTCCTTACTGGCGCGCAATTAGATGACCAAACCTCTCCTTAGACAGAACTTTCTAGACATTGCCAATAATGTTATCTAATAATATTATTCAAATAATATGAATTATTGATCTGATAATGGAAATACTGTGCAGCAACAATTATTGAAACAACAATAATATAAAATATCAATGCAGCAATTATTGAATCAATAAAATAAAATATTGAACAATAACTACTGTAACAATTATTGAGTAGTGCCTTCTTACGTACGAATCAATAATTCAACTATACTGTGCAATCCGTGTGCTACTATGCAACCACGCGTTATTACTGTATTTTAACCACCGGGTATTTAAACAGTATTAACGGTAACAACTACGCCGTTATTAATAAAACAACTTATACTTGTCGTTTTCTTCATCCAATCGCTTTCCGTTATGGGGCCCACACAAGGCTGCGTCGTCGTACGAATATTCCCCGACAGCAAGAATATTCCACGACCAACCGAATATTCACCGACCAAAAATAAATATTTTATAACCACTTGCTTATTTTGCAAAATTTGCACATTTCACCCATAACCAAAGTATTATATCAAATTAACCCCTTATTATTCACAATAATATTTAGAGAAAATTTGATTTTATTCATTAATAAGTTGGGGTCTTACAACCTCCCCTCCTTATGAAATTTCGTCCTCGAAATTGACGTACGTACCTGATGTTTCAAAAAGGTGAGGATACCTCGCTTTCATTTCTGATTCCAACTCCCAGGTCATTTCTTCAATAGCATGGTTTCTCCACAAAACCTTAACTTGTGGTATAACCTTCGTGCGTAGGACATGCTCTTTCCTATCCAAGATCTTAACAGGTACCTCCTCGTACGTTAAATCTTCAGCTATCTCGTCTGGTTCTAACTCAATAATGTGGTTCGGGTCTTTAACATATTTACGAAGCATAGATATGTGAAAAACATTATGAACACGAGACATGCTTGGAGGTAATGCGAGTCTATATGCCACATTTCCTATTCGCTCAAGAATCTCAAATGGACCAACAAATCTTGGATTGAGCTTTCCTCTCTTCCCAAATCTTGTAACTCCCTTCCATGGTGCAACACGTAACAATACATGATCCCCAATATTAAATTCCACGTCCTTCCGATGAAGATCCGCATAACTCTTTTGTCGATCCTGTGCCGTTTGTATACGTTGTCGAATCGTTTGGATCTTCTCTGTAGTAATGCGTACCAATTCTGGTCCCAACAATGTTGCTTCACCCACCTCGTCCCAGCATACTGGAGAACGACATTTTCTTCCATACAACGCCTCAAATGGAGCCATACCTATGCTCGCCTGATAACTGTTGTTGTAGGAGAATTCCACCAATGGTAGGTACTTATCCCAACTCCCTTTGAGATCTAAGACACAAAGTCTTAATAGATCTTCAAGAGTTTGAATAGTCCTCTCTGATTGTCCGTCCGTTTGAGGATGGTATGCTGAACTGAATCGTAAATCCGTGCCCATAGCTTTCTGCAAGCTAACCCAAAATCGTGAAGTGAATCTTGGGTCACGATCCGAAACTATGGATACTGGCATGCCATGCAATCTCACAATCTCGTTCACGTACATACTAGCAAGACGTTCAAGGGAATAAGTCTCACGTATCGGCAAGAAATGAGCGGACTTGGTTAATCTATCAACAATAACCCAAATCGCATCTATGCCTTGAGAAACCTTGGGAAGACCTGTAACAAAATCCATAGTAATGTGTTCCCACTTCCATTTCGGGATCTCAAGTGGTTGCAATGGACCCTTTGGTACTTGATGCTCCGCCTTTACACGTTGACAAGTTAAACACCTCGAGATAAACTCCGCGATCTCTCTTTTCATATTGCTCCACCAAAATGTATGTCGAAGATCGTGATACATTTTGGTACTCCCAGGATGGATTGCAAACGGTGTGTTGTGTGCCTCCATCATTATTCTATGCTTCAAGTCAAAATCGTTAGGAACACAAAGTCTGGAGTTGACTCGAAGTATTCCTTCTTCATCGATTCTTGCTTCTGGAATAGCACCTTCTTGCACTTTCTTCTTCATACGCATCAGCTCTATATCCGTAGCTTGAGCAGCTTTAACTTTATCGATTAAAGTCGGTTCTACTCGTATATTTGATATCATCATGTGGGTACTTGGAGCCTTCATCTCTATCTCCATCCTTTGCAAGTCATACAAAATGGGCCTTTGTGTTAAAAACATTGCACTCGTACCCGCATATGATCTTCTACTCAATGCGTCAGCTACTACGTTTGCTTTTCCAGGATGGTATTGGATGGTATGATCGTAATCTTTCAACAGCTCAAGCCAACGTCGTTGCCGCATGTTGAGTTCCTTTTGGGTGAAGAAATATTTGAGGCTTTTATGATCTGTATAGATCTCCACTTTCTCCCCATACAGGTAGTGTCTCCAGATCTTCAACGCAAAAACGACTGCTGCCAACTCCAAATCATGAGTAGGATAATTCCTCTCATATTCTTTGAGTTGTCGTGAGGCATAGGCTATGACTTTCCCATGTTGCATGAGAACACATCCTAACCCTTTGCCTGAAGCATCGCTGTAGATAACAAATCCATCCGAACCAGATGGTATTGTCAAAACAGGTGCCGAAATGAGTCTCCTCTTGAGTTCTTGGAAACTCTTCTCGCATTCCTCACTCCATACGAATTTTGTATCTTTCCGAGTCAGCTGAGTTAACGGAGTAGCGATTCGAGAAAATCCTTCCACAAATCTCCGATAATAACCAGCTAAGCCCAGAAAGCTACGTACTTCGGTTACCGACTTCGGTTGCTCCCAACTTTGTATGGCTTCAATCTTCGCCGGGTCGACAGATACTCCATGTTTTGACACCACGTGCCCAAGGAATGCTACTTCCTCAAGCCAGAACTCGCATTTCTTCAGTTTGGCATATAGCTTGTTTTCACGAAGCCTTTGCAGTACCAGCTTCAAATGGCGCTCATGATCTTCACGGCTTTTGGAATAGATGAGGATGTCATCAATAAAGACAACAACGAACTGATCCAAATATTCTTTGAATACACGGTTCATCATATCCATGAAGGCAGCAGGAGCATTAGTCAATCCAAAAGACATTACTAAGAATTCATAATGCCCGTACCGAGTTCTGAAGGCAGTCTTTGGAATATCCTCAGTTTTAATCTTCAGCTGATGATATCCAGAACGAAGATCGATCTTTGAAAAGAATTGTGCTCCTTGCAACTGGTCAAACAGGTCATCAATGCGAGGTAGCGGATACCTATTCTTGATGGTGACATGGTTCAATTCTCGATAGTCAATACAAAGTCGCATACTCCCGTCTTTCTTCTTTACGAATAAAACAGGAGCACCCCAAGGAGACGTACTAGGACGAATAAAACCGATGTCCAACAACTCCTGTAGTTGGACTTTTAACTCCTGAAGTTCAATAGGAGCCATTCGATATGGGGTTTTAGAAATGGGCTTTGTACCGGGTTCAAGGTCAATAAAGAATTCAATTTCTCGTTCCGGGGGTAGACCGGGAAGTTCTTCAGGAAATACATCGGAAAATTCTCTAACAATAGAAATATTATTCAAATCTGACTTGTCTTTGTTCAAATCCATAACATGGGCTAAGAAAGCTTGACATCCGTTTTTCAATAAACGAATAGCTTTGTGGCTTGATATGACAGTGACTGATTTTAGTGGTTTAGTAGTTTGAATTCGTATGACAGGTTGGTTAGGAATATGAAAACTAACAACCTTACGAAAACAATCAATTTTAGCATGATGAGTGGTTAACCAATCAATTCCTAAAATCACATCAAAAGCAAGTATCTTTAAAGAGATAAGATCAACAGGTAATGTGATAGTGCCAACTTGGATCATGCAAGATTTATAAACTGTAGATGTAACGAAGGTTTCACCCAACGGAGTTTCAACAGATAAGTTAAAGTCCAATTTCTCCGGAGTCAAGTTTAAACGTTGAGCACAAGCAGGAGAGATAAAAGAATGGGTAGAACCGGTATCTAGTAAAGTATAAACTTCGCAAGAATTCAAGATTAGCTTACCCGTGATCACCTCGTTCGGGTTTCTCACGTTTTGGCCAGTTACGACAAACGCTCTTCCAGGAACCGCTGATTTCGCCTTATCCGGGACAGCCCTTGGAATCACCACTCCCGCTGAACTTGGTTTCGCTATAGTACAATCTCGAGCGATGTGGCCTTCCTTCCCACAGTTGTAACACACCTTGGATTGTTGTGGACAGTTTGGGCTGATATGTCCCTCTTTCCCGCATTTGTAACATCTAACTGGCGGTCGTTCTCCTCCCCTAAAATTTGTTGTTGGTGCTGGTGCTGGTGCTGATGTCTTCCCGTCATTGTTGAATCTCCTCTTTCTGAAATTTCCACTTGACTCACCTCTCCTATTATCATGGCCACGATGACCACCCGAGTGGTTACCGCCTTTGTTCGTATTTTTCCCTCCTCGTTGGTTATCATCGCTCTGATGATTGCTGTCACCGGTATGACCCTGGTTGTGGTCCCTCGGTTGAGTATACTCATTATCTCTCTCTAATAATTGGGCCCTGTTGACAACGTCTGAATACAGAGAAAATTTATGAGAGATAAGGTATTGACGAATCTCAGGTTTTAAACCTCTCAGAAACATCCGCGTCATTCGTTCCTCATTTTCGACCAAATGAGGTGCAAACCTGGATAACTCTGCAAACTTCGCCTCGTACTGGGACACCGTCATGTTGTTTTGTTCCAGTCTAATAAACTCAACCTCCTTCATATGACGAATACTTTCAGGAAAGTACTTGTCATTGAACAGTTTTTGAAATGTTTCCCAGGACATGTTGAGTGCGTCAGGCTGGGTACGCTTCACAGACTCCCACCAGTAGTCTGCCTCACCGCGGAACATAAATGTGGCGAATGGAACCTTCTGTTCCTCCGTGCATCCCAAGACATCAAATATCTTGGTAATTTGCTTGACCCACGTTTCCGCCATGATCGGATCCGGCTTTCCCTTAAATTCTGGTGGTCCCAATTCTTTGAACTGCTTAGCTGTGACAAACCGCGCGTTGTTATCATTTCCACCCGTATTCTGCACACGAGTCTCCCTCGTCTGATTTTGCATGAACTGCAAAAAGCTCCTAAACATTCCATCATTCATCGTTTGCTCGGTAACGTTGTTTACAGGAGGAATATTGCCTTCCTGTTGCACGTTCCCCTGGGTAGTGATCAAAGGTGTCTCCACGGTCTGATTTACTCCATTATTAACGTTCTCAGCTGCCATTCTTAAATACTGCCATAAAACAAGGGTTAATAGTCATGTCATATATTATCCCTATACTCTGACCGACCAAATAAACACCAAATAAACTTAGTCAGGTCATACTAGCGAAGGAATTCCCCGTCTCTCCCCTCCTAGTTCTTGTCTCACATCTCAGCCAGGGATCATATCCCTAAGCTCTGATACCAACTGTGACGCCCCCAGAATAGGTATACAACACCCATTCTGAGTCGCCAAATACATGGTACAGAAAGCAAACTACAACTTCAATAATACAATTGTCGTGCAAAATACGACAACACATACTGTGAGTTTAAATACAAATATTGTCTTCTAGACAATATCCACACTCAAATAAATCCTCATTACAATTATTCAAACACTATTTTACAGAAATAGTGAGGACTGCTAATACATCTTTCTAGAACCATCACTCCATACCCCGACTAGATCCTGCTATGTTCTCACCTCCTGAGAAGAAAAATGGAACAAAAAGGAAAAGGGTGAGCTCAACTAGCCCAGTAAAGAATATTATGACTAAGATAATATACAACAAATTATCGTTAGTCTTCAACAGGGAAAAATCTGATAAAATATAATCGACAACAAGTTTTAGATCAACAACTGCAGCGGAAACAACAAACCATTAGAAGAGTCAAGTAGAGAAAGAATTCTACTATCTTCTAAGATTTAAAAGTCCATCATCAATATTTTATCCCTGTAACATCAATTAATAATCATCTTTAACCAAATATTCATCTTTGCACTACAGGCCAAAGATATTCATTTGTATCATCAGTCGGTCATGTTCATCTCAACACCTGTTCATCTTTGCACTACAGGCCAAAGATATTCATCAAGTAATTATACATCTTTGCACTACAGGCCAAAGATATTCAGTAATATCATCATTTAGGACTGAGGATGATGAAAAATATCTTAAAGAGAACGAATCCAATGAGACAGAAGGACAAATAGTAGGGATTCGTATAACAGTTTATCCAAGATCAATAATACTTCATAATAATCAATTGTGAAGCAGAATTCAAAAATAAAGATCAAAACATGGATACAATCAAAGATAGTAACCATAATAGACATCTTGGACAAAAAGGAAAAATTTTATTTTTCGGTGAATAGTGCCGTATTCGTGAATAGTGCCGTATACGTGAATAGTACCGTATACGTGAATAGTAACCCCGACACAAAAAGTTCCAAATTTGATAAAAACTCATATCAATATTTCAGCATAATGATATTGAAGAAAATAATATCATTTAAGAAGAAAATAATATCCCTTACCTCAAAATATCAGTACTTCTGGTCGGAATACCGGTATAAGGCTGAAAGAAACTTGCTCTGATGAATAGAAACTCTCAAAGTATCTAAATACTCACAAAATACACTCAATAATCTAGAGAGAGAAAGAGAGAAAACTTGTTTCTGGTGTAATTTTCAATTCTAACTTAGCCCTCTATTTATAGGAAAATTTTGGTAGGTTTGACCTGCAACCTGATGGCTTTACCTGCTACTATTCCCACCTACCACATTTGAAATATAATTCAGCACATTTCTTCACCAACCACAAGTGGGGCCCACCAATTCTAGAATTTTCCATCAAAATGATAAACTCCGAAAATTCAACAATTTCTGAACCAGTCATCTTGTAAAATTCATAATAAATCATACGTTCATTTTTAACGGTTCAAAATTTGTGGGCATATACTCAACTTATATATGTATAACATATCCAAAAATTACCACGATCCAACGGTCGGATTAAAAATTATAACCCCCGCAAAATATCTCAAAAACCCTGATTTTTAATACCTCCATTCCGACAAAAATATGGATAAAAACCTCAACATTAACTCCTTCATTTTTAACCACAAAAATATATCCCTCATTTATATCCACATAAAATAAATATTTCCTTATCATATGAATCAATAATTAATTATTCATAAATAATATTACAGAATCACATTTATGACAACCAGGCCGTTCCCAGGAAAGAGGGGGCTTTCCAATAAGGATTTCTCCTTACTGGCGCGCAATTAGATGACCAAACCTCTCCTTAGACAGAACTTTCTAGACATTGTCAATAATGTTATCTAATAATATTATTCAAATAATATGAATTATTGATCTGATAATGGAAATACTGTGCAGTAACAATTATTGAAACAACAATAATATAAAATATCAATGCAGCAATTATTGAATCAATAAAATAAAATATTGAACAGTAATCACTGTAACAATTATTGAGTAGTGCCTTCTTACGTACGAATCAATAATTCAACTATACTGTGCAATCCGTGTGCTACTATGCAACCACGCGTTATTACTGTATTTTTAACCACCGGGTATTTAAACAGTGTTAACGGTAACAACTACGCCGTTATTAATAAACAACTTATACTTGTCGTTTTCTTCATCCAATCGCTTTCCGTTATGGGGCCCACACAAGGCTGCGTCGTCGTACGAATATTCCCCGACAGCAAGAATATTCCACGACCAACCGAATATTCACCGACCAAAAATAAATATTTTATAACCACTTGCTTATTTTGCAAAATTTGCACATTTCACCCGTAACCAAAGTATTATATCAAATTAACCCCTTATTATTCACAATAATATTTAGAGAAAATTTGATTTTATTCATTAATAAGTTGGGGTCTTACAACGTCACTGAGTCAATAACGATTCGACCACTGATTGGACTAGTGACCTATCAACCGGGTACTTTTTTCGATTCCCTTGATTTTTTTTATATTGGGTATAGAAAATATTGTATTAAGTTATTAACCATTACAATAATATATATATATATATATATATTATATATATATATATATATATATATATATATATATATGAGTCCGGATCCAGTCCGGGGACTGGATCCGGACTTTTTTAAAATACGGACTTTTTTTTTTTAAAAACAACTAAAAATTAAAGTTTAATATTTTACAGAACTGAAATTTTTACATAATACAGTATTTTTTATGTAATTTGGATACATATAATAAAAAAAATATTAAACTTTTTATTCTAATTCCATAAAATATTAAAAAAAAAATTAATTATTTTTTTAAAAAAAATATTCCGTATTTTAAAAAAAACCGAGATCCCGCATTGGATCCTGGTTGATATATATATAACTTATCAATGCATGTAATTTTTTCTATTCCAAATACAATAATAAGCCATATAACATACTAGGGTGCGAATCTCACCTTAGCCGAATCCTAATTCAATGGTATGTGGGCCCTTGTTCTTGAAGAAACCTTCAAACGTTCACTAAATTAGTCAAACTATAGACGCAGACGTATTAGGAGTTTTGTTAATTAAATTACAACAAACCTCCTAATTTATATGATATAGTAATTATACTGATTTTAACTAAAACCTAACGACTCTATATTAATTTAAAAATTATTTTTTTTACAAATTAATAAATAAAAATTAAAAATATGTATTTAATTTTAAACATAAAAAGTACTCCTTCTGTCCTCAAAGGGATAAACAAATTATAATTTGCACACATATTAAAAATAATAAAAGTAGAAAGAAAAAAAAATCCAAATTTATCTTTAGTGACACTACAAAATTATATAAATTAAGTGATAAATATTTTTTTTTATACTAAGAAATCTCATTAAATGACATATTTACCCTTCATATCTCTCACTTGAATACATATCACAAATAGTGTGGAAACTACTAGAAAATTCAAAATGCTAACGCGTTGGAACTTGTACTGGCTCATAACTGAAAAGTTCTTGAAAAATACCAAGTGTGGAGCGAAGCACTGACCCATCAAATTTTGAACCATAGGTTGGGGGTGTGGGGGGTGCAACCCCCCATACCGTTATGGTACGGTGTTACAATGGCATTATAGATATTTAGGTTGTAATGTGAATTAAGGGTGAAATAAAAGTAGCAGTTATATATAGAGATTCTCTATTGTAAAATCATATGTACTCGGTTAATAAAAATATAAATCGCTCCCGTGTATGTACCCAAATTGAAGAATCACGTAAATTTTTATGTTAATTTTTTATTGTCGTGCGTGCGTGTGTGATCGAATTCTAACCTAACGTGAACTTAGGTTTACGTTAACGTTAACTTTAATGCATGTGAATTCGTGGGTCCCATTTCCTGAAGAAAGAACTAATCCCTCAAAGTTAAGGTTAGTCAAACTGAAGGCAGACTTATTAGGAGTTTTATTAGGAGAGTTTGTTAGTAAATTACAACAAACCTCCCTCCTAACTCCTATAAATATACACATCTCTCTCTTCTCCTCTTAATTTCCTAAGCTCTCTGTCTTCTTGCTAGTTCTTTTGATAAAGTTCTTCTAGCTCGATCTCTAAATTAGGTTTCTTAATTGATTTTCTCCTTCTCCATGCCAAAAGAAGATATTATATTTCTATAAAATCAAGAGGGGAGTGATTAATTAATTAATTAATTATATATATATAAGAACATTGAATTATATTGTGCATATTTGATCTATTTATTTTATTTTCCGACGTAAATGACAATAGGGTTTACAGCTGATCATCATAGTTTTCCGGTGAGTGGTGTTGTTCATAAAGGTTCTTCTTCTCCGTCCCCGGAGTCGTACGACGATCTCCCACGACGATATTTTGTTGTCAAGTTCCGAAAAAGGTACCCAATAATTAAATAAACCTAATTAATGTCTGTCTTTTCATTATTAGTTTTGAATATACATGCACATGTATACAATGCATAAATTGGTCAGAGTTAATTAATGCAGCTGGTTGGTGACATTATTAATTAGTTTTTTGGATATTTTTTTTTGGGGAGATAATTTGAGGATATATATAAGAAAAATGTATATACACAATTATTTTTTTGGCTATGGCGACGGTTTAACCGTCGCTATATTATGGTATATGGCAACGGTTGAACTGTCACCATAGTCCAAAAAAATCGTCGTCATAACACGACTGTGTACTACACAGCTGTGTATATGCATATAGTCATCCATATATATATATAAAAAATCTCATAAACGAAGTAGTTTGTTAACGAATCGGCCATGGCGACAAATTGTATATATGATTCGTATAATCGTCACTATAGCCGATTCGTTAACGAACCGTTTCGTTGAAGAGACGATATATATATATATTGGCATGCAGAACAAAATAATTTGGCTGAACACATACATTTATAACTACTTCCAAGGGACATTGTTAGTTATGCATTAATGAATGTTGATATTGGAGAGCATTAATGAATGTTAGTTATCTATGCATGTTAGTGAAATTATTATAATTATTTTAACGACGCTCAGATACTTTAACACTTCTAAGTGAGTGGAATTTTTTTTGACAAAGATTATACTCTATATATAATTTTTAATTGACATTATTATAATTTTTTTTGCAAGTATTTCATAATAACGTCTCTCTCTCTATATATATATCAGTTTATATATCCATGTAATTGCTAATAGTTTGATGTGTAATTTGCAGAGGAAACCTTAATCACTTGCAATGGACTCAAATAGCATCATCAAGGAGATCCCCTCAAATGTAAGGAAATATTTTTGTACATAGCTTGCTTGCTTTACGCCCCGTTAGGGATTGGCTTTTGTATGACCGACCGACACTTATTGAGAAAGATGGATTAATTTTTTCAGTGATTCAAAATTTATTCTTGTCAAACATATATAATAATGTTGAATTCAATGAGTGTGCATGGTAAAGACTTGTTCAGAATTAGGGTTTTCTCATGCGTGGTTAATCTGGCATTTAATTTTCCACCAAGAGTACGTACGTATAAACCATGCATGCACCTATTAAATGTTTTGATATATGGGCGATCGAGACATATAAAAGTTGGTGTTTGATTGCATCTTAACGATTAATCTCAACATCCTACATATTTGTATTAAAAAAATTTTAAATAGTTAAAATACAAATACGAGACCTCTTAATATAAAGATGCATTCAGAAGTGATTTGTTAAGATACATTAAGATGACCATATAAATAATTTAAAAATCATATATATATATATATATATATATATATATATATATATATATATATATATATATATATATATATAATCCATCTATCCCTTTTGCTCCACACAGGCCGTGAGAGAGGAAACTAATAGCCTCGAAGCAGTTAGTGAAAATCACGAGGATGAACAGATCAATGCCATAAATAAACCCAGCAGCAATTTTGAAGTAAAGACAAAGAGATCAGGAGGCTGGGCCCTAGCATTTCTCCTTCTAGGTGCGTCCTAGACACCAACTAAATAACATAAATATTTGTATTGCCTGTTATTCATAGCTAAAATTGGCTATATTTTTTTTAATACATATTTTATGAGATTTTATTCGTTTTCAAAGCATTTTATTTACTTCCTCTATTCCTTTTTAATAGGCATTTTAGCTGCTTCTTTTTTTTAATATTAGGCGTTTCTATCTTTTTCAAGGATATTAAAAAAATTATTTAACTAAACTACCCCTATTAACTTTCGCTTTACAAAAAAGTTTACCGATATAATATAATAACAAAATAGAGATGCATACGTACGTACATATAAGGGCAAATGTGAAAATTCACACTAAAATTTCCCTAAATAGATTTGAAGGGGTGAGATTAATTATTTGACCTAAGTTGATTAAAATTTAACTTTTTGATTGATGCATGCAGCTAACCAGGGCCTTGCAACACTAGCCTTTTTTGGAGTTGGTGTGAACTTGGTTTTGTTCTTGACTAGGGTTCTTGGCCAGGACAATGCTTCTGCAGCCAATAATGTCAGTAAGTGGACAGGAACGGTTTATTTATGCTCATTGATTGGAGCATTTCTTAGTGATTCCTATTTGGGACGGTTCTTGACCTGTACAATCTTTCAACTCATTTTCGTACTGGTAATTAATTTTCTTCTTTTTTTCTTTTTCTCAAATATTATATCAAAGAAACACCTTATAATTATTAATTAGTGTATTAATTTTTGTAATATATGTTGATATTTAATATCTTTGTGTGTAAATACATGTGATAAAAGGGTGTAAAGAAAGAACCCAAATATTAACAGTTTCATACATCCTCGGTCACAATCATTCGTGGACTTATAAATCAATATTTTCTATTCCGTGAATACATTTAACCTTTCTTTCGACCATATATGTTATAAGTAAAAATGAATGAAAATATGTTTAATTTTATTCACATTGGTTAAGTCTAGATCCGGTTAGCATGAAGTTAGTTAACTTCATGATCAATTGACCAATACAATGCTGACACGCAGATGAAGTGATCACCTCTCGACTTGCGTGTCGATCAATTGACAAAGTTAATTTCATACTAATCACTCCTGGTTAAGTCTATACAATATTAGTCATTATCTTGATCATTCAATATTCCTAGCTAATTTCTTACTTAGTTTCTTGCTCATCCATATATATTATAATAGGGTTTGATGCTAGTATCACTATCTTCTTGGCTTTTCTTGATAAAGCCTAGTGGTTGTGGTGACAGAGAAAAGAGTTGCATGCCAGCTTCTTCAATCGGCGTAGGCATATTCTACGTAGCAATATACTTAGTGGCCTTTGGATACGGTGGCCATCAGCCTAGCCTAGCCACCTTTGGTGCGGATCAATTCGACGAAACAAACCCTAAACAACAAAACTCCAGAGCGGCTTTCTTTTGCTGGTTCTATTTTGCACTCAATGTAGGCTCGCTTTTTTCCAACACAGTTCTTGTTTATTATGAAGATAATGGCATGTGGACATTAGGATTTTGGGTTTCTACAGGTTCTGCTGTCATAGCATTGGTATCATTCTTGATGGGATACAATGGCTACCGATTTATTAAACCCTGTGGAAACCCCTTGCCTCGTGTCGCCCAAGTATTTGTTGCTGCAGCTCGAAAACGGAGACTTAAATTTGGTGATGTTAGTGAGTTGTATGAAGTTGGGGGATCTGAGTCTGCAATTAAAGGAAGTAGAAAAATTCTTCACAGTAATGAGTTCATGTGAGTAACCGTATGTCATTATATAATTCCCAGCAAGCTTATTATATATATATATATATATATATATATATATATATATATAAATTGGTAGCTGATGGATTTAATTCATTCAATTCAATTTTCAATTTGTACCCTTCTCACAGATGTTTGGATAAGGCAGCAGTAATAACAGAAGAAGATAGAAGTGGCCAAACTACTACTATTAATCCATGGAGATTATGCACTATTACTCAGGTTGAAGAAGCCAAATGTGTAATTAGAATGCTACCAATTTGGCTTTGCACCATCATATACTCAGTTGTATTCACCCAAATGGCTTCACTCTTTGTGGAACAAGGCGAAGTCATGAACTTAACCGTCAATGAATTCCGTCTCCCTGCTGCCAGCATGTCCGCCTTCGACATCTGCAGCGTCCTCATCTCCACCGGAATCTACCGCCAAATCCTAGTTCCGGTGGCCGGGAAATTAACCAGAAACCCCAAAGGCCTGACGGAGCTCCAAAGAATGGGAATCGGCCTAATCATCGGAATGCTAGCCATGATTGCAGCGGGTATAACTGAGTTGGAGCGGCTGAAACGAGTAAAACCCGGAAAAGAGTCGAGCTCGTTAAGTGTGTTTTGTCAAATTCCACAGTACGTGCTTGTGGGGGCTTCTGAGGTGTTTATGTACGTAGGGCAGCTGGAGTTTTTCAATGGACAAGCTCCAGATGGGATAAAGAGCTTTGGGAGCTCGCTTTGCATGGCGTCGATTTCGCTTGGGAATTATACGAGTAGTATGCTTGTTAATATGGTGATGGGGATTACGGCCAAAGGGGATAAACCCGGGTGGATTCCGGAGGATTTGAATACTGGGCATATGGACAGGTTTTATTTCCTTGTTGCGGGTTTGACTGCGCTTGATTTTGTGGTTTATGTGTATTGTGCCAAGTGGTATAAGTGCATTAACTTGGAGGAAACCAGCAAGGAGGAAGAAATAGTTGCTAGGGTTTAAGGATTCCAGCAAGTTATCACACAATTTAATAAGTTGTTATAATTTTATGGAATCGGCAAATTAAAATTCTAAATAAAGATTAGCTATGGTGGTTTAAAATAAGTTGTGGCAATTTTATGGTTACAAATTAACCATGGTTCATGTTGGATTATATATGCTTTCACAAAATAAATCTTATTTTATTAAATTTTTTTTGTTATAAAAAATGTGTCAGTTTCAATATCTCAAGTTATGATGCACCAATGTATTGCAATTCACACCCCCTCAACCATTACACCAAAAACGTCTTATTTATTGATTTTTTCTGTTTCAAAAAATCTTCCAATTTTTTATAAAAATAACACATTGTGTATGAACAATTTATTTTAAATAAAATTTATTTAATTCTCAAACGTAACATATATTTAAAGTTAAATGTTACACAACACCCTATGAAAATTAATAAAGAGAAGTGATATTATGATAAGTATACGGGTCTTAATGAATTCTACCCACACAAAAATAATCAATGTTGAGATACCACGCGAAAATAAAGTCTTACATCGGAACATAAAGAAAAAATATTAAGGACATATATGCTCTAAATTCTAATGATCATAAACCTAATAAGTTAATCTTTTGGGTTAATATATATGTGGTTTCAGATGCCCATTTATGGGCCGGATATTTCGAACTACTGTATTAGAGCCATGACTCTTGACAAGAGATGTGGTGTACTCTTCTTGGCAAGGGTCTTGGTGGATCAAACTAGAAATATTAAGAGATAAGTTTGTCAGGCTAGAGGATTTTAGTGGATCAAACAAGATATATTAATGAAGAGGAAGGCTCGTATGGATTAATACTCAAAAAAATATGGTTTAAAGTTAAAGGGGGGAGTTTGATGTCCATGTGGATGAATTGAGTGAAGATGTAGTTTCAGATGTCCATATATGAGTCGGATATTCTAAACAATTAATCAAGTATATGGTGTTTTGTGGACCGCACTTGATTAATTGTTTGGAAATCTTCATCCCAAAACTAGTTCTTTCATCAATTGCGTATGGTATTAAATTTACATATGGGAAACCACAAAAAAAATGACTTTTGAGTTTTTTATTAGAATATAATAATACTGGATGTTGAAATATTCAATCTTTTTTGGTAGAATATATATAGAATGGTTATCAAAAATATCAATTGCCTTATGAAAAATATTCAAGTCAGAGTTTTGAAAAAATTAAAATTTTAATACATAGATTAAGGGCCTAAACTTCATAAAAATATTTAGAAACATTATTTCTTTAGTGATTTATAGCCAAATTTAACCTTCTATTACATTTATCATCTAATTTCTCAATAAATATTAATTTACAAAAAAATTACATTTAGCGATATAATAAAATTCGTCGTAAATTATTTTATCGTGTATATTATAGTTGAAAATAATATGTATGCCATTAAATATGCGATGGGAGAAATTATAGAATAGATGTAACTAAGGGAATCCTAATTCGGGGTATATTATTAGAAAATAGAAATCCAATATTTTTTTTAATTTATTCAAAAGAAAAAAAAGAGTTAAAATCTAGACTAAAAGGCAACATGGGCCATCGTCAAAAGGCCCATTAAATCTAGGGCCGTACAACGCTAGATCTCGGGCTGGCTCTCATCAGCTTACAAGAGCACGTGAAAAGATTTACCAGTAATTACTATTAGCCACATTTAAACCTAATTTTCATATCCGCCCTTATTTCTATCTCCCCAACCCCTTTCTCTCTCCTCCTTTCGCGCTCTCTCTCTATCAAGTCCGTTTACTTCCTCCAAACCCTAGCCACTCTCGTTCCTCTTTGCCTAGGGTTTTTGCTCCGCTTTTGGCTTTTTTTTATTCTTTTTTTCTTAATTACTCTACTAGTTTTACTCAGTTTTTCGATTTCAAGTGTTAGTTTTGTTATTGCAATGGAGTTCGGAGCTGCTCGGAAGAGAGGGAGGCCAGAAGCTTCTTTGAACGGCAATGGCGGCTTCAAGAAGTCGAAACAAGGTTTTTCTGCTCAAATCTTTGGTTTACTTTGTTGAATCTATGGCTTTCATGTTGTACTACATTTTGTCTCTACTTTACTGTGTATTTTCTTTTTATGATTTGTGAAGTATCTTCTGTGGTTACTTTTATATGGGTTTGTGAAGTTAATTGTTCAATTTCCTTGGTTGACTGCTTCGTTTTTAGTTGTATTTGTTTTGGGTTTTTTATTTTCCCCATATAAAAAATTGTTTTTTTACTAATAGTAATTTGATTTTCTGATGGGTATAAGTTCCTTTTTTAGCATATATTTCTGTTTGTTTGATGCATGTAGTATCAAGGATTAATTTGTTTTATTTTGATTGGGGTCATATGACTTCCAAAAAAATAAATGAATTGGGTACATCTGTTTTTATAGGTCTCTGATAAGCTAAAGCTTCTCATAAGAAGATTATGTTCATTGAGAACTGTTGGTTGCTTCATTTACCCATTATGGTTCTTTGATTATTTATTGTGGGGTTTCCTTTGCGTTGGTGTTTTAGTTTCATTAGTTTCTCTTTGCTTTTTAAATCCCAATTAGTGATGAATATCTTAATATTAGAAGATGAAATTATATGGAATGAGTTTATGCACTCCGAGATCTTATGTATAATTATATAGTCTAATGGCTGAGAAAGCTGGTTAAGGGGTATAGGGAATTCATCATGAGTTCATGAAATACCACTTTTTCTCCTATAATCATGTGTAGTCAGAAATTCTAATTCTGCATTGTCTGTTTTATTAAAAAATAAATATATAGAAGTCAAGAAGGAGCATTAATAATATGGAGAAAAATTCAGCTGAAGACATATTAGACGTTTGAGCTCTATATGTTATTTTCTTCTTATATTTGAATTCTCTTTATTGTAGGAAAACTTTATGCAGGGAGTTGTTTTAACATTTCATATTAAAATTGTCAGTAAAAAATTTTCCTGTCGTTGAGTCAAAGGTAAAATATTTATTAAAATACCCTTCAAATGGCTCCCTGAAAAAAGTTTTACAATAATAAGAAATTTTAGAACGTTGCTTTCTATTTTAATTAAATTATTGTACTTTCTATATTGTTTATTTTTTATATAACACAGAACTCCTCTTGAATTTTGATAAGATATGGTGAATGAATTTTAAAGTTCCAAGATTAAAAATTCACTGAAATTTTAACTATGATAAATAAATTAATGTTCTGTAACAGAAATGGAGTCCTTTACAACTGGTATAGGAAGCAAATCGAAGCCATGCACAAAGTTTTTCAGGTTCTAATTCTAACCTATCTAAAAAATCAATCCTGTTAGTACAATTTATCTATTTTTTAATGCTTATAAGCTGTAAGAGTAATTCATTTATACAATGGTTGCAAGTATAAGCAGTATGATTTGGACTAATGAATTGAACATCTAAGGTTGTGATACAGGTAATACTCTTCTTTAATCACAAGATAACAAGGACTATCGAACAGAAAAATGGTTGATTCGTGAAAGTGCTGATGAATTACTTGTGTTGGGCTATATGTATCTCAAGCAGTTATATTTGATGTAAACTCAGACCAAAAAAAAGACAGATAATACATGCATCATTTAATCTTTCACAAGTAACGGCTGTGGATTGGGCTAATCAATTGACAACAAAAGTTGTGGTACAGGCCATTCAATAACAGTGCTATTATTAAAATGGCGGACCTGGTTGGTTTAGGGTTCAGTTTTATAAACCTGTTGCTTTATTATTTTAACAGGTGTTCGAAGTGCAATTGTTTCCCGCAATATATTAATGGTCATTTAGTTTGGTATATTATTTGTTTTTATTTTAATAAATGAAGAAGAGCTTAGTTTTGAGCAAATTGGTTGTGGTAGCCTATCGTTTTGAATATTATTTGTTTGGCACTAGAGAGGATAAATTTCCCATATTACTGGTGCATCATTACTGGTCGTGGTAAGCTATCCAACAATCTATTATTTCCCCCTATTACTGGTGCATCATTGGGGTATTAGGGGGCTCCTTCATATCAATATGGTGAATGTTATGCTGATGTATGTTTTGCTCTTGTTTACTGGTTGTTGGGTCTCATACAATCCCCTTGCTTTGTTACCTATGTAGCTCATTTGGTCTGTTATTCTTTCACTTCTATTTTACCGGAAGAGAGTTTCAAATGGAACTCTACCTCCTTTAGTTTGTTTCCAATGAGGCAGTTAAAGCTAACTTTAGTCTGACTTGTGGGTGTACAAATTTTTAAATTAGTGAAAATTAACCTAGACATTTTCTTAAATGTTTTGAATTTACATTGAGCCTGGTACATTCAACTTTGAATGTACTAAAAACATTCTTTAACACCACATCAGCATTTAACAGTTAATACTATTTTGGAACCAGGGAGCTTCTTCTTTATGTCATATTTTAACATGTGAAGTTGAAGGCTAGGGCTGTCCATCTTGTTGGTACTAGATCAGCTGAAAATCCTTTACCATTGGTACCACACATGGTCTGTGTTGAGTTATTTTAGAGCATGAAACATTGTAGACATCCTGTGGTTGGTATGTTGGTATTTGAATGCTGTTGTAAAATAGGAACTGCAGATTTCCCTCAGAATTCTGGTTAAAATTATGTTAAATGGAATTAAGGATTGTATGATGATAATCCTGGCCTTGTTATCTATCTGTTATTTGTTACTAGAAGCAGCTTGCATCTAATGTAATTGCTGTATCTTTTTCATTTTATATGTATCATACTTGTGACTGATCTCACATGTTTCTGAATGGTTTTCAGCACTTCTGGGTGTCCATTTGGTGAGGGATGCCATTTCTTGCATTATGTTCCTGGTGGCATTAAAGCCATCACCCAGATGACTGGCAACAACCCAGCTCATGCAGCACCTCCCAGAAATTCTGTACTTCCACCTTCATTTCCAGACGGTTCATCTCCTCCAGCTGTCAAAAGCCGCCTATGCAATAAATACAACTCCGCTGAAGGTTGCAAGTTTGGTGATAAATGTCATTTTGCCCATGGTGAATGGGAACTTGGCAGGCCAACAGCTCCATCCCATGAAGACCATCGTGCTATGGGACCAAGGCAAGGCAGCAGGTTCGGTGGCCACATGGAGCCAACCCCGCCAAGTCATGGTGCTGCAGCCAGCTTTGGGGCCTCTGCCACTGCAAAGATCAGTGTTGACGCATCGCTTGCTGGAGCCATCATTGGTAAAAGTGGTGTCAACTCGAAACAAATCTGTCGCCTGACCGGAGCCAAACTTTCAATAAGAGACCACGAGTCAGATCCAAACCTGAGGAACATTGAGCTTGAGGGTACATTTGATCAGATCAAACAAGCCAGTCAAATGGTTCGTGAGCTTATTGTGAACATTGGATCAGCCTCTGGGCCTCCGCCTAAAAGCCGTGCAATGTCAGGCTCTGGTCCTGCAAGCAATTTAAAGACAAAACTGTGTGAAAATTTTGCTAAAGGGTCATGCACTTTTGGGGATCGGTGCCACTTCGCACATGGAGCTGAAGAATTGCGTAAATCGGCGATATGAGTCTGTCAATCAGTCTGGTCACTGAAACTGTTAGGACATCTGTTGTGGCTGTAGTTGGTTTGTTGTTTTTATTTCTGTTTTCCGGAAACAAATGTTTAGTTAAGATGCAGTATCAAGAGTAATTTTGGGAGTTGACGCCATCCATTTGATTTCATTAGATCTTTACTAGTCTTGTTTTGAATTTTTGCTGCTTTAATGTTTCTGATTGTAGAGGATACATATTTATTTGGTGGGCACAAGTTATGGTGATATCCTGATTTCTGAGCTAGTATATCGGAACAGCTTGGTTATTGTAGTCATTCTCTCTTTCTGAGTTTTAAGCTTCCCACTAAATACCAAGTATTGAAGGGAAAAAGTCATACTTGTATATATATAGTGAGAGAGAGACACAGAGATGTGTGTATATATTACATATTTTATTTATTTTCTCATTAATTTTCTAAAATTAGTGCATTTTCGATTTGAAAATCAATTGAAACAAATGGAAGGTAATATATACTTTCCGAATTCTAAATAAATCTTAAAACATTGTTGGCTTGGTGTTATAAATAATAACGCAACTACAAAAACTTAAATTCTTGATTTAGAACTCTAAATGAGTGTACTTCTTTAAGAGAAACCACAACCGCAAGGGGTGCGAAACTATTGATGCGGTTTATTTGATGTGGTTTTGCATGTAGTTTCTATTACGAAATCGGTTTCTGCACTCCCGATGCAGTCATGAATGAATGGTATGTTGGAGGTAAATGAAAAAGGGAAAGAAAAAAAAAGTAAAAGTAGTTGCCAGAAATAGAGGGAAACTAGAGTCTTGCAGTTAAAAACAGTTTTGAGCTAACTGTTCAGAACTTTGATTTCTAAGAAATAATGCATATGCAAACTTTAAATCTCACTAGAACAGAAGTTTCAGGAAGCCCGTAACTCGTAAGCAGACAAAACTGGCTATTGGCTAATAAGAAATTACAATTGTTTTACATAAATGCTAAATAATTTTTTTAATAAAATAAATCATATTCTTTATCAATTTGCTCTCTTCCTCTTCTTTGAATTCTTTGCATTTAATTGTGCTTTCTTTTTCGACGACTTTGCAGTAGGTTTCTGCTGCTTATTCTGCTTGTTTCGAGTCACTGGCTTGGCCTCAACATCTTCTTCTGCAGACAGAGGGTCACTCATAGCGCCATCATCATCATCATCGGAACTAAGGATTAACTCTTCGACAATATCTTCATCAATTGCTGCCTCTTCCTGAAACTCCTTTCCTCTCTTCTTCCTTTTCTTCTTCTTCGTCTCCTCTTGCACTTGTTTAGCTTTAACTCTGCAAGGCAATAATCTTTATTCTTTAGGTCGGAAAATCAACAACATAATGAATGCTAAATAAGACAACATATATATATATATATATATATATATAAAAGAAAGAGGGCGAGAGAGAGTCCAGAGCCATACTTGGAATCACCCCCAGGTAACCAAGAGGAATTAAAGACGGCAGCACCATGTCCATCTTTAGTATCATCGTCGTCGTCACTTTCTGCCATCTTATCCCCGAAGACGGACGAGTGTTCACCCACAATTACACTGGAAATAGCATGTCTTAAAACTTTAAACATGATAATTTTTACATAATAGTATCTAAGAATAAGCATCTTATGAACCTGGATTCCATCAACGAGTCATTTCTTTGTTGTGCTCTCTGGCGGAGAGTGGCAGCATACTGCGAAAGAGGGCTAGCACCTGACTTTTTCTCATCCTAGAATCAAATATATGGCATGTCAGAGAAGAAACATGCAAATAAAGTAAAATAGCAACCAAAATATAGAAGGCAACTTCACCATCATCATATTAAGCACAAAATTGTAAATCATGATCAATGTCATTTGGGCACTTCAAAACATAAAAGATATCCGTGTCAGGAAAGCTAACACAAGTGCTGAATCAACCTATTGTTTACAAGTCTTAATGCACGTGTTCAACAGAAGAAAAAGTGTAGTCCAACTACACATGGATTTTCTAAATTACATATTCGTAGGCAACATCCAGGTAAGGAAAGTCGTATTGTAGATAGACTTAATTTTACTTTTTGGGAACAAATAAGAAAGATCATAGATCTTCAACAATTTATCCATGCTATAGTGCCACAACGAAACTAAGTAGATCATAGATCTTCATTTTTCTTTTCTTTTATTTCTTTTCTCCTGCTAAGTAACATAAACTAATAACTTGATCCTCTGACAGGCATTTCCCTGCCTACATACCTAAATTACATCTCTAACATTATCCAGTATTGTCATGCTTATGTAATGAAGGAGAAATATACTCGCTCTTGCTTCGGCTTACTATTGACCGTAAGTCTCTAACTTTGTCGAAATATAGTTAATCCAAATGACACTTCTACTAGTAAGAGATTGATGAGAGGAAGACTTTTATACAACAAATTAGTGGCATAATCGAGATTAAGAGAGATACTCGAACAGACTTTTCAATGAAATCTGTTGTGGATTTAAAATATACAATCATCTAATTTGCCTACAGAATAAAGTAACCTCTGACTTACTGAAGTGAAAGCCCAAACGGAGCATGCATCATAAACTGCTGTCCTGTATTCTTGTATACTTGTGAGTGCTTCAGTGACATTGTACTACTTATGTGCTAATAAGCTGCAAACTTGCAATAGGTACAGATTTACAGTTTCTGGTTTTAATAGGACTAATCTTATTTTCATTAATAAGTTCAATAGGACCAATCCTGTCCCACCAATATTTTATATACTTAAATAGTATGCAGTCTAAGGCTCTCTTAAATTGATTTTCCCATTTAAGAGCAAATCAAAACATAACGCAATAGCTGACAAAAAGTCACCTGAACAGCAAATATGAGCTAGAGATGTACAAACCTCAAGGAAAGACACTGCGGCAGGATCATTGGGTAGAAATGAAGTTGAAGCGCGCTTCTTATTTGTAAATTCAGAATTGGCCTCAATCTGTGACATCAAACAGACAAATCAGAGCATCATGAGCTTGCTAAATGTCAAAATTGATTGATTTAGCTACAAATAGTCCAATAGCGACCAAACTCATTTTGCCTCTTCACTTTTTAAAACATATCTAATTTAGAAATCCTGCGCTGAAGTGAATTTATCACGGGCCACATGGCCGATCAAGTCGAGATCATATACCTGACGAATGAGCTGCCTCATTTCTCGCCGAAATCTCTCAACCTTTGTAGTTTTGCAGAAGTTGCGCAATCGCACGGCAGGAACAAAAGAGAGCTCAAAGAAAGCAACAGAATAACTCCACTGAGCTAAATGTTCAGCAAGCTCTTCAATCACAGAAAAAACGCATGCCTCCTGAAATGCTCGTGTCTTTAATACCGGTTTGCTTACCTGTTAAATGTCATTTTGAATTTACATTAGCAACAAAACTTTTACGCGCAATCAACAAGTATTAGACTATTCTTCTTTGTGATACCTTTAATACAGTCCGCAAATCAATAGCTTTGCCAACACCTCCTGTAGGGGGCCTATTCAATTCTTTCATATCCAGCATGTCTAGAAGTAGCAAGGCAACTGGAATAAAGGTACTGGTGGAAGCAGCTATACGGTTGAGCATCCTAACACAACGCAATCTGAGGGGGAAATATCGCGCAGTTGGAACTAACCGAGCCACCCCAGAAATTATTTGAGTCAGTGGATATGCTAAGGGACTCAAATCAGCTTCTGAACTATAAGCACTGATAGCTCCAATCCAAAGCTCAAGGCAGTTCATATACTTCCATTCATACACCTTTCTAAAAGCTTCCTGAAAAATAATCAGATTAGGGTGGTTAGACCCGTTAGGGTAGTATAAACAAGTAAATATCATCACTATTATCTGCTCACTGAAACAAAGGGATCAGACACTACTATGTAATTTTGGTAAGTGTAATGCAAGTGAAGAAACTAGTTATGTGGATAGGACTGAGCAAAAAACGGATAAAACCGATTAACCAAAACGAACCGAATTTTTTAACCGAATTGTTTCGGTTATTTGATTATTTTTTGAAATTCGGTTATATTCGATTTAATATTCGGTTTTCGGGTTCGGATTTGGTTTTTAAAATTTCGTTATTCGGCTAACCGAATAAGAAATAAAAAAATTTAAGCCCAAGTTAAAACATACAAACACTACTCCCTCATCTCACTCTCTGTCTTGATCTTGGATCTCTATCTCTCACTAGGCGATACCCTCAGATCTCACATCTCAGATCTCTCAATCTATGTCTTTGATATCTGATCTCTCAGATCTCAGATCTCTCACTCTCTGTCTCTCATTTATGTTCAAATAATTCAGTGTTGCTCTTTGAATTTTATGTTTCTGTGGGTGCGGAAGCTTTGGTTATCTGCGAGGTGGGCCGGGTTGAAATTTTACCCTCTTTAATCATGGTGCGATCCTGAGTGGAAGTCTTTGATGGAAAGTTGTTGGACCTCTGATCCAGTATAGAAGCCATCATTTGTAGAAACCGATCAGAGGTTGAGAAATATGGCTGCAACAATTAATGTGAAGTAATGATAATCCTGAAAGCAACTCTGATAATTTTATAAATTTGGGTATTTCATATGTATCTTTTCAATTAATTGTTGAGCTTCTTCCAATCTATCTATTTCTTCTGGTAATTTACAATGTCTACTTTTATTAGTGTTTTAATCTAATATGGGCTTCTGTTTTCTAATTAATCTTTCTGTTGTATCATTAATGTATTATTGTGAATTATGAAATTCCCACACATCTATCTGGACTCTTGAAGTAATCAAAATAATATACAGAAAGCCATCAAAAGGAGAGTTAGACCAATATTGCTTGACTTCGGTTATTAACCGAATAACCGAATAGTAAATTCGGTAATTCGGCTACTAATTCGGTTAACAGTTCGAATAGCACAATTGCGTTCATTTTGGAATTTGGTTATAACTGAATAAGTTATTCGGTTCGGTTATAACCGAATTGCTCACCCCTATATGTGGATGGCTTTTGTTTCAAACTTGAAATCTAAGGTTGCATTCGCAGTTACGCCACCACACTTGATATATTTGTTATTCAGGTACAAGATAAGTACTTAAAGAGGTGAAAAGTATGCAACCTACACCGTAATGCAAAATTATATCACAAATGAATCTTCCGGGCAAGGAGGCTTCAAATAGAAATTTGTAGAATTTTAGAATAATAACAGTAGGAAAAAAAAATTATACCTTTGTTTTCATAGTTAGTGCCTCCCGTAATATCATTGCCAATTGCCGTATGAAAACAAAGGCATGTTGGTATGCAGCTGGAAGGTCAACCCCAAGAAGTTCAGTGACACAATTTCCAAGAAATTGGATGTGCTGTAACTTTGTAGCATTCACAAATTGGCAGTTCAAAACGTATGCTTTGTATATCCCTTTGAAGCACTCATCAACACAATCAGAACCAAGACGAACGCATATATCTCTTAGAAACAAAAAGGAGACAATTGGCAGTGCACCTCCCCCTGTACCCCAGAAATGAAGACCGATCTGAAACAAGCCACAATATTCATCTTCTATTACCATTAGATAGAAGTATACACATTGGCTGCCATTATTACCACAATCTTACAAATACTGTAAGAAAATGACTACAAGTGTTGAAAAGGCAGAATTGATATACACAGCTAAGCACCAAAATAATGTAATCATCTTTCATTCTTTTTTATCCTCAGAAGGTCATATCATGTATTCTACTTTCTCGGGTGATAAGGCCTAACTATAATTCAGTCAATAATACAAAAAATATTACAATTCTAGATTTCAAGATAGAAGATAGTTCAACCCCTTGATTTAAGCACTAAAATCTACCTACTTAGAATACAAAAACTGATAGTTCATGAGTCCTGTGAAAGCCAATCAAATATGAGACACACTAGTAGTCTAGGCCTTGGCCAGGAAGTTGTAAAAGCAGTGAAGTCTTGAACCATGCAGATCTAGATTAAATGCAATCAAAATCAAAAGTTGTCTTGTGAATATGTCAATTCTATGCATTGAAACATTACATTTTTCCTGGAAAACCAACATCAACTATCTGAAGTAGTGAATGTATTAGAAAAAATCTGAGCATACCTTGATATACTTCCTTAAGAGACTAGGGAAAGCAGCCAAAAATATTGTTGAATATCTTAGACGCCGTAATGTGAATGATATCATTTCTGTGTCAGTCATTTGGTTCAAAACATGCAGAGCATTTCCTAGATATGACTTAACTAAGTGATTGTGATTCTTCCATGGTCTTGTGCTCATCAGATCTAATACAGTTTCCTTCTTTCCTCCAGAAGTTGGGAGCCTCAACAATCCACGAAGAATTCCATCCATTTCGCTTAAAACAAACAACATTATTTTGTTAAAGACACTGCTAGACATGATACTCAACTTTGATAAAGCATCACCCTCGCTATCATCACCATAATGGCAAGCAGTACGGAAGGCTCTCATAAGAGAGCGCACGGCACCTAAGCTTGCATTTTCTTGAATTGCATTACACCAAGTATCAACCATTGCACTAGTTATTACATTTTTAGAAGTTTTTACTTCCTTATCTGCAGCACTAGCCTCATGTTCCTCATACTGTACATCAGCTTCTTCATCTTCTTGCATTTCCTCACTATCAATATCAGTTTCAATATCCTCCTGGACAAAGTAGGTTGCAGAAATGATAAAAATCTATGAACAACCTAATTAAAAGTATAAAGTTTATGTAAACTCACATCATCAGCTTCTTCTTCTTCTTCATCGAATTCTAGAAGCTCCTTATCGTGTTCTTTCAAAAATTGATAAAACTCTGGGTCCTGCAGAAAATCATTTATTTAAAGACTTCTGATTGAAACCAGAACAGCCACAAATATGTAGGTAATAATATGAAAACTCAATCAATATCAAGACACTTCAGTAACTCCTGTTCAACTTTCCACCCATCATAAAACGATTAACGACTAACAGGCCACAACTTGCAAATTGCAGGGAATTCGCATCTATGAAAATCACAACACAACATTATAAACTAATTCTAGAATTATCCAACTTTAGCTGTTTAGCACAATGCACAATCCTGTAGAATTGCTATCACAGTACATTTCAACAGACATCGAAGCCCCAAAAATAATAAAATTTTTGTTTCAAAATGATGCTCCCAAAAGCAAAAAAGCCTTGGTAAAGAGATAAATACATGGGTATAGCATTAAACTAACTTCACAACATAAACACACAAATTGGGAATAAAAATATTGTACTGGTACCATAACATTCTTCCTAATTCTCGACATTATTCTAAAATTTCTAACATACCACTCATACAAATATTCAGAGAAATCAAAATATAAAGCTAAAAAATCGCAATCGCCCCAGAAAAAAAAAACACATTGTATAGTCTGATACCCCTTCAATCCCTTAATTCACAGCTTCAAAGCACCAGTATAACTCTGTGTAAGAGAGAAAGCTATAACCTTTTCTTGAAGTCTTTGTAATTGCTGAACATGCTCTTTTGCTGCTTTGGGAGACTTGGGCACATCAATACTTGTATCATCTTCAATCTTTTCTTCATGGGTATCATCATCCTTTGATTTTTTGACTGAAACAAAAAATTAGAGAACTTTTGGGGGATCTGATTATGTGAAAACCCACAAGTTGGTAAAGAACAAAAACAAGGAGCATAAAATTAGAAACCCAAATCAACAGAATTTAGATAAAGACCGAAACCTTTTCTTTTGGCTGCAGCCATGGGGACTGATGAGTGAATTCAGCGTTTGGGGGGCGGCTGAAACCGAGAGGAAAGAAGAACTAAATGGGTTTAGAAGGGGTTTTGATTCTTGCCATTTTAGGGGCTGTTTGGGGTAGTAGAATTTTCAAACGGTGTTTATTAAGTTTGGTATAAATACCTTACTCTTTTCTTTTCTTTGATAAATAAAAAAATATTTACATTTTTGTTATGTTTATTTTAAGGTTAGAGAGTTTCACTTATCCATTTAAATATGCTCTAAAATCTCCAATTTTAAAACCAACAATTATACATTATTGATAATAAGATATTTCTTAAATTTAAATTTGGGTGTTCCATTGATTTAATTTATTTATTTATTTCAATAAACAGATTCTAGTTTTGAGTGTGGAGCTTAAATATGTGAATTTTATATTTAGAGTATGCTTGGGATTGCTTAAAAAATGTGATTACTAATTTTGATTAGTGCTTTTAATTATAATCAGTTTTGAAAAAGTTGTTTGTGTTTGGTAAATAAAAAACACTTAAATTAGTAATAACTGAAAAATGTTTGGTAAAAAAAATGTGTTAATCACTTATTTCAATTGTAAATTATTAAAAAAGAATGTTTTGAAAAATAAATATAGGTAATGGTTGGTAATATTAAAATAAATAGGGATACACTATTAATATACTTAGTCAAATTTGATTATTAGATGTGACAAATAATCAAAAGCTTCAAATTGGAGTTTCTAATTATTTTCATAAAAAATGATTACAAGCGTTTTTAAAATCAGTTTACCAAACTTTTTTTTCTTGTTGAAACTGATTACAAGCATGTTTGATGCTTATAAGTGATCACAAATACCCTTTTAATCTTTCTTTCACATTGTTAAAAAGGGCACTAAAATGAAACTAACATGTGTTTGGGAGTTCTAAAAATGAGAGAAAAGAAAGGAGGAGAGAAATTTAGATAAGAGATTAAAAGTCACTTGTTTGTGAGTCTTGTGGGGAGGGAAAAAAATTAGAGTTTTTTCTAAAAATTTCCTCCAAATTTGGAAAGATTTTAAACAAAGTTTATTAAAGACTTAGATAACATATTAAAATATCAAAATTTATTATTATAATAATTCTTAAATGTAATTCTATAAGAATAAAATAGTAATATACTCTTTTAATTAGACCTGGCAAACATGGCCCAAGCCTGCGGGTCAGGCCGGGCTTTAGGCTGCAAGTTTTTAACCGAGTAAAATCTGGGTCTATTTGGCCTGCCCGTTTTTGGCCCAACCCGCCATCGGTCCGGTCCGTTTGGGCCAAATCCAAAAAAATAGAATAAAATAGGCACAAAATTGGTCTCGGCCCGGCCGCCACGACCCAGGCTTTAAGCAGCAGTTTTTTGACCCGCCCGTTTTCGGCCCGACCCGCCACTTGCCCGTCCCATTTGTCAGGTCTACTTTCAATTATAAACACAACACAAGGAAAGCAAATAATTTTTTTTTTTTTAGAATTAGGATCACACACACACAATAGAGAATTAACACAAAGATTTATGTGGTTTCTCAATTTGATTGCTCCACGGGCAGCTTGTTGTTTTATTGATGATTTTAGTTATATAGGATTTTACAATAGATAATATTTATAGTCACTAATCCTATTCCAACTCACTTCACATTATGACTCAAATACCCATAATGTCCTTTTAAAAAACAAATCATTAAACTTCAGTCTGCCGACCAACGCGCCCCGCGCAGCTCTTAAGCTGTCATTGGCACACCCCGCGCCACACAAGCAGAAACTGCATTGATCCTGGCTCGTCGCTCGCCACTCCTAGTCTTGCACCATCGCACTTCGAGCCATACATACAGAAACTTCGCATCGTACCACCGGGGGCCTCTGCCGCCGCTCACAACCTTCGGTTCAACCCTGATGGGCTAGTGCGTTGCTTCGCTCCGCTCGGGGCCTTCGGCCCCTCACTCCACTTCGCACTAGCCTTTTTCAATAGTTTCTATATTATGAGTCACAAGTTCCAACACTTTTCTCTCACTACCTTCCCTTCCTATAAGTTTTGTGAAACATTTCTTTCAATTGGTGTGTATGAGATCACAAGGTTGAGTTAGAACAACACCATTCTCACTTGTTCCTAGAAAAATTGCTACTCCTACTATGTTCCCATATTGTGTTCCAAGATTTATTTCAGTTATGGTGTTATGATGTTAACGCTTCTTTTCGTCCAGGTCCGGTAGACTTTAGCTTGCACGAGTAACAATACTACTAGAAAAGAAGGTTTCAGTATTTGTCTTTATGCAATCTTTTGTATAGACGTTAGGGCGAGCCAACACTAAGAGGGATGTTTGTTTAGAGCTGAATCTGTCAGTCATTCAGTACATTTATTTTAAATAAATATCGTCTGAATGGTTTAATCAATCAAATTTTTATGCTGTATGGTCAAGTGTAATTTTTTTAGCTGAATGAAATATTTTATATTTTTTTATATATAATATTAAATTAATTTACAACAATTTTGAATTTTTCAAAGATATAAAATAATAAAAATTTGTTATTAAGATGTTTCAGACATGTCAATTATCAAACAACTTTTTTTTCTGCTTCAATCGGCTTATTCAGATTACTTAAACATTCAAAATTATTTCATTCAGTTTTATCAAACACACTCCTAGCTACAATATGATGAGAGGCTATTCCGAGTCAGTGAAGATAATCATAGCTCGCTTACTTCTAACAAGAACAGATCTTTTGTCCTCATTTTTCTTGTCCTCTTGTGTCTCCTACTTAAATTTTGACACCTAATTTTTTAGGTAACACCAATTAATTCTAAAAATAAATAAAAGATCAGGTGTCAAAATTTAAATAAAAAAACACAATAGTAGAAGAAAATATGGGTACAGAGCATCTGCTCACACTTCTCCTGTGCTTTTATTAAATGTTCTGCGTCTCCTGTGCTTTTATTAAATGTTCTGCATGGACCACATGTAATATTTGTTGAGGACTTTAAGATATTAGGAGTTTGTTCAATTCATTTTATAATTAAGCTCAGCTCATAGATAAAACTTTTTATTTTTATTATATTATTTCTTAAATATACAGTACATAATATGTATTAAAAAAATTACCAAAATATGTAAAAGCCAGTTAGAATTTTCTGTAGCAAAGCACATTCCCAACAGTTAGATATTACCAAACAGCCATGCAGACACATTGATCTAAACTTTGCACCATGAACAAAAAAGATGTACAAATTTCATTTCATTGTATAGTGTTGCTCCCAAAACTAAGTGAAACAAATAGGACATAAAGTCTCTAAAAAGATTGCAGGTATCAAACAGGTTAAATCTTAAGCAGCCGAAAAAAGAAAAAAAAAACTAAGAACATCAGTTATGCCTTGTCCCTTTTCCTATTTCCATGGTGTCAATGTAAACCAATGAAGTTTGGTGCAGTTGCAGGAATGAAGGATCTTCTGATATGTACTGGCCAAAACAAAATGTTAATGGCAGCAAGTGGTACCGGCATAAAGCAGGCTTTCTTTTTTGCCTATCAAAATCAAAGATTTTCCCTAAATATGCTGGTGTAGAGCTCCTTCGCCGTCCATGTGACTTCTGCAAGGCTTCGAAGAGGAATTTCTATATCCGCTGCAATTGTCAGTAACAAGACCCTGCATTCTACAAACCCATAAAATATGACAGCTTCAGATATCAAAGTCGAAGAAACATCCCATAAAGATAATCTGTTGCATTTAATGCACAAGATTCATCGTACATAAAACTTGTGTTATTCAACTAGATGAACCTAACACTAAACCCTGGAAGCAAGCTCCTACAACTAAATGATTTTTCATTCTGGCATATATTGTACTCAAATCCTGTTCTTTTGGGAATTGTTATTTCCACGAGGAAAAATTGATATTTCCACAAGGTCTAACACACATGAATGTACGCCCCCATTTATTATTCATGTAATAAGAGACCTGTAGAATTATCAAATCCCCTTGTGGAATAACAATTCCCTTTCCTTTTTTCTCTTTTCTTTTTGGGTTAAGCCAGTTTGTTTGCTTTATTAATGAACATTGAAAATTTCAGACTCATCAGTAAATTGTCGTTTAAGCCCGAGTAACTTGTCGCCTGCGAGAGTCAAACATAAGATGTATTCAAATTGGCACCAAGGGAGGGTGCCAAATAGGCAAACAACAGCAGGATACATTAAAGCAGGAAATCGTGTGCTACCAAAGGCACAGGATTACAACATCATGTCCCTACGCTAAACTGACAAAAAATTATCAACTAGTATACTATATTCACTTTTTGAATAATAAATATACATTCATAAGGAAAAATAAATTACTAACCTGGAATTTTGCTAAAATTTAGAAGAGACATTGACGCGAGGATTTTGTGCTCAACCCTCTCACCATTTTCCAAACTTTCTTTCAGCCGAGAGATGAGAGCTGAGAAGGCAGATAGCTGGAAGTCTGCATCGGGTAATGAAGCAAGTGAAGAGCTCAACCAAGCCACTGTCGTCAAACACACCCTCACCAAATCTAAGTGTCCAGAACCTAAACACACGGAAACTGTCTCCAAAAATGATTTTCTCCCATCGCCAAGAAGTGAAGCTGACAAGTTCCTCAACCACACTTCCTTAACCTCTTCGTCATCACCATCCTATATTTGGTGACCCAAACTTCAGATAAAGCTTGGAATGTGTATAATTACATAATACATACACACAATGGTGGTAAATTCATGCAAAGTATTTAAGAAGTGCCAAATATTATCTGTTAAATTAGTCAATCACACAGACATATCTTAAATCAAATTTGAGCACAGAAACTCCTTAGGAACAGTTTGCCTGGTCAGGGCAATCAGTCAAAAATATACCACAACCACCCCTAACCAAGTTCAAGATAAAAGATACCGCAAAATAACAATTTAAGTTGCAGGATATTGTTTCATCACCAAAGAGGAGAATAGTATAAAGATATTTGGAGTCCATGATCAAATCAGAGTTACAGCCACAAGAAAACACTCCAAAGTTCAAGCCAAAAATCTCTGTATAACACAACTTTCTCAGACTGGAATGAGAATCGAAGCTAACAAAAGTGGTCATTAAAAATTGTAAATAGACGGTGTTTGGGATCGCTTATAATCAGTCAAACGTGCTTATAAACAGTTTTAATAAGCAGAAAGTGTTCGGTAATCAGCTTTTAAAACGGCTTCTGATTATTTGTCAAATCTAATAATCAAGTTTGACCAATTATATTACTAATCTATACCTATTTATTTTAAGAATTCCACACATTACCCATCTTTACTTCCCAAAATCTTCCTTTTTAGTAATTTACACCTGAAATAACTGAGAAGCAAATTTTTTTTATACCAAAAAAATTTCACTTTTAACTACTTAAGTATTTTTTTTTACCAAATGCAACCTATTTTTTTAAAACAGAAAGCAAAATCACTAATCACATTTTTTACGTCATCCCGAACATATTCATATTCCAAGTCATTATTTGTAATTTACAGTCGTATCTGGCATCATATCTGTGCATCAACTGCAATTCGTTTTGGGAAGTATATTTATACTGTCTGACACATTATTTTTGCCGGAATTCAAATATTATGATCATGTTAAGCAATTCAAGGTTAAAAAATCAGATCAACTAGATTGGCAAAAAAAGGAAATGTGTTTGTGAGTAAACTAGGATGAGTGAAAAGAATAAGTACAGAAAAAAGAATTGCAGAAAGTAAGTACCTAAGGTCAAACTCAAAGATGACATCTACCTATAATTATGCAGTAATATAGCATATAAGTTCCTAGTCTTGGCCTCATGGGATAAATATGACTAGCTACCACTTCATGGTTAAAAGAAAATATGGGTTAAATAGGATGTCAAATATTATGATTATGCTGTAATTACAGACATTCTAAACATTGTTTGATCAGTCCACGCAAAATAACATGCAGATATAATGCACGTTGAGAATTCTTAGTGGTCAAGATTTGAACAAATACTTGGGAAGAGGAAGTACAAAGACATTTTATCAGTCTGTACCATCATTGAACTTTCAGTTAGTTATAAAGTAGGAATAATGTTACAAAGTCCCAAAAATCATGTGTGAACGAACATATTTCATGGACTCGAAAGAGATTTGCACAAACTCAATATATATATAGATAGATAGATAGATAGATAGATAGATAGATAGATAGATGATAGAGTGAGAGAGAGAGAGAGAGTGTCAAAGAGAGTGTCACAGAGAACAAAGAAAACATTTCAGGACAAAACAAAACATACCGACGGAATGCTTTCAACTGGTACTATGTCTTCATTGTCAAGAAGTTCTGATTCATTACAATCAATAAATCCAGCTTTTTTCAGGATCCAATCCTCTGTCATTACCTTCCCACTGAAAGAGAAATGCCCACCCAAGACAAGGAGAGTATGGCAACACTTTTCTCTGATCTTCTCATCAGATAAGCTGCTCTCCAGGGCCACTGTAATGGCATCAACAGCCTCTTCTCTATATATGCTATATTTTTTAGGTTCTATCTGCAAGTTGAATCAGAAAGGATAGCTTAAAATAGAGCAATAAGTTATGTTTTTTTTAAGCAGGAGTAAAATTTCTTAAATGGTATTTATGTCTTTAAAAAAATCTCAACAGAACAGAGATTGTATTGTTCAGTCAGACTGGAAAACATTCTGTGAATTTAGATAGAGGTATCAAGTATCACTCAAGTTCATAACTTGAAAATCTTCTAACAAAAATGGGCTTCTTGCCATATTTTAACATAAGAACCCCAACCTTATTAAGCTCATACTTAACCAAGAAATATATAGGGGGACAAAATGGTGAGTCATAGCATGAAATTATCCATTCCAAGACTAATTGGCAATTATCCATTGTCAGTTTGTAATGTTCTAAATATCGTTGATGTTTTTACAGAAAAAAGAAAGATGGCTTGTTCATCATCAAAAATGGAGAAACCAAATACTGTATGTTGTATCAAATGGAGAACCAAATCCTAAAAGTTATGTCAATCCTGAATAAAATTATTGTATTGAGGAACTTACCAGAAGGTCTAAATTTAACAGGAGAGCAGCAACCAAAGGCCTTTGCTCAGAGAGGCAACTCTGGAGATAAACGATCAAAACATGCATTGTGCTCACTATCCCTTTGTTTTGCAAGCCACTTAAGAGAAACTGAACATCTTTCCTCCTGAAACACAGTTGATATCAATGCTTAATTGTTGCCAAAGCAAGTCAATATCATTAACTACTTAAAAGTTAAAACCACATGACTAGACCACATTCACCAAAATAAAGGTACGTCACTTAGAACCCCACTTAGTCTTGCATCTGAATATATTTCAATGGTCCTGTACATCTAAAAGGACACTAAAGCACCTAAAAGCATTCAAAACCACTACGCCTTTTCTACTAGAACGTCATAACTTTTTTTTTATGACTGGAACCCGCAGCCACTACCTTTAGAATGTGCAATAACCCACCAACCACACATACCGGGTAATACCATTAAATTATGCACGGGTGGCCCCAAGGAAATCATTTTCTTTGCGGAGTATTGACTATGCTGAGAAAGGCACTTATCATTAGGGTCACTACCACTTGAGCCTAATTGATAACTCATTAAACTATCATAACTTATCAGTGACTTCTTTTGTCTTTTTACCTTTTTATAATTAAGGTGGTGGAAGTGACTAGGGAGAATTTCTACACCCTGCATTTACTGGTGACTCTAAAATTTTCAATTTTTATAAATAAATAAAACAAACCAACATGTAGTGACAAATAAAGAAAAAGCGTTCGAGAGGTGATGTGTAGTGGACCTCAAGTGATAGAGTGAGTATCACTAAAACCAAGTTCTCTTTTCTTTCCCCTTCCTTTAAAAAAAAAACAAAAGAAGAAGAAAGAAACAGAAAGAGGAATGAATACTGAAGAATGATAGGCTACATCATGGGGAATATCCCCTCCCTCACTGCTTAAAAGTTATTATTTATTATCATAGTGGGTACTACACTGAGACATAGAACCTAACATCAAACCATACATGGAAATGCCATAATGGCTATAGAATAGTGTCTTTAGGTTATAAATAAGCCCATAACGGCTATAGTCTATAGAATATTGCCTCAACTGAGTCTAGCTAAGAATGCCTCCGCTGAGGTTTGAGCCCATGACCACTCTCATCTAAGAGAGGGTATGATACCATTTGAGCTAGGGCTCATTGGTCTCTCCCTCACTATTAAAGCTCCCAAAGTATACGTTATTTTCTTAGACATATTGCAGGAATGAAATCAGAATGTGTTAGATAATGTCCAACTTCTCCTTTTCTTTTCCCTTAAAATTAATAAAAAGGGAATGGGGAATGAATACTGTAGTATGATATGCTTAATGCTACAGATAGAGAATATCCCCTCCCTTATCACTAAACCTCCCAAAACATACAGTAATTCTCTTGGAAGTAATTGCAGGAATGCAGGTCAGAACATGCTAAACGGTACCCAATGCAACAAAAGAGAATTTAAAAGAAGAAAATTACAACATACCTATTCAAGCAAATCAGTTTGGTCAACAGCGATACAGCATTTACTCTTGACTTAACCTGCTTGTTGTGGAGTAGTTCAACAAAACATGTACTTTCAATGTTTCTAGCTATGTAATTTCTGCAACAAGAGTCTGCATCAATACAATAAGACAACAATGCTGCAATACATGCCTTTTCTTCCAAATTTCCGCATCCAAACCTTCGTATAAGAAACTGCAAACCTCCAAGAGAAATAACGAGCTTTGCATTTTTTGTTCTTTCCTCTCTGCTGAAAAAAGTAAGTAGATGCTCTAATATGCAAACGGATGCTTCATCCTTTAACTTAATGTGCTCCCCCTCAGTCCCTGCTACCTGAGAAGCAAAAGACAGGAGAATCCTACAATGCTCTGATTTCCAGCTTTCAAAAACACGTTTCAAAATGAAGTTGGTGAGTGGCACAGCTTGATGTTCCAGCGTCTTCCCAGTTAATGGACATGTTTTATGTCCTTTATTAAACCATTCTGCGATAGCTGCACTCTCAAAGGTTTGGCCAGTCTCTAGGGTGACGGGGTCTTCAAAAAATTGACCACTCAAAGGGCATATAAAGTCCTGGGGGATGCTCAAGAAAGAGGGTGGTCCATCAAAATTGTCGCAGTTCCCATCAAAACCTGCACTGCTAAAATGTTAATAGGAGCAAAGCACTCAAAAAGCAATAAAAAGTGAACAACTTCTGAAGGCTCCTGTGACACCCACCTTTATAGAAAGGCCTTAATTGAGTTGGCTGCAACTCAAATTTGGAAAAGATACTGTTAGGAAAATCAATAAATATGATTTGAAATTGAAATATAAGTGGGTAGTTAAGAATTAAGTTCAAATACCAAAAGATTGGGATATCGTGCATCCTCATACTGTAGCAGAAGAGTAGAATTAATGTCATCAACACATTCCTCAGACTGTTGCATTTCAAAGAAGGATTTTGCTAGCCTCTTTAGTGTAAGCTCGTTCACTTTTGTGTATGGAAGTTCATGAAACAAATTAGTGCTTTCTGTAACTGGTTGAAGCTGATAAGAGTTGTCAGATTCTTCGTTGAAATTTATCTCACCAGGAGCACTAGATTCACGGCATTCTTCCTCAGCTCTTAGTTCATCTTCCTAATTTTTTGTTGGAAAGCTTTGAGAATAGAAGTCATCTCATGATACAAAATAAACATGAAAAAAAATGTAACTTAATTTAGGGTATCACATGCACATGTAAAACCAACTTGATCAGCAAAACTTAGATCTCAATCACCTAGGTTTGGCTAATTAGATCTAGATTATCTAAGTTATCTCAGAATGGGACAATAATGTTGAGCAGTAAATCATTAGATAAATGACAAATCTCCTCCAAACAACCCATCATACTAAAAAGGAAGGGAAAACTTAAAATTATTTGCAACTACGAGCAAACTAAATTAACAACAGATTCTCAGAATGGTAGCAAGATGTAGAACTCATATGCTCCTTCCATCCCATATTAAACGTCCTAGTTTCCTCTATGGGTTGTCCCCAAAAAAATGTCCTGCTTCTATTATTGTAAGTACTTTCACCAAATCTTTCCATTAATTCCCTCAATAGTATTGGTTTACTGTTAGTGGAAAACTAAAAAATAAAAGTAATTGTGCACTGGGAATTAATACTATGAACTTATTCTCTTCCCTTCTCTCTACTACTTTACCTCATTGGAAAGAGAGATGTTTGTGATCCTTATAGTCTTCAAAAGCTGAAATAGATTAAATTGAAACTACTCACATTAATGATAATTTTAAATGTATAAAGGAAAATTTGGGAAAGAATTTTATTTCTTAATCAGCTTGTCAAATACAATTAGGATGATTATTTTGGGGCAGAGGGAGTATTATATTAGTAGATAAAGGGTGCATTCCTAATTAGCAGACACATGAAAACTCTAATCAACTATATTAAGAATTTTTTTAATTGATGAAGCAAATAACACCAAATGACCTTAAGACTCACTTTTTTAAACACAACTACTTTCACAGGCATATTTGTTCAAGTTAAATAGTTCTTCTATAACAACCCATAAATGGTTGTTTACTTGTTTGTCTAAACTACATAATTGTGAAGTTACTAATTGCTTTAAAAGCTTAAGCCATTAGACAATAGACGCAACAACTTATAACTTGTCTAATACACTCCCTCACGTGTGACCCACACTAGCACATGGACAAACAACTCATGGTGCATCATAATGCACAAACCAAAGAAAGTGCATAATTTGGGAACCAAATGCAAACAAGAAGACTTGAACCCAAGACCTACAAACAAAACCAAGGGTCTACTACTATGTTAATTGACCAATTGCTTTAACTACAACTACTTACAAAGTAATGTGTTCTTGAAGCCTTGAATAAAGTACTTTGGGTTAATAAAAAATTTACAACAATTTGCTTGTTTGAAAAAATACAATTTATTACCAAATACGTGTTGTTTAAAGAAGTGCAATACAGTACACGAGCACGAAGTCAAGAACACGCCTAAGTCATATAGTATAGGATAAACCTAAAGGCAAGTCAAGAAGCCTTGGTTCTAGAAATGCATCGAGCATAAACCCTTCAGGCATCTTAGGATAATCATTTATTGTACTTAATATACCACCGGAAACTAGAACAATTTCGTGCCAAAGGCATTGCAGAAGAAATATCCTGACAGAATATAGGGACAGTGAACCTAAATAGAACACCGTAGCTCTCTATAGGAAAATTGAACAAAACTCAATTGTGTAGAACTGATGGGAGAACTAATGACCCTTACCTTCACTGCATAATGAATATCAGCAAAGTTCTGATAATGCAAAAAAATAGCTCAATGGTCACATACATAAATAGCATTTTGCACTATCTAAGAAAATAATTCAAATTTGTTCAACTAATAGATAAATTGTTACACAATTTCCCCTCGCAAGCATCCAGAGTTCCAAGTCAGAGACAAAAACACTTACCAGGTGGGGTACTACATCTTTTTGAATATCCAGATCCTTAAGATCAACTGCATCAGAAGAATAGGTTAATGTTTCTTTATCTTCATTTGCAGAACCATCAGAGCTTCTTCTACTAATATCATAGTTCTCTGCTTCTTCAAAGTCTTCCGCTTGATCTGCTCCTGACTTGACTGAACCATCAAATATTGAATCATACAATAATTTGCTGACCATTGGCTGAGGTAAGAAAGGAATAAGAGGACTACCCGATTCTGGAGAGTGGCTGTTTAAACCTCCCTGCTTAACTCCCTGAACTGATACGGAAGGAATATGAATGGAAGGAATGGAAGGAGCTTCAACCCCCTCCGTGAGCCAGTCCTTGTAATACGCTGCAAACTGGTAAGTACCAGAGTCCATAATTTCATTGTACGCTTTCTCAAGAAGCTTTAATTTCCTTCCCTTGCTCGGTGCATTTGCTAGAGAATCAGCTTCCTGATTGTACCACGCCTTCAAATGTGAAAGATGCGGAAGAAATATATCATCCCACAATTCCGGCAGTAAAGTTGTTCGAGCTGGGAATGGAGAATCACAAAACACTTGTAGAAGATGCTTCGCTGCAATTCTGTCTTTCTTCTGTAGCTTATAAATCACACAGAGATAGAGATGAGCACAAGCTGACAATTTAGAATTGGGAATCCCAGATGTGAACCCATCTTTTAAATCATTTGAGTTTAGACCCGTAATAACACTAAGCTGCAAAGAAGCCTTTTTCAGCTCCTTTGCACTTGCAGAATCTTCAGCAGCTCTTTCAACTGTTTCGATGGCTTGTTCAAGATTGTCAATGACTTTACTTTCAGTATTGAAGCCTTCTTCCAACCCAACAAAATTAAGGGACGCGAAACAACTGTGACGAAGTGATGTTCTAAAGTCCTCGTCTTTAAGAAAACGTTTTATATACCCAGTCAAGATAGATATCATGGCTTGGACAGCAACTTCATCGAGAGCTGGTTCAGCAAGAGCCTGTTCAATCTCTGCTTGCCTGCGGTTTTTACTTTCATCCAAGCTTTTGTTGTTCTCTGAGATTTCATTTGATCTGTTGTTGGAAGCCTCAGGTTGTTTCATGCTTTTCCGATTATTAAGTGTAGAGCTCATTCGTCCAAGCATACTTTTGTTAGAATTGTTACTGTACCTTTTATCTACCTGCATATTCTTCCCTGACATATTTCTGCTTGCCACCCTTTCTCCACTTCCTTTTGAAAGCTTACCCATGCTTCTTGAAGGACTATACACATCATTTGAATATATATCTTTATATCTCTCGTCATCTTCAACTCCGTAATGATCTTCTTCAGCATCAACTATATCATTATCTGGCAAATCTTTTGAGGACCTAATGCCAACTCTCTTGCCATCCCAAAAATCTAGAGAACTCCTATCAAGTTTCATCCTAGTTTCCTTCTTAGATCTCTCATCTGGCATCTCCCTTCTAACAAGATTATCTTTAGGTCTCGTACCCTTTCTTCTATCACTTGTTTGCATTTGGTACCGAGGTACATCAGATTTTGTCCTATCTGTTCTTCTGACACCAGTTGAAGGACCAGATTTATTTTGATCACGCAATGGATAAACTGGCCTAGCATCCGGTTCTGATGAAATGGAAGCTCTAACCATTGCCTTTGGTCTCCTACTTTTAAAACCTTCCTTGGCAAGAAGATCCTCCAACGACATTGCCATTCAGGTTTACTTCAAAAAACTTTTGGCACCAGATCCTGTTGCAATGCATAAAGCTGTTCTTTAAACACAGGACATTAGATATCAGATATGATTCTACAATTCAAAGATACAAGATATTCGTCATATAGCTGATTCTATGCTACCTATTCTTTCAGTTCAAAAACTTCTTTCCCATAAATTCATAAGAAAAACAAATAGATGGGCAATATTCAAAGTCTTTAAGCACTAATACACTTTCAAAAAGTTATTTATCTGATCTTTGAGGTCTATCATATGATCAATGCCGCACTAATTAAAATTCCACCCGCAACCTATAATCTGAAGTGAAAGAACTTTTGACCTAGTAGCTAGTAGAAGCCTCTGTAATATTACAATCCTATACATTATAAAGCTTAAAATGCTTGATCTCAATTCAGGAAATAGCTAGAATTAATACTTAACAATAAGAAATTATAGAAAAAAGTATAGATGAAGCTCAAGTATAATGCAAACCAAACACAATTGGTGTAGCTGTTTTCAAACCCGGAACAGAATAGATATTAAAAAATAACAAAATTAATAGAATTATACAATTGCTAAGTTGAAGAAATTTGAGCCAATAGCTATCTCAAACTCACCAACAGATAATATATATATATATATGTAAAATATATATATAAGGTTTCTTCAATTTTTTACATGTATGCTCACAGAAGATATATTTACCTTTAACCCCAATTCACAATATCATACAATATATGGAAGAAAAAAAGAAAAAAAAAACCTTAAACTTAAGCAGTCAAAAAAACTTTGATACTAAATTTATCCACCAATACCCATTACCCACAAACCCATAAACAACCCAGAAGAAATAAAAGGAGCAAAAAATACCTTTCAGCTTCACTCTCATAAAATCTTCATGCACCTGAACCAAGCACAAAAAGAAACAACAAATTGTTTTGGACAATGGACCAGAAAACTGAGATGGGTTTCTATGTATTCCAATAATAGTATTGAAAAAACAAGCAGATTTAGATGGGAAACGAATATTAGAGCTAAAAAGAAAGAGACTGATTCAGATTGTGAGTAAATAAATGACATTGTTGTTGTTGTGGCCTTGTCACTTGTAGGAATAATTATTTTGTTTAAATTAATAACTGGATGAGAGGATAGAGACTGGAATAGGCAACAAGGCAAAGAGGAAGAGGAAGAGGAAGAAGGGAGACAAATAAAAGAGGACAAAGAGAGAAGCTAATTGCAACAGCAGGCGAGAGAGAGAGAGAGGGTTTATTCTTTGTTTAAACCTTTGCAATTGCCGCCTTTCCTCTTTCGTCCAAAGATAGTTCTTGTAGTTCGGGTATTTTCATGGCAAAATGACCCTGGGCCTATTTGGATCGGTGTGACCCGGGTATTGGCATAGCAAAATAAGAATGCCCCGATTTGGTTCGGGTCCCACAGTAATCTGTGAGTAATATATTCGGCTATTATGTGTTATGTTTGTTTAGTTGAAACTTCAAACGTATTTAAAAAAAAAAATTTGTTTAATAATATCAATAATTTATTTAATTTATAAACACAGTATTTAAAGATTTAATATTTTATTTTAACAATAATTTATTTAATTTATAAACACAGTATTTAAAGATTTAATATTTTATTTTAACAATAATTTATTTAATTTATAAACACAATATTTAAAGATCCAAACTGTGACGCCCCAGAACAGGTATACATCACCAATCTTGAGTCGCCAAATACATGGTACAAAATTCAAATACAACTTAATAATATAAGTGTCGTGTAAAATACGACAAAACATAAACTGAGAGTTTTAATACGAATATTGTCTTCTAGACAGTATTCAACTCAAAAGGAGTCCTCAATACATCTATTATCGCACTATTTCATACAATAGTGAGGACTACTAATACTATCATCTGGACCGTCATTTCGTTCTCCGACTAGTCCCGGCTACGTTCTATTTCCTGAAGAGAACAATGAAAGCAAAAGGGTGAGCTCAATTAGTCCAGTAAAAAATATTATGACTAAGATAATGCAGAATAATTTATCGTTAGCCTTCAACAGTGTTAAACTGATAAAATATAACAAACATTAAGTTTAACTGCAGCGGAATAAGCAACCCATTAGAAGAGTCAAGTAGAACATAAAATCTACTATCTTCTATGATTTAAAAAGTTTGTCATCACTTTTATCGCTGAGACTCAGCTTAATAAATAATCCACATCATCGAATCACCCCTGCACTACGGCCAAGGATATTCTTTAGTATCACAACCATAAATTATCCCATGCACTACGGGCCAAGGATATCCGTGTATTCATCAATGGTCATGATCATGCCAACAACTGTCCGCCAATGCACTACGGGCCAATGAAGACTTTTACCACATCATTTTTAACATTACGATCATGATTATACCGAATAATCCCTGGTCATAATCATACAAAGTCCATCTATGCACTACAGGTCACAGATGACTTTTAACAGAATATAAATATGAGGATGATGACAATGATATAAGAATTCAATAAAACAAGTTCAATGATAAATTTTTAAAGATTTATAATTTAATTTATCCAGAAATCAATAACGTCTAAATTGTCAACATGATACTGCTTTGTGGAGTAAAATTCAAGAATAATAGTGTATCAACAATAATTTGGACAGAAAATAAATCAATTTTTATCATGAATTGTGCCGCCCCCAAAATAGGTATACATCACCCATCTTGAATCGCCAAATACATGATACAAAACTTCAATACAAACTTAAATATACAATATGAGCTGTGAGTTTTAATACAAATATTGTCTTCTAGACAGTATTCAAACTCAAAATAAGTCCTCATTATAATTATTATCACACTATTTCACAGAATAGTGATGACTACTAATGCAACCATCTGGACCGTCAATCCATTCCCCGACTAGTCACAGCTATATTCTCATTTTCTGAAGAGAACAATGAAAGAAAGAGTAAGCTCAACTAGCCTAATAAAAAATATTATGACTAAGATAATGCAGAATAAATTATCCTTAGCCTTCAACAGTATAACAACTGATAGAATATAATAGACAACAAGTTTTAGATCAACAACTATAACGGAATAAGCAATCCATTAGAAGAGTAAAGTAGAACATAAACCTACTATCTTCTATGATTTAAAAGGTTTTTCATCACTTTTATCGCTGAGACTCAGCTCAATAAATAATCCACATCATCGAATCATCCCTGCACTACGGGCACTACTACAAAACAGTAAATAGACAACGCAGAAAAAATGTTGTGATTTCAGTCGGAAAAACGTCGTGGTTAAGGGTGTTATCTATTTGACACCCTTACACAACGTTTTAAAAACGTTGTAGTTAAGCACAATGCACAACGTTTTTTAGGAAAAAAACGTTGTAAATTTGTTTTTCAAAAATTAACAGATGCTTAAAAACGTTGTAGTAGGTATGATTCCACAACGTTTTTTGGATAAAAACGTTGTTGTTTAGTATATCAGACAACGTTTTTTAAATGTTGTAGATAAAGGAAAAAAAAGAAAAAAAATGCGATTCACCTATATTACCAATGCACCTGCAATATGCTAAATGCCATGATATATAGCCAATATATATCATTCATTCAAAATACATCCCAATAATACCATTCGTTTACAATTTCAAATTACTACATCCACAAAATATATACCAAACTATCCATATATGCATCTCAAATTCACTTTTCAATATAAATTACTACTATATTGAATTGTGAATTTGATTACATGCATCCACAAAATAAACCAAACTATCAATAAAATTAAGCTATTACACGTGTTTTTGTGCGCTTTGAGGTGCCAGTCACAAACTGTAAGAGTCGTGCCTTATCTTCCTTGCTGAAACCTTGAGCAACCTCCCAATATCACTGGATAACAGGAGATGTTGCACTGTACATACTTGTGCTTGCTCATATAATATTAGCTTCTCTTCATTAGCATCAATGCTAAAAGTCAGGTCTAAAATATCGCTGATATCATTCTGCAAAGGTAAGCAAAGAACCAAGTACCCTGACCACTGAAAAAGTTAACAGTTGTTTATATGCCAAGTTTACAAGTTTAGGAGTTGTAAGAAAAATACAAGGATAGGGAAAATCTCATATGATCATTAAACACAACCACCTCAAACATCAAAGTATAGAACATAGCAAAACTACAGTTATGGATATTTTTAATATAAATTAGAGAGAGTATAAACTCTATCATGCAATAGACCACAAAACTTACCCCATAATTCTCCAGGTTACATATTATGTCTGCTTGAAGTTCTGCTATAGAAATGAAAGGTTTACTGTTAGTCCACATAAGCCTCCAGTTATCAGTGCTCCCTGACCGGAATCTATTAATAACTCATGCATTCCATTTTAAATTGTTGCATAATAATGAAGAAGAACATTTGGAAACTTACTATATTCATTCAACACTCTCACTGCTAGAGAGCTAAATCCACACCGAGGAAGAGCAGGCTCCTCTTTCATGTAAATCATCACAGCATTGTCCTTGACATCCTACACTAAAAGCATGACACAATCAATAAATGCAGAGAAAGGAAGGGAAAATCTCATTCATGCAATTTTTAGTAATCCCTTCTCTATTGCTCAAAGGAAATATAGATGTTGTAATCCCTTCTAACAAAATACTTTATCTCATTATAGAATTATATTTTTCAGGGTTCCACTATTAGACAGAGTATAAAGAACAACTCTTTGAATGGTTGGTCCACTAATAGCTCTTGATCCTCCCTTGAAACTCCACTATGTGCTTGTCTTTGATTGCATATCCATGACATGTTAGCCAAAAAGGTCAGTGTTCATACCTTTAATAGCAGAAGTGGTCTGATCCTTTCTGATATTACATGAAGGCTTCTTAGCCAACCTTGAGTGGTCAATCTACAAGTCAAGCGCAAAAATTACATATTCAGTACCAAGCAGTTCAGTAATGTTGTCAATGGTGGTCTTAGGCCCATTGATATGTTTAATTCAAACATAAGACAATATTACATACCTCATTAGCTCCACCATGAAGTGGACCATACAGTGCACCAACAGCGCCAGCAAGAGCAGTGTATACTTCAATTAACACCACTAAAATATATAGAATCAGATATGTAATGCAAGATTTTTGGGATGCATCTTGTTTATATTCACATTAAGGATGCATACATTGAAGCAAGATGCCTGACAGCTGCAGTTGAGCAATTCATCTCATGTTCTGCATGTAATATAAAGAGAATGTCTAGCACACGAGCCAGTTAAGGATTGGGTGTATAAGACCTATTACTTCTGCAATTATGTAAATTAGAATCACAATTAGATTTGAGGGTTAAATCCTATTTTAGTCCATGGTCGTTGAGTAGCACGAAATTCGACTTACTGAAAAAAACAGGTGTACAGGACAAATTGCACACATTTTCCTTGCGAAAAGTAAATATAATTTCGTGCTTTTATTTACGTTTTTGTGCAGAAAAGATGACAAAAAATGTTAATCTAGGCAACTCGGTGAAGATAGTATGTCATGAATATAATTGATGTTAAGTACATTTGTCAGCAGAATATAATTGATTGCTGGTGGGGAGAACAGGAGGCCTTCCTGCAAATATAAATTGCATAAACAATTTCAAAGAAAGACACAATTTCAATAACATAAATGCCAAGTAGCAAAAATGATTTTATTTGAGATTATAAGTCGAGACAATTGACACCCAACAATATAGAATGAATGAACGGTAGCAACTGCTCCTCAAAAATAATACAACAATATGAAACTCAATCGACTGCTATCAAAAATTCTTGTGATATAACTAAAACACTTTATGCAAATCATGGCAAAAAGAAGCATCTTGGTTCATATCATAAAAATTAAAATGCGTCTTACCATACCTAAACCATAAGCCATCATAGCCCACAAAAAGTATCCACCTCGAAGATTCTTTTTGGACAGCCAATCATACTTGCAAATGCAGAAAACAAGTTGATTCAACCTATTCAAATAAGGAAAGAAGGAAAGAAACACAATTAGATCCCACACCAAATATAATTGGCACAAAAATGCCAATCTTGATTCTTGACAAAAGAAAGACGACTGAGGTCGGTAACCAGCCAACAATGCCCTCAAAGCAAAACTCCAACAGACTAGGAAAACTCTAACAATGAATTCAAACTAACAAGAATTACATGATCAAACCTTAGAGAAAATGCTACTAGCAATCCTGGTAATATAATATCACCAAACCCAATGATACTATAACCACCCCAGGGGTCAAACTTCCGTGGAATTTTTAGAAGCATTGGAATGTCGTCTTCTCCGCTATTATCACCCCGAGCTACCTGTATAGGAAAATGAGAAATTGTGACGGTATGTTACCATGTGTGATGAGAAACAAACAAACAGTCCTTTATTCAGCATGCCGGTTGATCGAAGGAATTCTGCAACTCACCACTATCATAACATTTTCATGGAAAACCCACTTAGAAATGAACACCCAGAAAATGTCATATAAGAACGCCAAACTGAGAAGAACTGTTCCAACCTAATTGCAAGAAGGGAAAGAGAAATGATGTTGAGTACATTTGTCAGCAGAATATAATTGAAGTAATAATCGAATATAGAAGCCTTATTCTGTAGTCATTTGAATAAACAAAAGTATAATCTCTCTATATGAGTTCTTCTGTTTTATTCTTAGTAGTACACTACTATACTATCAAGTTCGTACTCTACTATATAAGCTTATCTGATTTAAACTTGTTCACCCTGGATTGAAGAATTTGGTAATTCTCTGCTACAAATTCACCACCTACAAGACTACAACAAACAACTTCAATTTTTAAAACAAATTCAATAACATAAAAATCACATTAGAATTTAGGTGGGATATTTATTTATTTTTTATAATTGCACAAATCCTCCCAAGAATAACACTAACAGTAAAGCACAATTCTTCAACAAGATCAAATAGCCCCACAACATTGGTTCTAATCATCAAAATTAGCAACCTCATTTCAAAAATGAACTCAAGGAGCATGTTCACAAATAACAAGGCCCAAAATTTAGAAGAAACCCCTCTCCAGACTCCAACGAAAATTCACAGACACAGTCAGAAGAAAATCTGAGCAATTAAAAGCGAAACCTATAAAGAAATGGAGAAGCAATTACAGAAGTGATAGATATGCAAGCAAAGGTACCAGATCGGGAGCAGGAATCGTAGACTACTTAACAACGAAGAACGGAAACAAAGAACGGAAGAACGAGAACGAAGATCGGGAGCAGGAATCAAAGGCTTTGGCTTAGGCACTGTAGACTACTTAACAACGAAGAACGGGAGCAGGAATCACAGAGAGAGCGTCAGCCACAGCAAAAACCCTAGAATTTTATATCTGACCGAACCCGACCAGACCATACCAGTAGTGAAAGGCGTTTTCTGATCTTGTCTAGCTCGAATCGAAATATCTCCGACTGAAACATCGTATGTGCCTCCTCAGCTGATGGCCACAGTGGTAGCCAAAGTTTGGATCGTAGGAGAGTAGAAGAGCAGGGCACCCACTTCGTAGAGAGAGAAAGTACAGAGATAAGAGAGAAGAAAGTAGATTTGTTTTAATTTCAAATTTTTATTTTAGCGTCTTTTTTTTTGCTCCATGTTTTCCTTCATAGACAACGTTTTTAAAAAAAATGTTATCTAGTTAAAACCTAAAAAATATCCTTTTAAATAGATAACGTTTTTATATATATATCTTCAACGTTTTTTTTAAAAACGTTGTAAAAAAAAAAACCACAACGTTTTTTTAAAAAACGTTGTGGTTTAAGTGTTGTCTATTAGGTATTTTGTAGTAGTGGGGCAAGGATATTCTTTAGTATCACGACTACAAATTATCCATGCACTACGGGCCAAAGACAATCATGTTTTCATCAACGGACATGATCATGCCATAAAATAATTCATCTTTACACCCTTGGTCGAAAAGAATTCATGGTCATAATCATACCAAAAACTGTCCATCAATGCACTACGGGCCAATGAAGACTTTTACCAAATTATTTGTAATATTACGGTCTTGATTATACTGAATAATCCCAGGTCATAATCATACAAAGTCCATCTATGCACTACAGGCCATAAATGACTTTCAACAGAATATAAACATGAGGATGATGACAATGATATAAGAATTCAATAAAATAAGTTAAAGGATAAATTTTTAAAGATTTATAATTTAATTTATCCAGAAATAAATAACGTACAAATTGTCAACATGATACTGCTTTGTAGAGTAAAATTTAAGAATAATATTGTACCAAAATAATTTGGACCAAAAATGAATCACTTTTTTTCTTCATGAATAGTACCCCGGGTGAATAGTACCCGAGTGAATAGTACCCAATAAATAGTAACTTCGAGAATAGTAATCTCGTAAATAGTACTCCGATATGAAAAAGTTAAAACTTATCAAGAATACTCAGAATAATATTTCCATGAAAAGATACTAGATGAAGCGTAAATATCAATGATTTTTCTTATCATATAAATCAATAATTAATTATTCATAAATAATATTATAGAATCACAATACTGACAACCAGGCTGTTCTCAGGAAAGAGGGGGCTTTCCAATAAGAATTTTTTCTTACTAGCGCGCAATTAGGTGACCAAACCTCTCCTTATACAGAATTTTCTAGACATTACCAATAATGCTATCTAATAATATTATTCAAATAATATGAATTATTGATATGATAATAGAAAATACTGTGTAGTGACAATTATTGAAATAACAATAATATAAAATATCAACGTAGCAATTATTGAATCAATAAAATAAAATATTAAACAGTAATTACTGTAACAAATATTGAGTAGTGCCTTCTTACGTAAGAATCAATAATTGGTGCAATACCGTGTGTTACTGTGTAACACCGCGTATTACTGTGTTTTAACCACTGGGTATTCTAACAGTGTTAACGGTAACAACTACGCCGTTATTTATAAAAACTCATACTTATCGTTTACTTCATCCAATCGCTTTTCGTTATGAGGCCCACACAAGGCTGCGCCGTCGTACGAATATTCTCCGACAGTAAGAATATTCAACGACCAAACGAATATTCACCGACAAAAAATGAATATTTTATAACCACTTGCTTATTTAAAAATTTGTGCATTTTACCCATAACTTACCACATTAATCAAATCAACCCTTACTATTTCAAAATAATAAATAGAGAAAATTCAATTTTATTTATAAAAAGTTGGGATCTTACATGAATAGTAAATCGTGAATAGTACCTCGTGAATAGTACTCCAGCATGAAAAGATTAAACTTTAACAAGAATGTTCAGAAAAATATCCTTGTGAAACGATACTAGATGAAGCGCAAATTTCAATGATATTCTACTAATTTCAAGGAGTATAAAAGTAATACTTAACAATATGAGTGTAGAATTCAGAATCTGAAACGAAATAATATTACTTATATACTACAGAGAATGGAAGAAAATATTATTTCATACGAATATTGAACAAAAATAATATCCCTTACGAATACGAAAGAAATAATACCCCTTACCTTAGTAGGAGATTGAATACTGAAATAGTGTAGTAACAGAATACTCTTCTTCTTTCTCTCTGATTCTCTCTCTATAGAATTCTCTTGCGAGTCGTAGTGAATTGGTAAGAATGAAAGAAGAATTAAGCTTCTATTTATAGAAAATTTCTAGCTTAGCCATTGCAATGTGAAAAGGCAAGTGGCTTGACGACTGGTGATGTGAAAAGAAAAGTGGTTTGACGCATGTAATGTGAAACAACAAGTGGTTTGACGCCTGTAATGTGAAACGACAATTGGTCGACGCCTGTAATATGAAACGACAATTGGTCGACGGCTGTAATGTGAAACGACAATTGGTTTGATGTCTGGTAAAGACAATTACTATTGACGAAAGTAACTCTTAGATGATGACATATGAGGCCCCATAGAATAAACCAAACTTACCACAGGAGTCTCATAACAGACTCCTTATTTATATCAAAGATTGAATAAATATTACCACAAATCATTTTATCTTCGATCAACACATATTTAATCTTTCAACAATTATTCATCATTAATATTATAACTCACAATATTTAACGACCAGATCATTCTCAGGAAGGAGGGGCTTTCGGATAATGATTTCTCCCTATTGGTGCGCAATTAGGTGACCAAACCTCTACTCGACAGAACTTTCTAGACATCGTCAATATTAAAAATAATAATATGAATAATTTTGTCGTCTCAATTATTGATTTAATAATATAAAATATTATACAGATGATACTGTGATAATAATTGAATCAATAATATGAGATACTATGTAGCAATTACTGTAGTAATAATTGAGTATAACTGAGTGGCTTCTTACATAAGCATCAATAATCAATATCGTGTGCTACTATGCAACCACGCGTATTATTGTACTTTTACTAACGGGTATTTCAACAGTTAACGGTAAAACTTTCGCCGTTATTTTTATAAAAAGATAATTTTATCGTTTTCTAACTCCGACAATAATTCTGTTGTGGGGTCCTCCAATAATTGTGCCATTGTACGAATATTGAAAGTAGTATGCACACAAGCCAATCATGTTTGATGATAAAGCATATACTTTGTTGTGGCACTTTCATTTGATTATGGGAATCATTGAAAGTTGAAAAATCACTATAGAGATAGTAGACTCTCAAGAACAACATTACATATCCATTAACTAAAGCTTATCCAACAGCAGGATAATCGTCATTTAGAGAAGAAGGGTATGAGTTAGCATGGCGATTTGCTTTAGTGCAAGTGGGAGATTGAAAGTAGTATGCACACAAGCCAATCATGTTTGATGATAAAGCATATACTTTGTAACAATCTTATTTATTTATTAATTAAAAAAAGTATTAATTCATTAAAGGCTTTTAATTATCTACATGATGCTGTTTTATAATATGTGATAACCCATAGTTTTAAGCAATGCTTTTAGAATAATGATGACGATCATTCTAATGAGATCTAAATTCTTAGAAAGCTTAAAACTAAAATAGTTCCCAATCGTTGGATTACTAAATTGGGGATTAGTGAATCCGAATAGATTGGTACATACGTTGCTTGCTCATTTGATGAGAATGATTGATCTCATGATCAATTGTGTGGAGACACTAAAGCAAGTATGTAGGCGCTTATTAGAGAATAAGTTCACTGAACGTGACTCGCTAAAGAATACCTAATGGAGTTTTACTTGTCTGTCAATAGAAATTCATGTAGTGATAGTAGTACAAGTGATCCTTGGACTTGAGATCGTCATAGTATCTTGTTTATGATGAGTTATACTTTGACTTATTCCTTAAGACCCTTAGGGTATATCAAAGGGTATGTTTGGGTATAATAAGTCGTACATGGAGATAATGTATGATTAATAAAGAATCTACCACTTCTAGTAAAAGAAGAGAAATGTCCTATGTGATTCGATAAATGACAACCCAGTAGTCCTTGGCCAAGGCAGAATGAAATTAGAAAGGAGTTTCTAATTTGTATTATTTGGAGTTGTGCATTTAAGAATCGAAATACATATAATTAAATAAATAAGACTTAATAGTAATTTCATGTCTTATATTTAATTGGAACATTATGTGGTGGAAGGATTGAATTGTACGGTAACTATTTACTCAAATGTTCTTTTATGATTAATGCTGAAATCTATATTATCTGAAAAGTCGTTGATTGCTAGGGAGGCTTATCCCTATTGTAGAATAAATATTATTTATTTGAATAAATTAATAGTTTAATTTATTTATTTAAATAAGATTAAAATTGTTCTAATTGATTTATTCACAATCGGTTTAATATGGAGAACCTAAAGGGTCACACCATAAAAGGAAGAATAATTATTTAAAAAGTTAATGGCATAATTGTAATAATAAGCTAAATATATTTAATTTAATCTATGGTGATAGAATAAATTAAATAGCTTAATATTTATTATTTAATATTTTGAAAATATTAAATATAAATTAATAAAAGGAGTCTTATTATTATTATTACTATTATTATTATTTAATTTCTAAAGGAGTTTGGAAATTAATTAATAAAAGTACTCTCATTTATTCCTAATAAGATTAGGAGGCTAATTAATTAAGAGTTTAATTAATTATTCCTAATAAGATTAGGAGCCTAATTAATTAAAGGAGTTTAATTAATTAAAATAAAGTCCAATTTCTTGATTGTTAAGGAGGGTTGCCTACATCTATAAATAAGAGGAGTCTTATTATGGATGTAGAGTTGTTATTGATTTTTTCACAACAGACGTGATTCCAATTGTTGGAGAGTACGATTCTTTTCTATGAGAGATAGAAAACTAGAGTTTTGCCAAATACCCATCTTCTTGAATCTTTCTTTTTTCTTGGTGGATCATCTCTAGAGGCCAAACACTTGAGTAGCTAACGTTGATCAAAGGAAGGAACCAAACCTGGTGGATTCAAGTTGAACGCAAAAAGGATTTGGAGGTGAACTTGTACCTGAGGAAGCTCGAATCTTCAAATGTATGATTCTTGTTCTTTATCTTTTCGTTTAATTAATAATTGTGCATAAATGATTATCCGGGTATATGGTTTGTAAAATTTTAAAACACTAATTTTCCACGCTTCCGCTTACTTTGTGCAATTTGATTGCGTTCATGAATATTACAAACCAAACAAATATTCCTCGACAAAAAAAATATTATTCTACCAAACGAATATTTTATAACAACTTGCTTACTTTGTAAAATTTATAAATATTACAAACAACTATAACATTATATTAAATCCATACCATAATATTCAAAATGATATTTAGAGAAAAATAATCTTTATTCATAAAAATTGGGGTCTTACAACCACCCCTTCTTATGAAATTTTGCCCTCGAAATTAGGGTACGTACCTGGTATGTCGAAGAGGTAAGGATACCTTGATTTCATTTCAGATTCTAACTCCAAGGTCATTTTCTCAACATCGTTGTTTCTCCACAAAACTTTGACTTGAGGTATAACCTTGGAGCTTAAAATATGCTCCTTCTTATCCAAGATTTTAACAGGAACATCTTCATACGATAAATCTTCCGCTATTTCGTCCGGCTCTAACTCAATAATGTGGTTCGGGTCTTTCACATATTTACGTAACATAGATATGTGAAAAACGTTATGAACACGAGACATACTTAGCGGTATGGCGAGTCTATAGGCTACAGTTCCTACTCGTTCGCGGATTAAAAATGGGCCAATGAATCGAGGATTGAGCTTTCCTCTTTCCAAATCTCGTAACTCCTTTCTATGGAGCAACACGTAACAACACATGTTCTCCAATATTGAATTCCACGTCCTTTCGATGAAGATCAACATAACTCTTTTGTCGATCTTGTGAGGTTTTATACATTGTCAGATCGTTTGAATATTTTCCCTAGTTATACGTACCAACTCCGGTCCCAACAACGTTGCTTCACCCACCTCATCCCAGCATACTGGAGAACGACACTTTCTTCCATACAACGCCTCAAATGGAGCCATGCCAATACTTGCTTGATAACTGTTGTTGTAGGAAAACTCCACCAATTATAAGAACTTGTCCCAACTTCCCTTGAAGTCAAGGACACAGAGTCTTAATAAATCTTTAAGAGTTTGAATAGTCCTCTCCAACTGCCCGTTCATCTGAGGATGATATGCCGAGCTAAATCGTAAATCCGTGCCTATAGCTTTCAGCAAATTAACCCAAAATCGTGAAGTGAATCTTGGGTCTCGATCAGAAACTATGGATACTGGCATACCATTCAATCTTACAATCTCGTTTATGTACATACGAGCAAGATGTTCAAGTGTATAAGTTTCTCGTATAGGTAAGAAATGAGCCGACTTGGTCAATCTATCAACAATGACCCAAATCGCATATATGCCATAAGAAACCTTGGGAACGAAATCCATGGTAATGTGCTCCCACTTCCATTCTGAAATTTCAAATGGTTGCAATGGACCTTTTGGTACTTGATGCTCCGCCTTGACTCGTTGACAAGTTAGACATCTTGAGATAAACTCCGCGATCTCTTTCTTCATATTGCTCTACCAAAATGTATGTCGAAGATCATGATACAATTTGGTACTCCCAGGATGAATTGTAAACGGTGTCTTGTGCGTCTCCATCATGATTTTATACTTTAAATTAGGGTCGTTAGGAACACAAAGTCTGGAGTTGACTCGAAGTACTCCTTATTCATCGATTTTTGCTTCTGGCATAGCACCTTCTTGCATTCTCTTCCTCATACGCATCAGCTCCAGGTCTGTAGCTTGAGCAACTTTAACTTTATCGATTAAAGTCGGTTCTACTCGTATATTCGCTATCATCACATAGGTCCCTGGAGTCTTTAATTCTATCTTCATCCTTTGCAAGTCATATAAAATGGGTCTTTGCGTTGACAATATCGCACTCGTACCCGCATATGATCTTCTACTCAATGCGTCAGCTACTACGTTCGCTTTACCAGGATGGTATTGAATGGTATGATCATAATCTTTCAACATTTCAAGCCAGCGTCATTGCCCCATGTTGAGTTCCTTTTGGGTGAAGAAATATTTGAGGCTTTTATGATCCGTAAAGATCTCCACTTTCTTCCCATACAAGTAATGTCTCCAAATTTTAAGTGCAAAGACAACAGCTGCCAACTCTAGATCATGAGTAGGATAATTCCTCTCATATTCTTTGAGTTGCCGAGAGACATAGGTTATGACTTTCCCATTATGCATGAAAACACATCCTAACCCTTTGCCCGAAGCATCACTGTAGATGACAAATCCCTCCGAGCCAGATGGTATTGTCAGAACAGGTGCTGAAATGAGTCTCCTCTTGAGTTCTTGAAAACTCTTCTCACATTCCACGCTCCAACCGAATTTTGTATCTTTTCGGGTCAGCTGAGTTAATGGAGTAGCGATTCGAGAAAACCCTTCTACGAATCTCCGATAATAACTAGCTAAGCTGAGAAAGCTATGTAATTCGGTCACTGATTTAGGTTGCTCCCAGCTTTGAATAGCTTCAATCTTTGCCGGGTCAATAGATATTCCATGACTTGATACTACATGCCCAAGAAATGCCACTTCCTCAAGCCAGAACTCGCATTTATTTAACTTGGCATAAAGCTTATTTTAATGGAGCTTTTGGAGTATCAGCCTCAAGTGTTGCTCACGATCTTCACGGCTTTTGAAATATATGATGATGTCATCAATAAAGATGACCACAAAGTGATCCAAATATTCATTGAATACTTGGTTCATCATATCCATTAAGGCATCATGAGCATTAGTCAATCTAAAAGACATGACTAGGAATTCATAATGCCCGTATCAAGTTCTGAAAGCCGTCTTTGGAATGTCATCGGTTTTAATCTTTAACTGATGATATCCGGAACGAATATCAATCTTTGAAAAGAATTTGGTGCCTTGCAACTGGTCAAACATGTCATCAATACGTGGTAATAGGTACCTATTCTTGATGGTGACATGATTCAACTCCCGATAATCAATACAAAGTCGCATACTCACATCTTTCTTCTTCGCGAATAGAACAGGAGCACCCCAAGGAGACGTACTAGAACGAATAAAACTGATGCCTAACAATTCCTGTAGTTGGATTTTTAACTCCTGAAGTTCAATAGGAGCCATTCGATATGGGGCTTTGGAAATGAGTTTTGTACCAGGTTCAAGGTCGATACAAAATTCAATTTCTAGCTCTGGGGGTAGGCCAGGAAGTTCTTCAGGGAATACGTCAAGAAATTTATTAACAGTAGAAATATCATTCAAAACTGACGTATTTTTGTTTAAATATCATACAAAGCTTGACATCCATTTTTTAATAAACGAATAGCTTTATGACTTGAGATAACAGTGATTGATTTTAATGGTTTGGTTGCTTGAATTCGCATAATAGGTTTGTTAGGAATATGAAAGCTAACAACCTTACGAAAATAATCAATTTTTGCATGATGAGTAATTAACCAATCAATCCCTAGAATTACGTCAAATGCAAGTATTTTCAATAAAATAAGATCGACAGGTAATGCGAGGGTACCGATTTGAACCAAACAAGACTTATAAACAGTGGATGTAATGAAGGTTTCTCCCAACGAAGTTTCAACAGATAAGTTAAAATTTAATTTCTCCGGAGTCAAATTTAAACGTTGAGTGCAAGTAGGAGAAATAAAAGAATGGGTAGAACCAGTATCAAATAAGGTATAGACTTTGCTAGAGTTTATGATAAGTTTACCCGTGATGATCTCGTTCGGGTTCCTTGCTTTCTGGGAGGTCACAGCAAACGCTTTCCCTTGAACTACCGGCTTTGACTTTTCTGGGACGGCCTTTGGTGCCTCCATCCCAGCTGGACTTGTCTTCGGTGCATGACAAAATCGGGCTAGGTGACCTTCTCTTCCACAATTATAATACATTTTGGACTGCATCGCGCAGTTTGGACTGATGTGTCCCTCCCCTCCGCATTTGAAGCATATGATAGGTGGTCGTTCTCCTTCCTTATTAATGGGTGTTGGTGCTGACGTCTTTCCATCATTGTTGAATCTCCTCTTCTTGAAATGTCCACTCTTATTGTCTTGGCCATGATTACCACCGAAGTGATTACCATTTCTTGCATGTTAATTCCCTCCACGTTTGTTGTTACCGCTTCGATGACTGCTACCACTGGTATTATCATTTCACCGGCTGCTCTTTCTTGGTTGGGTTAACTCATTATCACGTTCTAATAACTGAGCCCTATTCACAACATCTGAATACAAGCAAAGTTTGTGAGAGATAAGGTATTGACGAATCTCGGGTTTTAAACCTCTTAGAAACATCTGCATCATTCTCTCCTCATTATCAACTAAGTGGGACGCAAACCGGGACAACTAAGCAAACTTGGCTTCGTACTGTGACACGGTCATGTTGTTTTGCTCCAGTTTAATGAACTCTACCTCTTTTATGTGACGAATACTTTCGAGAAAGTACTTGTCATTGAACAGTTCTTGAAACTTCTCCCAAGACATCTTCAGTGCGGCAGGTTGAGTATGCTTTACAGATTCTCACCAGTAATCTGCTTCTGCCCGCAATATGAAGGTGGCAAAAGTAACCTTTTGCTCCTCGGAGCATCCCAAGACATCAAATATCTTGTTAATCTGCTTTATCCACGTCTTTGCCTTAAGTGGTTTTGGCTCTCCAAAAAACTCCGGTGGTCCCAGCTCCTTAAACTGTTTAGCAATGACCGTCCGAGAGTTGCCAGTGTTTCTACCTACATTTCGGACATGAGTCTCTCTTGCCTGATGTTGCATGAATTGCAGAAAGCCTCTGAACATTCTATCGTTCATCATTTGGTCAATATTGTTGTTTGCATGAGGATTGTTGCCTTCCTGATGTACATTATCCTGATTGTTGATCTGTGAAGACTCAACGGTCTCTTGTGCTCCATTGCTATTCTCAACATTCTCAGATGTCATTTTCAAATACTGCCACAAAGCAAGGGTTAATTGACATGTCACATATTATCCCTATACTCTGACCGACTAATTAAATATTAAATAAACTTAGGTAGGTCATACTAGCGAAGGAATTCCCCGTCTCTCCCCTCCTAGTCCTTGTCTCACATCTCCGCCAGGGATCATATCCCTAAGCTTTGATACCAACTGTGACGCCCCCGAAACAGGTATACATCACCCATCTTAAGTCACCAAATACATGGTACAAAATTTAAATACAACTTAATAATACAACTGTCGTGTAAAATACGACAAAACATAAACCGAGAGTTTTAATACGAATATTGTCTTCTAGACAGTATTCAACTCAAAAGGAGTCCTCAATACATCTATTATCACACTATTTCATAGAATAGTAAGGACTACTAATGCTATCATCTGAATCGTCACTCTGTTCCCCGACTAGTCCCAGCTACGTTCTCATTTCCTGAAAAGAATAATGAAAGCAAAAGGGTGAGCTCAACTAGCCCAGTAAGAAATATTATGACTAAGATAATGTAGAATAATTTATCGTTAGCCTTCAACAGTGTTAAATTGATAAAATATAACAAACATTAAGTTTAACTGCAGCGGAATAAGCAACCCATTAGAAGAGTCAAGTAGAGCATAAAATCTACTATCTTCTATGATTTAAAAGGTTTTTCATCACTTTTGTCGCTGAAACTCAGCTTAATAAATAATCCATATCATCGAATCACCCCTGCACTACGGCCAAGGATATTCTTTAGTATCACAACCACAAATTATCCATGCACTACGGGCCAAGTATATTCGTGTATTCATCAATGGTCATGATCATGCCAACAACTGTCCGCCAATGCACTACGGGCCAATGAGGACTTTTACTATATCATTTGTAATATTACAGTCATGATTATACCGAATAATCCCTGGTCATAATCATACCAAGTCCATCTATGCACTATAGGCCATAGATGACTTTTAACATAATATAAACATGAGGATGATGACAATGATATAAGAATTCAATTGTGACGCCCCCAAATCTGGGCTCCCTAACCTCGGGTTTGGTGCTCACGATCCATCATATATATCACATCTAACTACCCATTCATTAATGAAAAACATCATTCATAATATTTCTTAATACAACTTATAACAATATCCCAGGTTAACTAACCTTGACATAACTTACATACCCTTATATAACCAAAAGGTTTACATAATTAATTACATAATAAAACATAACCATTAAAAGTTGACACTAACTACTCCTGAACCTTGCCTTTGCCTTTGTCCCTGTTAGAACATTCTGCTACATCGACATTAGCTGAAATATTTTTTTTAAGCAAGGGTGAGCAACAAGTTTGCCCAACAAGTTAAAATATACAATAAATGATATATATCATGAATAGAAGAGTCTAGCTTCTTTAGAACTTCAACAATAATCAAAAGATTTCGAAGTAGCTGAATAATAATTCAATCTCAATAATAAAACTTTCTCCCATTTCATACTGAATAACATATCAGAGATGAAAGAGTAAAATTCTTTCAAAGATTCAATAATATTCAATTGAATAATAAGAATTAACAATACTGCAACAATATTCAATAAAGTGGGATATACCCAGATTTCATGCTAAGTGATCACAAAAGGATCATGAACTACTAGAGGAATCATTTAGTTATTAAAACTAAATTATTCCACAAGAATATAAATTAGTTATAAAAACTAAACTATACTCTTCTGCAAGTACCTGGAGTGGCCAACTCCTTTGTACCCTATATTATGCATAATACTCAATAATAGCGCATAGGTCGATTTAAGACATTAAAATTTGTTCATCTCAGTCTTACATCACGAGTCCGTACCACAACAATATGGCTTGGATTACTTTCAAAGAAATACTATGATTTCAATCATTAATAACAATACTAATCTAGCTTAAACCAATGGCATAGATCTTCCAATAATAATTCAGTTCATAATAAATAGAACATTTCATGCTTTAACAAATATTAGTCTGGCCAAAACAATTAGCTGAGACATGATTTATAAACAATTCAAATAATAGAATAAGAATCAATTGCACTACGTGCGAATTACAATAATCATTATAGATGTGAATAACTATCAATAATTATTCACTACAATGCTTGAAAAATAGTAACTCAAGTTGAGTTAGGAACTTGTCTGATTCGTTGACTACTGCTACGCAATTTAAGTTAACTTCTTTTGTAAGACCTATCATTGATAAAATCGATCTCTTAATTAGCATCACATATCTTACTCATAGCAATTTAACATGAAATCACATAACCTATCATTAGTGAGTACACTATAATATCTTAGACTTAATACTTACTCGTTCATTTATAAGTTCGTAATATAACTTGACAAACTATTTATGAACTCAGTAGACTTAATATATCAATTTAGTTTCTATTTCAGCAAGCTAAAACAAAACTGACTTCACTTCCTGACATTTCAGTTTCCCTTTTCAGCAACCTGAAATGTTCATTTCGGGAAGCTGAAATACACTATTCACAAAAATATGAAATCAACATATTTTTTTCTAATCTTTTGGCCAATCATATATACATATATTCCATACACAAAAAGTATTTTTCTGGAATTTTTCAACTCCCTCAAGTATTTTTCAAAAATCAATTTCTAGTTAATTCCTTAAAAAATTAGCTACCTCATACTTGACTCCAAAAATTCCCAACTCTTGGCGGGATCTTACACATGTTAACGTGAGCTTACAGTTTAAATTTCAAGGCCATCGGAGTTATACAACTCCGGTTATAGCGATTTTCGTAGGGAAAACGTAAAAATTGAAATAGTCATAACTTGCTCATTTTAAGTTGGAATGAGCTCATTTTTGGACACAACCTACTTTATCCCATATATTTTCATCACCCAAAAGGCCGGATTTTATCTCATTAAATAAGTGGCCAAAACAGCCCTTCCAATATTTTGGGCAGCAGCTTTTTAATCATTTCTAGATTTTTCATCCTTTACTAAAATCATTCCATACGAAAATATACAAATCCTTTTTCAGTGATTCCACTTGGATATATTAGAAGACTCGTATATCTAACTCTAGGACTTGACCACACTCAAAAATTCAAAGTAGAATGAGAGATATGGTTATTTCCATATCATACTTGGTTTTCTCAAAAATCTGTTTTTCAACTCTTTATGTTTTGTATGAAAACTTTCATGATCTCTCATAAAACCAACAGAACTCATCATATTAACTCAAAATAACTCATATACTCATGGATCTAACATGCTCCATTGTTTAATTCACCAAATAAGCAACATAAGATCAAACACAACAAAAGCTAAGAAAAGTTTGATTTTCTAACTTTTGAAAAACTTAACTCATATTTCTTAGTTTAGATTCCACTTTTGATCTATAAAAGAGTTGGATCTAAATATAAAACACTTTTAAACACCAAGATCTAAGGTTTTAATCATCAAGATCATAGTTTTACAAAAATCAAAACTCAAATCATCACAAAGAGAAATTAAACTATAAAAGTAGGGATTTTTTTTATACCTTCTCTTGATTCCTCTTCTTCTTCTTCCTAATACTTAGATTATGGAACTTGGAAACTTACAAAACTCTCCCTCTATCTCTTCTTCTCTCTTGACCGAAGTCTCTCTTTGTCCTCTCTCTCTCTCTTACTTTGTTTTGATAGCTAACTTAGGAAATAAAATGAAAGAAAGAACAAAATAGATTTTTGTTAGTAAATTAAGTATAGATATATTATGTATATCTATAATCATCATCCAATGTCTCACTCTTCCTCTCTCTCCTTATCATTATAAGCTTGCTTGTACTCTTGGTTTAACTTGTGGGTTTGATGAAAAAGATAAGAATGAGACCAAAGCTTGACACCTAGCAAGTTAGTCACCTACTAAAATGGTGTAATGATTACATGCCTCCCCCCTTTCTCCCCTCTATGATATTTTCGGCCATTATGGCCTTCTTGGGCCCCATTTTATTATCTTTTAAGCTCCATTTAGCTTACTTAATGGTCCAAAAGGTTCCCTCCCAATTGGGCTAAGTGTTGGGCCAATCAATTAATTACTAAGGCTAGAAATTCTAATTCTTTGGGCTTGAAATTCAACATAGTTTATACTTATTAATTTTTATTCATTCTCCATTATTTAATTAGAGTTCCCTTATACACATTAGTAAGTTAATTTCTTACTCATATATCTTTAATTTCATAACCCAATTAGACTTGCTATCCTTAGGTTATAAAATTAATTAATAGAGACGTATAAAATAAATCTCTAAGGATTAGTATATGCTTTTATACACTATCATTCTCTTAAATCATAACCCATTAGGTTATTTAATTATCATACCTAACATATGTATTAGGTTACATAACTTTATTCTTCATCTCTTTACAAAATAAATGTACACACATTATAAAATACATATTTACGCAATCACGTACTTAATTCACATATGTATCGACTATCGAGAATTGAATCATGTCACTATCAAGAATAGGTATCCGCTACCTCGCATTGATGACCTATTTGACCAGTTGCAAGGAGCACAATTCTTTTCAAAGATCGATCTTCTTTCTGGATATCATCAGCTGAAGATTAAAACTGAGGATATTCCAAAGACTGCCTTCAGAACTCGGTACGTGCATTATGAATTCTTAGTCATGTCTTTTGGATTGACTAATGCTCATGCTGCCTTCATGGATATGATGAACCGTGTATTCAAAGAATATTTGGATCAGTTCGTTGTTGTCTTTATTGATGACATCCTCATCTATTCCAAAAGCCGTGAAGATCATGAGCGCCATTTGAAGCTGATATTGCAAAGGCTTCGTGAAAATAAGCTATATGCCAAACTGAAGAAATGCGAGTTCTAGCTTGAGGAAGTAGCATTCCTTGGGCACATGGTGTCAAAACATGGAGTATCTGTCGACCCGACGAAGATTGAAGCCATATAAAGTTGGGAGCAACCGAAGTCGGTAACCGAAGTACGTAGCTTTCTGGGCTTAGCTGGTTATTATCGGAGATTTGTGGAAGGATTTTCTCGAATCGCTACTCCGTTAACTCAGCTGACTCGGAAAGATACAAAATTCGTATGGAGTGAGGAATGCGAGAAGAGTTTCCAAGAACTCAAGAGGAGACTCATTTCGGCACCTGTTCTGACAATACCATCTGGTTCGGATGGATTTGTTATCTACAGCGATGCTTCAGGCAAAGGGTTAGGATGTGTTCTCATGCAACATGGGAAAGTCATAGCCTACACCTCGCGACAACTCAAAGAATATGAGAGGAATTATCCTACTCATGATTTGGAGTTGGCAGCAGTCGTTTTCGCGTTGAAGATCTGGAGACACTACCTGTATGGGGAGAAAGTGGAGATCTATACAGATCATAAAAGCCTCAAATATTTCTTCACCCAAAAGGAACTCAACATGCGGCAGCGACGTTGGCTCGAGCTGTTGAAAGATTACGATCATACCATCCAATATCATCCTGGAAAAGCAAACGTAGTAGCTGAAGCATTGAGTAGAAGATCATATACGGGTACGAGTGCAATGTTGTTAACACAAAGGCCCATTTTGTATGACTTGCAAAGGATGGAGATAGAGATGAACGCTCCAAGTACCCACATGATGATATCAAATATACGAGCAGAACCGACTTTAATCGATAAAGTTAAAGCTGCTCAAGTTACGGACATAGAGCTGATGCGTATGAAGAAGAAAGTGCAAGAAGGTGCTATTCCAGAAGCAAGAATCGATGAAGAAGGAATACTTCGAGTCAACTCCAAACTTTGTGTTCCTAACGATTTTGACTTGAAGCGTAGAATAATGATGGAGGCACACAACACACCGTTTGTAATGCATCCTGGGAGTACCAAAATGTATCACGATCTTCGACATACATTTTGGTGGAGCAATATGAAAGGAGAGATTGCAGAGTTTATCTCGAGGTGTTTAACTTGTCAACGTGTAAAGGCGAAGCATCAAGTGCCAAAGGGTCCATTGCAACCACTTGAGATCCCAAAATAGAAGTGGAAACACATTACCATGGATTTCGTTACAGGTCTTCCCAAGGTTTCTCAAGGCATAGATGCGATTTGGGTTATTGTTGATAGATTAACCAAGTCTGCTCATTTCTTACCGATACGTGAGACTTATTCCCTTGAACGTCTTGCTAGTATGTATGTGAACGAGATTGTGAGATTGCATGGCATGCCAGTATCCATAGTTTCGGATCGTGACCCAAGATTCACTTCACGATTTTGGGTTAGCTTGCAGAAAGCTATGGGAACGGATTTACGATTCAGTTCGGCATATCATCCTCAAACGGATGGACAATCAGAGAGGACTATTCAAATTCTTGAAGATCTATTAAGACTCTGTGTCCTAGATCTCAAAGGGAGTTGGGATAAGTACCTACCATTGGTGAAATTCTCCTACAACAACAGTTATCAGGCGAGCATAGGTGTGGCTCCATTCGAGGCGTTGTATGGAAGAAAATGTCGTTCTCCAGTATGCTGGGACGAGGTGGGTGAAGCAACATTGTTGGGACCAGAGTTGGTACGCATGACTACAGAAAAGATCCAAACGATTCGACAACATATACAAACGGCACAAGATCGACAAAAGAGTTATGCGGATCTTCATCGGAAGGACATGGAATTTAATATTGGGGATCATGTATTGTTACGTGTTGCACCATGGAAGGGAGTTACAAGATTTGGAAAGAGAGGAAAGCTCAATACAAGATTTGTTGGTCCATTTAAGATTCTTGAGCGAATAGGAAATGTGGCATATAGACTCGCATTACCTCCAAACGTGTCTCGTGTTCATAATGTTTTTCACATATCTATGCTTCGTAAATATGTTAAAGACCCGAACCACATTATTGAGTTAGAACCAAATGAGATAGCTGAAGATTTAACATACGAGGAGGTACCTGTTAAGATCTTGGATAGGAAAGAGCATGTCCTACGCACAAAGGTTATACCACAAGTTAAGGTTTTGTGGAGAAACCATGCTATTGAAAAAATGACCTGGGAGTTGAAATCAGAAATGAAAGCGAGGTATCCTCACCTTTTTGAAATACCAGGTACGTACGTCAATTTCGAGGACCAAATTTCATAAGGAGGGGAGGTTGTAAGACTCCAACTTATTAATGAATAAAATCAAATTTTCTCTAAATATTATTGTGAATAATAAGGGGTTAATTTGATATAATACTTTGGTTATGGGTGAAATGTGCAAATTTTTGCAAAATAAGCAAGTGGTTATAAAATATTCATTTTGTCGGGAAATATTCGTTTGGTCGTGGAATATTCTTGCTGTCAGGGAATATTCGTACGACGGCGCAACCTTGTGTGGGCCCCATAACGGAAAGCGATTGGATGAAGAAAACGATAAGTATAAGTTATTTATAAATAACGGCGTAGTTGTTACCGTTAATACTGTTGAATACCCGGTGGTTAAAATACAGTAGCACACGGTATTGCACCAATTATTGATTCTTACGTAAGAAGGCACTACTCAATAATTGTTACAGTAGTTATTATTCAATATTTTATTTTATTGATTCAATAATTGCTGCGTTGATATTTTATATTATTGTTGTTTCAATAATTGTTGCTGCACGGTATTTTCCTTTATCAGATCAATAATTCATATTATTTGAATAATATTATTAGATAACATTATTGGCAATGTCTAGAAGGTTCTGTATAAGGAGAGGTTTGGTCATCTAATTGCGCGCCAGTAAGGAGAAATCCTTATTGGAAAGCCCCCTCTTTCCTGGGAATGGTCTGGTTGTCATAAATGTGATTCTGTAATATTATTTGTGAATAATTAATTATTGATTCATATGATAAGGAAATATTTATTTTATGTGGATATAAATGAGGGATATATTTTTGTGGTTAAAAATGAAGGAGTTAATGTTGATATTTTTATCAGTATTTTTGTCGGAATGGAGGTATTAAATATCAGGGTTTTTGAGATATTTTGCGGGGGTTATAATTTTTAATCTGACCGTTGGATCGTGGTAATTTTTAGATATGTTATACATATATAAGTTGAGTATATGTCCACAAATTTTGAACCGTTAAAAATGAACGTATGATTTATTATGAATTTTACGAGATGACTGGTTCAGAAATTGTTGAATTTTCGGAGTTAATCATTTTGGTAAAAAATTCTAGAATTAGTGGGCCCCACTCTTGGTTGGTGAAGAAATGTGCTGAGATTTTTATTCAAATGTGGTGGGTGGGAATAGTAACAGGTAAAGCCATCAGGTTGCAGGTTAAGTCTGCTTCGGCGTGCTAACATTTTCCTATAAATAGAGGGCTAAGTTAGAATTGAAAATCACACCAGAAACAAGTTTTCTCTCTTTCTCTCTCTAAGATTATGGAGTGTATTTTGTGAGTATTTAGATATTTTGAGAGTTACTATTCAGCACAAGTTTCATTCAGCCTCATATCCGATATTCAGTCAGAAGTACGGTTATTTTGAGGGAAGAGATATTATTTTCTTCTTAATGATATTATTTTCTTCAATATCATTATGCTAAAATATTGATATGAACTTTTTATCAAATTTGGAACTTTTTGTGTCGGAGTTACTATTCACGTATACGTTACTATTCACGTATACGACACTATTCACGAATACGGCACTATTCACCGAAAAATAAAATTTTATCTTTTTGTCCAAGATGTCTATTATGGTTACTATCTATGATTGTATCCATGTTTTGATATTTATTTTTGAATTCTGCTTCACAATTGATTATTATGAAGTATTATTGATCTTGGATAAACTGTTATACGAATCCCTACTATTTGTCCTTCTGTCTCACTGGATTCGTTCTCTTTAAGATATTTTTCATCATCCTCAGTCCTAAATGATGATATTACTGAATATCTTTGGCCTGTAGTGCAAAGATGTATGATTACTTGATGAATATCTTTGGCCTGTAGTGCAAAGATGAACAGGTGTTGAGATGAACATGACTGACAGGTGATACAAATGAATATCTTTGGCCTGTAGTACAAAGATGAATATTTGGATAACGATAATTATTAATTGATGTTACAGGGATAAAATATTGATGATAGACTTTTAAATCTTAGAAGATAGTAGAATTCATTCTCTACTTGACTCTTCTAATGGTTTACTGATTCCGTTGCAGTTGTTGATCTAAAACTTGTTGTCGATTATATTATATCAGATTTTTCTCTGTTGAATACTAATGATAATTTGTTGTATATTATCTTAGTCATAATATTCTTTACTGGGCTAGTTGAGCTCAACCTTTTCCTTTTTGTTCCATTTTTCTTCTCAGGAGGTGAGAACATAGCAGGATCTAGTCGGGGTATGGAGTGATGGTTCTAGAAAGATGTTTTAGTAGTCCTCACTATTTCTGTAAAATAGTGTTTGAATAATTGTATTGAGGACTTATTTGAGTGTGGATATTGTCTAGAAGACAATATTTGTATTTAAACTCACAATATGTGTTGTCGTATTTCGCACGACAATTGTATTATTGAAGTTGTAGTTTGCTTTCTGTACCATGTATTTGGCGACTCAGAATGGGTGTTGTATACCTATTTTGGGGGCGCCACATGACCACACTCAAAAATTCAAAGTAGAATGAGAGATATGGTCATTTCCATATCATACTTGATTTTCTCAAAAATCTATTTTTCAACTCTTTATGTTTTGTATGAAAACTTTCATGATCTCTCATAAAACCAACAGAACTCATCATATTAACTCAAAATAACTCATATACTCATGGATCTAACATGCTCCATGGTTTAATTCACCAAATAATCAACAATCATAAGATCAAACACAACAAAAGCTAAGAAAAGTTTGATTTTCTAACTTTTGAAAAACCTAACTCATATTTCTTAGTTTAGATTCCACTTTTGATCTACAAAAGAGTTGGATCTAAACATAAAACACTTTTAAACACCAAGATCTAAGGTTTTAAGCCTCAAGATCATAGTTTTACAAAAATCAAAACTCAAATCATCACAAAGAGAAATTAAACTATAAAAGTAGGGATTTTTTTTATACCTTCTCTTGATTCCTCCTCTTCTTCTTCCTAATACTTAGATTATGGAACTTGGAAACTTAAAAAACTCTCCCTCTCTCTCTTCTTCTCTCTTAACCGAAGTCTCTCTTTGCCCTCTCTCTCTCTCTCTTACTTTATTTTGATAGCTAACTTAGGAAATAAAATGAAAGAAAGAACAAAATAGATTTTTGTTAGTAAATTAAGTATAGATATATTATGTATATATATAATCATCATCCAATGTCTCACTCTTTCTCTCTCTCCTTATCATTATAAGCTTACTTGCACTCTTGGTTTAACTTGTGGGTTGGATGAAAAAGATAAGAATGAGATCAAAGCTTGACACCTAGCAAGTTAGTCACCTACTAAAGTGGTGTAATGATTACATGCCTCCCCCCTTTCTCCCCTTTATGATATTTTCGGCCATTATGGCCTTCTTGGGCCCCATTTTATTATCTTTTAAGCTCCATTTAGCTTACTTAATGATCCAAAAGGTTCCCTCCCAATTGGGCTAAGTGTTGGGCCAATCAATTAATTACTAAGGCTAGAAATTCTAATTCTTTGGGCTTGAAATTCAACATAGTTTATACTTATTAATTTTTATCCATTCTCTATTATTTAATTAGGGTTCCCTTATACACATTAGTAAGTTAATTTCTTACTCATATATCTTTAATTTCATAACCCAATTAGACTTGCTATCCTTAGGTTATAAAATTATTTAATAGAGACGTATAAAATAAATCTCTAAGGATTAGTATATGCTTTTATATACTATCATTCTCTTAAATCATAACCCATTAGGTTATTTAATTATCATACCTAACATATGTATTAGGTTACATAACTTTATTCTTCATCTCTTTACAAAATAAATGTACACACATTATAAAATACATATTTACGCAATCACGTACTTAATTCACATATGTCCTAACATATTTCTCCTAGTTTATTAACTTATTATCACAAATTGACTTAATAAGTTATAAACACATACATACTCATGTCAATAATCAATTACTTAAGGATTGCAAATCCTTTTAATTTAGTAATCAAGGTTAACATTCAAGCTATGTTAATTTCTTACATAACTTTCATTACTCTTCATTGAAAATGATTAAGTATACTTCTTAGTTAATAAATTAACTATATAGCTTAATTATCATATACACTTATATGATTCAAGTACTTTTTTTTATTAAAAAAAAAATATTCGAAAATTTTTGAATATGTGAAATTCTGGGTTCTCACATCAATAAAATAAGTTCAATGATAAATTTTTAAAGATTTATAATTTAATTTATCCAGAAATCAATAACGTCCAAATTGTCAACATGATACTGCTTTATGGAGTAAAATTCAAGAATAATATTGTATCAACAATAATTTGGACAGAAAAGAAATTAATTTTTGTCATTAATAGTACTTCGTGAATAGTACCCTGTGAATAATACTCCGGCATGAAAAGATTAAATTTTAACAAGAATGTTCAGAATAATATCTTTGTGAAACGATACTAGATGAAACACAAATTTCAAGGAGTATAGAAGCAATACTTAACAACATGAGTGTAGAATTCAGAATCTGAAATGAAATAATATTACTTACATACTACAAAGTATGGAAGAAAATATTATTTCATACTAATATTGAACAAAAATAATATCCCTTACGAATACGAAAGAAATAATACCCCTTACCTTAGTAGAAGATTGAATACTAAAATAATGTAGTAACAGAATACTCTTTTTCTTTCTCTCTGATTCTCTCTCTATAGAATTCTCTTGTGAGTCGTAGTGAATTGGTGAGAATGAAAGAAGAATTAAACTTCTATTTATAGAATATTTCTAGCTTAGCCCTTGCAATGTGAAAAGGCAAGTGGCTTGACGACTGGTGATGTGAAAAGAAAAGTGGTTTGACGCATGTAATGTGAAACAACAAGTGGTTTGACGCCTGTAATGTGAAACGACAATTGGTTCGACGTCAGGTAAAGGCAATTACTATTGGTGAAAGTGACTCTTAGATGATGACATATGGGCCCCCATAGAATAAACCAAACTTACCACAAATGTCTCATAACAGACTCCTTATTTATATCAAAGATTGAATAAATATTACCACAAATAATTTTATCTTCAATCAACACATATTTAATCTTTCAACAATTATTCATCATTAATATTATAACTCACAATATTTAACGACCAGATCATTCCCAGGAAAAAGGGGGCTTTCCGATAAAAATTTCTCCCAATTGGTGCGCAATTAGGTGACCAAACCTGTATGACCCCAAAATATTTATAAATAAAATTAAATTTCCTTTATTTATTCTTTTGAAATAGTAAGGGTTGAATTGATTAATGAGGTTAGTTATGGATAAAATGCGCAAATATTTTAAATAAACAAGTGGTTATAAAATATTCATTGTTGTCGGGGAATATTCGTTTGGTCGTGGAATATTCTTCCTGTCGGGGAATATTCGTACGACGGCGCAGTCTTTTGTGGGCCCTATAACGGAAAGTGATTGGATGAAGAAAACGACAAGTATAAGTTGTTTATAAATAACGACGTAGTTGTTACCGTTAATACTGTTGGAATACCCGGTGGTTAAAACACAATAATACGCGTTGTTGCACAGTAGTACACGGTATTGCACCAATTATTGATTCTTACGTAATAAGACACTACTCAATAATTGTTACAGTAATTACTGTTCGGTATTTTATTTTATTGATTCAATAATTGCTACGTTGATATTTTATATTACTATTGTTTCAATAATTGTCATTACACAGTATTTTCCATTATCGAATCAATAATTCATATTATCTGAATAATATTATTAGATAACATTATTGACAATGTCTAGAAAGTTCTGTCTAAGGAGAGGTTTGGTCATCTAATTGCGCGCTAGTAAGGAGAAATTGTGACAACCCCAAAATAGGTTCATTCCATCCAACTTATTCTGAGTCGCCAAATACATGGTACAGAAAATAACTGTGACACCCCCATATCTGGGTCTCTTTCAACCCGACAGATGGTGCTCCACGGTGCTATAGTTCACACAAACATTCAATTGAAATGCCTCAAAAGAACGAATATGTCCCATATATATACCAAAATAATATTACCATTCCCCAGGTTCGTTATAACCGTTACATTTGTTCTTGTCATAATATCACATATTATCATTACAAACCTATACTCTTTCATAGGTAGTCTACAAGCTCGCTTCAGTCTTCACTTTATCCTTGTCGAATCCCTTGGTCGTATCGTTTAAGCTGCATTCATATGGTTCAAGCAAGAATGAGCATAACAAGCTAAGCAAGTATAACAATTTTATTTTTAAAAGCATGCTTGAAACATAAGAATCGTATATCTTCAATAACTGGATGATAGTTACGAAGTACTATCAATAACTTAAAATAGCGTTTCTTTTCCTTCAAAACATTTTACAATAAATATATTCCATGAATCATCAATTCTAGTTCAAGACGTGAACGTCTTATAGTTTCTTTGAAAAGGAAGACCCGACACGAAGTCCGTAAGTCCGGCATAGCTTACGAGCACTTCTGAGTGATCAGCTCATTGTACTCTATGTTGATCAACACTACATCCATTAAATGTGTGTACGTTTAAGTTGTGGCAACCTCACGTGCCCATCGAATACTCGATGAAAAAAACATTTGTTTATACATATTCAGGCTTACCTTGAATCCGTACCAAATAGTTGGCGTAGGATAGCGTTAGCAATTCTATATTGAAAGACTTGTAAACAGTTCAATCAATCTATCAAGATTAGTCTAGCCGAGCTAAAACTGGCATCGACTCTTTCTTCAAAACCATACATGCATCTCATAATTTGAATCATTTGAAAACCTGGCTAACACGAAGGTTAGACAAGCGTTTAGAAAAAACTTGCCTTCAACGTCTGCTACAGTATAAATACGTTTCCTTTGAGTCTTTACAGTCTCTACAACACATAATCACATAACATACCATATTAGGTTATGAATGAACCTACATAGCTCCTAAAGAATCTTACCCTTCTTCTCAATCTAATCCCTTATTAGATTTGTTATTTATGGGTTCCGGCTTTCCGTCATTCTTTACATCATTCTTACCAACTTCGTTCTCTTATAACACTTAAGTGAAATTATATCATTAATACAACTCGGCTTGAGTTAATCATCTTTCCTTACGGTTTACTAATGTTCTTATATTATTAAACGACATTTTAATCGTCCTTGGTTAAGTACGTTTATTGCATACCATTTGCGTTCATCTTCAATCGACTTTCCTTAACCCTAAGTGATCCTACTTGGGGTTTAATCATGACTTAACAATGTTACTTCATGTTCATTAGGTCTATGTTACTTCATTACCTCTCTTTTTATCTTCATAAATAATCCTCTCTATGCAAACCCTAGTGCTGGCACCGCGGCGCCAGCTTTTCTTCTTTGTGCCGCGCTGCAGCGTCGCCCCTTAGGGCTTGGAAATCGAACTCGGTGCTGCGGCGCGATTCCCTTTGATAATTGCCGCGCCGCGGCGCGACTCTTCAGTAGGTTTCACCTTTGCCCGGCCATGCTCGGCGCTGTCGCGTGACCTATTTTGACTTGGGTTGGCGCCGCGGCGCCAACTCTGTGCACCAGAAAAATTTTCAGTTTTAAAATTTTGTGAACTTCCCGGATGCATAACTTCTTCGTTATAAGTCCGAATTGGCTCGTTCAAAAGCCTACGGTTCACAAATTATGTAATCTACATGATCATTCAAGAATTTTATCTATTCGATTTTGTTTGCTAAAAATTCACCTATTAGTCCATTTTCAATGAAAACGGTAAACGTTCGTGAACGTTCAACTCTCGTTTCTTCGTTCTAAGTCGGAATCCGGCCATTTTTGAGTCCGCAACTCTATAATGACAAATACTACTTGTCTCCATTGAAAACCAACGTTTCCAAACTCAATATCAAAATTTGACTTCCATTCCGAGAATTTCACGAATTCGACGATCGTCGTCTAATTGTGCAAATTTCGGCGAAACTTCGTTACTTGAGATTTTTAAACCATTTCACTTGGATTCATTATACTATCATCTTGACACAAATGCTTCGTTAACTTATATTCATGATAAGTTATTACTAGTTCATTGTGAGTTTAGAACGTATGAAAATATGAATTACTTATATTTTCAATACTCATAACTTATGTCTTCTTTTCATATAACTTATTATGGATGATGACTTCGATCCATTATTCATGCTTCTTATTATTATACTAACTTCATTAATGTAACCATGTTACAAGTTCCTATAAGTTATTATACATTCATTAGTGTTCTTCTCAAGGTCTTAACCTATATGATTACGAATAGATTATTCATGACTTATCCGGCTTATTATGACTTAAGCCCTTTGATTCATTATTCCAACCTCTTCTTAGCATGTTAGCTCTACCAATACCCCCTTCTCTAACAATAGAAAAGAAAGAGAAACATGGTTCAAGAACACTTACTCTTTGATGATCACTTGATTCTTTCTTGTGCTTACTTCTTACTTCCAAGTATAACTTTTGCTAACTTATTATCTCTAACCAATAAGCTATAAGTTTATTGATGGAAAACTTAACAAGGAAAGTGCTTATTCTCTCAACTAAATAAGTTACTTATATATGAGAGGAGTTGGATGAAAATGAAACAACCACAAAATGAACTCCAAGCTCTCTATTTATAGGAAATCCTAGTTGAGGGTATAATGGTCAAAAGGCCATCCACCTCCTTACTATTCATTACTTCCTAATTAAGTTAACTTGGTCACCACTTCTACTTAGCCACCAAGTCACTTTCTCACCACTTAAGTTATCCATTGCTTAGTCATTAAGTCTCTTGCTAATCACACAATTTGTTTGCCCATCAAGTCTACCCACTTTACACTTGGATTGCTCCATGGATCATGGCTAATTCATTGGGCTTGGTTAATTCATCCAACTACTTCCTCAATGGGCTTGTGCTACATGATTTGGACTCATGATATACCAAACACTTGGGCTTGATTGTCACATTATATTGGACTCCTACTATTAAGTTTATAATCCTACAAGTCCATTCCCTTTAAATTACATAACTTAACATTTATACCCCACGTATAATCTTTGTATGCTATCTCGTATATTAATTCTTAATATACGTTATCTCATTTTTCATACATGATAGTACAATACGTCGTATTATACTTACATTCAATACTTGGCTCACATAATACTTAACAAATCCTACCAATTCTACAAATTCATTACAATTGGCTTAAAGCCTTATAACGTATAATCACGTATAATTCTCGTATCCTAACTCGTATACTTATTCCACATATATGACATACCATTATTCATACGTACGCGTATAATACATCGTATCATACTTGTATTCATTACATCGTATAATACTTACGTAGTATACGATCATCGCTTAATCCATTACTTGCATTACATTTCCTTCTCGTAAATCATTTTCCTTAAACGTTAGGTTTTAAGTCCACAGGCGAAATATTACGTTTTCCATAACTAAAATATTATTGGATATTCTATCTCACATCGATATTCTATCATTACGTATTTCTCGAAAGTTCAAAAATAATTCCCGAGCAGAAATGCGTGAATAGTGTTTTTCAGAAAATTTCTCGGAAAGCTTTTATTTTCGTCTTGAAAATTCAAACACTTTAATTCTACCACATAGCCAAAATCCTACGATGTTCTGACATTTCTAGGTCATAGAACGACGTTCGATTAGCTTGCTCCATAAATAATCAATTAAATTCATTTAATAAAAATAAAAATTTAATTCTCAAAAATTTGATTTTCTGGGGTGTTACACTCTTCCCTCCTTATAAGGATTCTGTCCCCAGAATCTCGCTAATCATACTTATACCACAGAGAAAAATTTTCCTTTCTTTTAATCTCGAGTTCCCACAATGCTTCTTCGACATTGGGGTTCTTCCATTTCACCTTCACCGAAGGTATTATCTTAATTCATATTACTTATCACTTCCTATCAATAATCTGAGTTGGAAGTTAAACACTTATTAACACATTACGCGATCTCTATATCATCCCAGTTATCCTTTTAACTCAGATTTATATAGAACTCAAATTCCTCCTCTAAAATAAGACTATACTTAGTCTTTTACTTATCATGCATCATCTTCTTCATTCGCTTGTACAACTCGGTACTTAATCGTACTTATGTAACTCGTTCCATCATCGTGGATTGAGTCCATCTTGTGCAAAACATTTCTACCCTTTCATTCCGTAATTTAACTTCTAACTTTGACCTTGTCATTTCCGTTATTAACTCATTCTGAGTCGTTAATATTGATAACTTTCATTGCCCCTCCTACTTAGTGTGTCGGCTTCTACGTTTACCTTCCCTGAATGATATAAGATATCACAGTCCTCTCTCTACTGCATATTCAACTCCTTCCGTGTGGAGATATATTTCAGACTCTTAGAGTCCGTGTATATCTCACTTTTCTCCCAGTATAAATACTATCTTTAGAGTTTTAATTTAAAACTTCAGCTGCCAATTCTGGATCATAAGTAGGATATACCTTCTTATAATCCTTAACCGACATATCGTATACATACTGACATTGCCATGCTATAAGAGCACGCAATCATGTCAACAATGCGAACATCGAGATACACTACAAAATTCCCCGTATCATCTGATAAAGATAATATAGGTGCCTTAATCAACCTTTCTTTTAAATCCTGTGACGCTAATGGTACCTTCAACCATAGCATCTCACAAGGATACCTATCAATTTATCACCGACTTACTCGACGCTCCTTACGACAAATCTAACTTCAGTACATTAGTCAACCTAAATGACATAACCAGAAACTTGTCATAACTATAACGTGTTCTGAATGTCATCTTAGGTATCTCCTCCTTCTTCCTTACTTTCAACCGACTATACCTCATACATATATCTATCTTTATAAGAATTCTTTGCCCCTCTCAACTGACCAAATAGATCATCGATCCTGGGCCATGGGTATTTACTCTTAACTACTAACTTACTCCTATTACGATAGTCGATACGCAACCGTAACGACTCATCCTCTTCTTTAACATCCTACTAACTTACGTCCAGGTGAGACGACAAGACGTCTCTGTGTTTTATTATCATAAATTACTACCTTGTGTTTTCTGAAAAACTGAAGGTTCAGACTTTTCTTATAACTATTTATTATAGTTCTATGGTTAATCAACCCATTCATACCGAGAATTTCCTCAAATTCTCTCAACATGAATAGTACTTATCTACTGATACCTACTTACTTCGATTATCCATGAAATAATTTTCACGAATATGATTTAACTAAAGTTAATCCCTCCTCCGCTATCTTAATGTTTAAAAATATTCTTAACCCCTTTCAGACAGACTCCTAGATGAGTCTTTCCATCTGTTTTATACACTCTGATCCTACGCTTAGGATCCCCTTGTCCCACTCCAGAATTCCTGGAGTTATAATTCTTTCTTCTTGGCATACTGCCATTGGCATTCTCTATCTTGGTTTCTCCCTCTCCCTTGCTTTCATTCTTCCCCTCTTTGTGGTATTGAGTCTACGCTTCACTACCACCTTCTGTTATAATTACCTTCTCCAGAATGATCCCATAGGAAACACTCTAGAACACCAAAATCCTACTATAGAGCTAGGGTTTCAGGCCCTGCTCCAATCTACGAGTCTTCATCTCCTCCGTGTTCACTAGATGTGAAATAAACCTCGCCAATTGTATTTGTCCTCATCTTGAGGAACCGTCATGTCCCCTTACTTAAGTTCAAAGAACTTAATCTCCATCCTCCCTCGCACACTTGTAGGGAAATAATTCTCGAAGTAAACCTTCTTAAATTATTCCCATACTACCACATCTGTTCTAGCCCCACCCTGGTGAGCCTCCCACCAAAGGTTGGCTTCCCCCTTTCGTTAAGTAAGTTGCAAAAGAAATCCTTTGCACCTCAACTACGTTTGTAATAATAAACGCCTTCTCCACTTCTTTTACCCCGGTCTGGGCATCTACTGGGTCCGTCGTTCCTTTGAACTCTAACGGACCTACGCTTTTAAACTCTTTAAAGATAGTCGTTCTAGCTACTCTAGGTTCCGCGAGTATTCTACCCCGGTTTAGTCAAATGCAGTCGCTAATAAATTAACGAACTCTTGCATAGGGTTGTTCAGACCCCCTTCATTATCATTATGTGATTTCACTTCCTGATTACGTTATCTTTTCCTTAGCGGCATTTCCTGATTAAATAAATAAAATTTCATTATTATCTATTTACTTACTTCGTTATTAATCGCCACATGCCAAATTGCATCATAACAAATCAATTCCATGAAAACTTCATTATATACATATGCTTCTTCATAGTTTGAAACTATTTACAATTTACGTTCATAGCCAACAGCTATTACATTTTTATCCCGAACTTGAACTTCACAAAATTTGGGATTTACAAAAAGACTACCCTTTTATACAAAGGAGGGTTTTACGCCATTACACACATACATATAACTTTAGATTTCTAATAATGCATAACAGCGTCCTCGTGTTTCTCATTCGCAATCTTTGCTACAGTATCCCGACTAATCATATGCTTCATTATATACATATGCTTCTTCATAGTTTAAAACTATTTACAATTTACGTTCATAGCCAACAGCTATTACATTTTTATCCCGAACTTGAACTTCACAAAATTTGGGATTTACAAAAAGACTACCCTTTTATACAAAGGAGGGTTTTACGCCATTACACACATACATATAACTTTAGATTTCTAATAATGCATAACAGCGTCCTCGTGTTTCTCATTTGCAATCTTTGCTACAGTATCCCGACTAATCATATGACGGGTTTGTCATGACTCAACGGAATAACAAGCAACCTTCATCTTGAAATCCTTATGAGCACTCTCATGGATGTAAGACATCCGGGCTATCATCCGATCCTTCTCTCCAAATTCTCTACGAAGCTCATCGGCCTCTGCCTTAAAATTCATAGCCTGCTCTGCCATAAGCACCTACTTGTCGTGCTCTAACTCAAAATCTGCTTCTGTAGACATCTTAGCTTCATGGAGATAACTAATCTCTTCACTCTGATTTTGCACAACTGTACCCAGTTGCACATTCCTGTCAAGCGCTGCCAGATACAATACTTCCATTGCATCTGGAGGTGATGACTCTAATGTAGGTACCACCGTAGTAACCGATGTTTCCTCTCTTTCTTCCTCCACCTCATTCATCATACTAAGGTATGACGATATATCCATCTCTCCCTCAGAGTAGTCTTCCTCAGAAAAGTACTCCTCTGTCTCCGACTCCTCTAGAATCACTATTGGTACCTCCGCCACTGGCATAGGTACAGGCTCTACTCGGTTCACAAGCTCTTCGCTCACCGCGTGTATATCTCTATACATCAAGCTATCAATCGACATCCTACAATAACACATATGTTGATTAGTACATAACACAGAATCGTATAAGCACAAATCATATTTAATTTATTTAGGGTTACTTTCCATCTTTTAAATCTTTTGATACTGAGTTTACTTAATACCTTATTGACTCATTCAACTCAAGTAAAGCTCAAGTTTACTCCCTTCGGACCTCTCTTCCTTAACGAGGTTATTAGCCTAAGGTTCTTCCCCCCTTAAGTTTTATAACCTAATGCTTTGATACCAACCTGTGACGCCCCCAAATCCGGGTCTCTTTCAACCCGACAGATGGTGCTCTACGGTGCTACAGTTCACACAAACATTCAATTGAAATGCCTCAAAAGAACGAATATGTCTCATATATATACCAAAATAATATTACCATTCCCCAGGTTCGTTATAACCGGTACATTTGTTCTTGTCATAATATCACATATTATCATTACAAACCTATACTATTACATAGGTAGTCTACAAGCTCGCTTCAGTCTTCACTTTATCCTTGTCGAATCCCTTGGTCGTATCGTTTAAGCTGCATTCATATGGTTCAAGCAAGAATGAGCATAACAAGCTCAGCAAGTATAACAATTTTATTTTTAAAAGCATGCTTGAAACATAAGAATCGTATATCTTCAATAACTGGATGATAGTTACGAAGTACTATCAATAACTTAAAATAGCGTTTCTTTTCCTTCAAAACATTTTACAATAAATATATTCCATGAATCATCAATTCTAGTTCAAGACGTGAACGTCTTATAGTTTCTTTGAAAAGGAAGACCCGGCACGAAGTCCGTAAGTCCGGCATAGCTTACGAGCACTTCTGAGTGATCAGCTCATTGTACTCTATGTTGATCAACACTACATCCATTAAACGTGTGTACGTTTAAGTTGTGGCAACCTCACGTGCCCATCGAATACTCGATGAAAAAAACATTTGTTTATACATATTCAGGCTTACCTTGAATCCGTACCAAATAGTTGGCGTAGGATAGCGTTAGCAATTCTATATTGAAAGACTTGTAAACAGTTCAATCAATCTATCAAGATTAGTCTAGCCGAGCTAAAACTGGCATCGACTCTTTCTTCAAAACCATACATGCATCTCATAATTTGAATCATTTGAAAACCTGGCTAACACGAAGGTTAGACAAGCGTTTAGAAAAAACTTGCCTTCAACGTCTGCTATAGTATAAATACGTTTCCCTTGAGTCTTTACAGTCTCTACAACACATAATCACATAACATACCATATTAGGTTATGAATGAACCTACATAGCTCCTAAAGAATCTTACCCTTCTTCTCAATCTAATCCCTTATTAGATTTGTTATTTATGGGTTCCGGCTTTTCGTCATTCTTTACATCATTCTTACCAACTTCGTTCTCTTATAACACTTAAGTGAAATTATATCATTAATACAACTCGGCTCGAGTTAATCATCTTTCCTTACGGTTTACTAATGTTCTTACATTATTAAACGACATTTTAATCGTCCTTGGTTAAGTACGTTTATTGCATACCATTTGCGTTCATGTTCAATCGACTTTCCTTAACCCTAAGTGATCCTACTTGGGGTTTAATCATGACTTAACAATGTTACTTCATGTTCATTAGGTATATGTTACTTCATTACCTCTCTTTTTATCTTCATAAATAATCCTCTCTATGCAAACCCTAGTGCTGGCACTGCGGCGCCAGCTTTTCTTCTTTGTGCCGCGCTGCGGCGTCGCCCCTTAGGGCTTGGAAACTGGACTCGGTGCTGCGGCGCGATTCCCTTTGATAATTGTCGCGCCGCGGCGCGACTCTTCAGTAGGTTTCACCTTTGCCCGGCCATGCTCGGCGCTGCGGCATGACCTATTTTGACTTGGGTTGGCGCCGCGGCGCCAACTCTGTGCACCAGAAAAATTTTCAGTTTTGAAATTTTGTGAACTTCCCGGACGCATAACTTCTTCGTTATAAGTCCGATTGGCTCGTTCAAAAGCCTACGGTTCACAAATTATGTAATCTACATGATCATTTAAGAATTTTATCTATTCGATTTCGTTTGCTAAAAATTCACCTATTAGTCCATTTTCAATGAAAACGGTAAACGTTCGTAAACGTTCAACGCTCGTTTCTTCGTTCTAAGTCGGAATCCGGCCATTTTCGAGTCCGCAACTCTATAATGACAAATACTACTTGTCTCCATTGAAAACCAATGTTTCCAAACTCAATATCAAAATTCGACTTCCATTCCGAGAATTTCACGAATTCGACGATCGTCGTCTAATCGTGCAAATTCCGGCGAAACTTCGTTACTTGAGATTTTTAAACCATTTCACTTGGATTCATTATACTATCATCTTGACACAAATGCTTTGTTAACTTATATTCATGATAAGTTATTACTAGTTCATTGTGAGTTTAGAACTTATGAAAATATGAATTACTTATATTTTCAATACTCATAACTTATGTCTTCTTTTCATATAACTTATTATGGATGATGACTTCGATCCATTATTCATGCATCTTATTATCATACTAACTTTATTAATGTAACCATGTTACAAATTCCTACAAGTTATTATACATTCATTAGTGTTCTTCACAAGGTCTTAACCTATATGATTACGAATAGATTATTCATGACTTATCCGGCTTATTATGACTTAAGCCCTTTGATTCATTATTCCAACCTCTTCTTAGCATGTTAGCTCTACCAATACCCCATTCTCTAACAATAGAAAAGAAAGAGAAACATGGTTCAAGAACACTTACTCTTTGATGATCACTTGATTCTTTCTTGTGCTTACTTCTTACTTCCAAGTATAACTTTTGCTAACTTATTATCTTTAACCAATAAGCTATAAGTTTATTGATGGAAAACTTAACAAGGAAAGTGCTTATTCTCTCAACCAAATAAATTACTTATATATGAGAGGAATTGGATGAAAATGAAACAACCACAAAATGAACTCCAAGCTCTCTATTTATAGGAAATCCTAGATGAGGGTATAATGGTCAAAAGGCCATCCACCTCCTTACTATTCATTACTTCCTAATTAAGTTAACTTGGTCACCACTTCTACTTAGCCACCAAGTCACTTGCTCACCACTTAAGTTATCCATTGCTTAGTCATTAAGTCTCTTACTAATCACACAATTTGTTTGCCCATCAAGTCTATCCACTTTACACTTGGATTGCTCCATGGATTATGGCTAATTCATTGGGCTTGGTTAATTCATCCAACTACTTCCTTAATGGGCTTGTGCTACATGATTTGGACTCATGATATACCAAACACTTGGGCTTGATTGTCACATTATATTGGACTCCTACTATTAAGTTTATAATCCTACAAGTCCATTCCCTTTAAATTACATAACTTAACATTTATACCCCACGTATAATCTTTGTATGCTATCTCGTATATTAATTCTTAATATACATTATCTCATTCTTCATACATGATAGTACAATATGTCGTATTATACTTACATTCAATACTTGGCTCACATAATACTTAACAAATCCTACCAATTCTACAAATTCATTACAATTGGTTTAAAGCCTTATAACGTATAATCACGTATAATTCTCGTATTCTAGCTCGTATACTTATTCCACATATATGACATACCATTATTCATACGTACTCGTATAATACTCGTACTCGTATACAACACCCATTCTGAGTCGCCAAATACATGGTACAAAAAGCAAACTACAACTTCAATAATACAATTATCGTGCGAAATACGACAACACATGCTGTGAGTTTAAATACAAATATTGTCTTCTAGACAATATCCACACTCAAATAAGTTCTCAATAAAATTATTCAAATACTATTTTACATAAATAGTGAGGACTGCTAAAACATCTTTTTAGAACCATCACTCCATACCCCGACTAGATCCTGCTATGTTTTCACCTTCTGAGAAGAAAAATGGAACAAAAAGGAAAAGGGTGAGCTCAACTAGCCCAGTAAAGAATATTATGATTAAGATAATATACAACAAATTATCATTAGTATTCAACAGGGAAAAATCTGATAGAATATAATCGACAACAAGTTTTCGATCAACAACTACAGCGGAAACAACAGACCATTAGAAGAGTCAAGTAGAGAATGAATTCTACTATCTTCTAAGATTTAAAAGTCCATCATCAATATTTTATCCCTGTAACATTAATTAATAATCATCTTTATCCAAATATTCACCTTTGCACTACATGCCAAAGATATTCATTTGTATCACCTGTCAGTCATGTTCATCTCAACACCTGTTCATCTTTGCACTACAGGCCAAAGATATTCATCAAGTAATCATACATCTTTGCACTACAGGCCAAAGATATTCAGTAATATCATCATTTAGGACTGAGGATGATGAAAAATATCTTAAAGAGAACGAATCCAGTGAGACAGAAAGACAAATAGTAGGGATTCGTATAACAGTTTATCCAAGATCAATAATACTTCATAATAATCAATTGTGAAGCAGAATTCAAAAATAAAGATCAAAACATGGATACAATCAAAGATAGTAACCATAATAGACATCTTGCACAAAAAGAGAAAATTTTATTTTTCGGTGAATAGTGCTGTATTCGTGAATAGTGCCGTATACGTGAATAGTAACCCCGACACAAAAAGTTTCAAATTTGATAAAAAGTTCATATCAATATTTCCGCATAATGATATTGAAGAAAATAATATCATTAAGAAGAAAATAATATCTCTTCCCTCAAAATAACCGTACTTCTAACTGAATATCGGATATGAGGCTGAATGAAACTTATGCTGAATAGCAACTCTCAAAGTATCTAAATACTCATAAAATACACTCAATAATCTTAGAGAGAGAAAGAGAGAAAACTTGTTTCTGGTGTGATTTTCAATTCTAACTTAGCCCTCTATTTATAGAAAAATGTTAGCACGTCGAAGCAGACTTAACCTGCAACCTGATGGCTTTACCTGCTACTATTCCCACCCACCACATTTGAATAAAAATCTCAGCATATTTCTTCACCAACCAGGAGTGGGGCCCACCAATTCTAGAATTTTCTACCAAAATGATTAACTCCGAAAATTCAATAATTTCTGAACCAGTCATCTCGTAAAATTCATAATAAATCATAAGTTCATTTTTAACGGTTCAAAATTTGTGGACATATACTCAACTTATATATGTATAACATATCCAAAAATTACCACGATCCAACGGTCGGATTAAAAATTATAACCCCCGCAAAATATCTCAAAAACCTTGATTTTTAATACCTCCATTCCGACAAAAATACTGATAAAAACCACAACATTAACTCCTTCATTTTTAACCACAAAAATATATCCCTCATTTATATCCACATAAAATAAATATTTCCTTATCATATGAATAAATAATTAATTATTCACAAATAATATTACAAAATCACATTTATGACAACCAGGCCGTTCCCAGGAAAGAGGGGGCTTTCTAATAAGGATTTCTCCTTACTGGCGCGCAATTAGATGACCAAACCTCTGCTTAGACAGAACTTTTTAGATATTGCCAATAATGTTATCTAATAATATTATTCAAATAATATGAATTATTGATCTGATAAAGGAAAATACCGTGCAGCAACAATTATTGAAACAACAATAATATGAAATATCAACGCCGCAATTATTGAATCAATAAAATAAAATATGAAATAATAACTACTGTAACAATTATTGAGTAGTGCCTTCTTACGTAAGAATCAATAATTGGTGCAATACCGTGTGCTACTGTATTTTAACCACCGAGTATTCCAACAGTATTAACGATAACAACTACGCCGTTATTTATAAACAACTTATACTTATCGTTTTCTTCATCCAATCACTTTCCGTTATGGGGCCCACACAAGGCTGCGCCGTCGTACGAATATTCTCCAACAACAAGAATATTCCATGACCAAACGAATATTCCCCGACAAAATGAATATTTTATAACCACTTGCTTATTTTGCAAAATTTACACATTTCACCCATAACCAAAGTATTATATCAAATTAACCCCTTATTATTCACAATAATATTTAGAAAAAATTTGATTTTATTCATTAATAAGTTGGGGTCTTACAACCTCCCCTCCTTATGAAATTTCGTCCTCGAAATTGACGTACGTACCTGATATTTTGAAAAGGTGAGGATACCTCGCTTTTATTTTTGATTCTAACTCCCAGGTCATTTCTTCAATAGCATGGTTTCTCCACAAAACTTTAACTTGTGGTATAACCTTTGTGCGTAGGACATGCGCTTTCCTATCCAAGATCTTAACAGGTACCTCCTCGTACGTTAAATCTTCAGCTATCTCGTCTGGTTCTAACTCAATAATGTGGTTCGGGTCTTTAACATATTTACGAAGTATAGATATGTGAAAAACATTATGAACACGAGACATGTTTGGAGGTAATGCGAGTCTATATGCCACATTTCCTATTCGCTCAAGAATCTCAAATGGACCAACAAATCTTGGATTGAGCTTTCCTCTGTTCCCAAATCTTGTAACTCCCTTCCATAGTGCAACACGTAACAATACATGATCCCCAATATTAAATTCCATGTCGTTCCGATGAAGATCCGCATAACTCTTTTGTCGATCCTGTGCCGTTTGTATACGTTGTCGAATCGTTTGGATCTTTTCTGTAGTCATGCGTACCAACTCTGGTCCCAACAATGTTGTTTCACCCACCTCGTCCCAGCATACTGGAGAACGATATTTTCTTCCATACAACGCCTCGAATGGAGCCACACCTATGCTCGCCTGATAACTGTTGTTGTAGGAGAATTCCACCAATGGTAGGTACTTATCCCAACTCCCTTTGAGATCTAGGACACAGAGTCTTAATAGATCTTCAAGAGTTTGAATAGTCCTCTCTGATTGTCCGTCTGTTTGAGGATGGTATGCCGAACTGAATCGTAAATCCGTGCCCATAGCTTTCTGCAAGCTAACCCAAAATCGTGAAGTGAATCTTGGGTCACGATCCGAAACTATGGATACTGGCATGCCACGCAATCTCAAAAATCTCGTTCACATATATACTAGCAAGACGTTCAAGGGAATAAGTCTCACGTATCGGTAAGAAATGAGCAGACTTGGTTAATCTATCAACAATAACCCAAATCGCATCTATGCCTGGAGAAACCTTGGGAAGACCTGTAACGAAATCCATAGTAATGTGTTCCCACTTCTATTTTGGGATCTCAAGTGGTTGCAATGGACCCTTTGGCATTTGATGCTCCGCCTTTACACGTTGACAAGTTAAACACCTCGAGATAAACTCCGCAATCTCTCTTTTCATATTGCTCCACCAAAATGTATGTCGAAGATCGTGATACATTTTGGTACTCCCAGGATGGATTGCAAACGGCGTGTTGTGTGCCTCCATCATTATTCTATGTTTCAAGTCAAAATTGTTAGGAACACAAAGTCTGGAGTTGACTCGAAGTATTCCTTCTTCATCGATTCTTGCTTCTGGAATAGCACCTTCTTGCACTTTCTTCTTCATACGCATCAGCTCTATGTCCGTAGCTTGAGCAGTTTTAACTTTATCGATTAAAGTCGGTTCTACTCGTATATTTGATATCATCATGTGAGTACTTGGAGCCTTCATCTCTAACTCCATCCTTTGCAAGTCATACAAAATGGGCCTTTGTGTTAACAACATTGCACTCGTACCCGCATATGATCTTCTACTCAATGCGTCAGCTACTACGTTTGCTTTTCCAAGATGATATTGGATGGTATGATCGTAATCTTTCAATAGCTCGAGCCAACGTCGCTGCCGCATGTTGAGTTCCTTTTGGGTGAAGAAATATTTGAGGCTTTTATGATCTATATAGATCTCCACTTTCTCCCCATACAGGTAGTGTCTCCAGATCTTCAACGCGAAAACGACTACTGCCAACTTCAAATCATGAGTAGGATAATTCCTCTCATATTCTTTGAGTTGTCGCGAGGCATAGGCTATGACTTTCCCATGTTGCATGAGAACACATCCTAACTCTTTGCCTGAAGCATCGCTGTAGATAACAAATCCATCCGAACCAGATGGTATTGTCAGAACAGGTGCCGAAATGAGTCTCCTCTTGAGTTCTTAGAAACTCTTCTCGCATTCCTCACTCCATACGAATTTTGTATCTTTTCGAGTCAGCTGAGTTAACGGAGTAGCAATTCGAGAAAATCCTTCCACAAATCTTCGATAATAACCAGCTAAGCCCAGAAAGCTACGTACTTCGGTTACCGACTTCGGTTGGTCCCAACTTTGTATGGCTTCAATCTTCGCCGGGTCGACAGATACTCCATATTTTGACACCACGTGCCCAAGGAATGCTACTTCCTCAAGCCAGAACTCGCATTTCTTCAGTTTGGCATATAGCTTGTTTTCACGAAGCCTTTGCAATATCAGCTTCAAATGGCGCTCATGATCTTCACGGCTTTTGGAATAGATGAGGATGTCATCAATAAAGACAACAACGAACTGATCCAAATATTCTTTGAATACACGATTCATCATATCCATGAAGGCAGCAGGAGCATTAGTCAATCCAAAAGACATGACTAAGAATTCATAATGCCCGTACCGAGTTCTGAAGGCAGTCTTTGGAATATCCTCAGTTTTAATCTTCAGCTGATGATATCCAGAACGAAGATCGATCTTTGAAAAGAATTGTGCTCCTTGCAACTGGTCAAACAGGTCATCAATGCGAGGTAGCGGATACCTATTCTTGATAGTGACATGATTCAATTCTCGATAGTCGATACAAAGTCGCATACTCCCGTCTTTCTTCTTTACGAATAAAATAGGAGCACCCCAAGGAGATGTACTAGGACGAATAAAACCGATGTCCAACAACTCCTGTAGTTGGACTTTTAACTCTTGAAGTTCAATAAGAGCCATTCGATATGGGGTTTTAGAAATGGGCTTTGTTCCGGGTTCAAGGTCAATAAAGAATTTAACTTCACGTTCTGGGGGTAGACCAGGAAGTTCTTCAGGAAATACATCGGGAAATTCTCTAACAATAGAAATATTATTCAAATCTGACTTGTCTTTGTTCAAATCCATAACATGGGCTAAGAAAGCTTGACATCCGTTTTTCAATAAACGAATAGCTTTGTGGCTTGATATGACAGTGACTGATTTCAGTGGTTTAGTAGTTTGAATTCGTATGACAGGTTGGTTAGGAATATGAAAACTAACAACCTTACGAAAACAATCAATTTTAGCATGATGAGTGGTTAACCAATCAATTCCTAAAATCACATCAAAAGCAAGTATCTTTAAAGAGATAAGATCAACAGGTAATGTGATAGTGCCAACTTGGATTAAGCAAGATTTATAAACTGTAGATGTAACAAAGGTTTCACCCAACGGAGTTTCAACAGACAAGTCAAAGTCCAATTTCTCCGGAGTCAAGTTTAAACGTTGAGCACAAGCAGGAGAGATAAAAGAATGGGTAGAACCGGTATCTAGTAAAGTATAAACTTCGCAAGAATTCAAGATTAGCTTACCCGTGATCACCTCGTTCGGGTTTCTCGCGTTTTGGCCAGTCACGACAAACGCTCTTCCAGGAACCGCTGATTTTGACTTATCCGGGACAGCTTTTGGAGTCACCATCTCCGCTGAACTTGGTTTTGTTACAGAACACTCTCGAGCTATATGACCCTCCTTTCCACAGTTATAACATACCTTGAACTGTTGTGGACAGTTTGGGCTGATATGTCCCTCTTTCCCACATTTGTAACATACGACCGGTGGTCGTTTTCCTCCCCTAGAAACAGTTGATGTTTGTGCTGACGTCTTCACATTATCATTGTTGTACCTTCTCTTCTTGAAATCTCCTCCCGAATCGCTCCTTTTATTATCACGACCACGATTACCACCAGAGTGGTTACCGCTTTTGTCCGAATGTTTTCCTCCCTGCTGGTTTTCATTACTTCGATGACTGCCGCCACCGGTATGACCCTGGTTGTGGTCCCTCGGTTGCACATACTCATTATCTCGCTCTAATAATTGAGCCCTATTTACAACATCTGAATATAAAGAAAATTTATGAGAGATAAGATATTGTCGAATCTCGGATTTTAGACCTCTCAGAAACATCCTTGTCATTCGTTCCTCATTTTCGACCAAATGAGGTGCAAACCTGGATAACTCTGCAAACTTCGCCTCGTACTGGGACACCGTCATGTTGTTTTGTTCCAATCTGATAAACTCCACCTCCTTCATATGACGAATACTTTCAGGAAAGTACTTGTCATTGAACAGTTTTTGAAATGTTTCCCAGGCATGTTGAGTGCGTCAGGCTGGGTATGCTTCACAGACTCCCACCAGTAGTCTGCCTCACCGCGGAACATAAAGGTGGTGAATGGAACCTTCTGTTCCTCCGTGCATCCCAAGACATCGAATATCTTGGTAATTTGCTTGACCCACGTTTCCGCCATGATCGGATCCGGCTTTCCCTTAAATTCTGGTGGTCCCAATTCCTTGAACTGCTTGGCTGTGACAAACCGCGCGTTGTTATCATTTCCACCCATATTCTGCACACGAGTCTCCCTCGTCTGATTTTGCATGAACTGCAAAAAGCTCTAAACAATTCCATCATTCATCGTTTGCTCGGTAACGTTGTTTACAGGAGGAATATTGCCTTCCTGTTGCACGTTCCCCTGGGTGGTGAACAAAGGTGTCTCCACGGTCTGATTTACTCTATTATTAACGTTCTCAGCTGCCATTCTTAAATACTGCCATAAAACAAGGGTTAATAGTCATGTCATATATTATCCCTATACTCTGACCGACCAAATAAACACCAAATAAACTTAGTCAGGTCATACTAGCGAAGGAATTCCTCGTCTCTCCCCTCCTAGTTCTTGTCTCACATCTCAGCCAGGGATCATATCCCTAAGCTCTGATACCAACTGTGACGCCCCCAAAATAGGTATACAACACCCATTCTGAGTCGCCAAATACATGGTACAGAAAGCAAACTACAACTTCAATAATACAATTGTCGTGCGAAATACGACAACACATACTGTGAGTTTAAATACAAATATTGTCTTCTAGACAATATCCACACTCAAATAAGTCCTCAATACAATTATTCAAATATTATTTTACATAAATAGTGAGGACTGCTAAAACATCTTTTTAGAACCATCACTCCATACCCCGACTAGATCCCGCTATGTTCTCACCCCCTGAGAAGAAAAATGGAACAAAAAAGAAAAGGGTGAGCTCAACTAGACCAGTAAAGAATATTATGACTAAGATAATATAGAACAAATTATCATTAGTATTCAACAGGGAAAAATCTGATAGAATATAATCGACAACAAGTTTTAGATCAACAACTGCAGCGGAAACAGCAAACCATCAGAAGAGTCAAGTAGAGAATGAATTCTACTATCTTCTAAGATTTAAAAGTCCATCATCAATATTTTATCCCTGTAACATATCTTCTAAGATTTGGTATAACCATGATCTTTGATGTTTCAGGTAAAGATAGGTGATGAAAATATTCTTCGTCCTGGGTGCGAAGAAAAATTTAGAGTCACAATTATGATTATGAGTTATTCATATGATTGTGAAAAGGAACTGTTGAGTGATGTTATATGGATAAAACATTGTTGGTGGATTTTTAACATGGAGGAGATAATAGACTTTATGGTCTATTTGACTCTTTTAATGGATTGCTCGTTCCGCTGCAACTATGGTTGAAATTTTTATCATCTACCATATGTTCTAAATCTCTAATTTATTACTGATGAAGACTATTGATAATTTATTTATCTTTAGTTATGATATTCTTTACTGGGCTAGTTGTGCTCACCCTTTTGTTTCACAATTCCTTTCAGGTAATAAGAGTGTAGCTGGGTCGAGCGGGGGTCACAAGGGAATAGAACGGTAGTCATCATTTAGGAGTTATATTTGGTGAATCATCTAGGGTGAAGCGAACCCAACGTTAGAAGGGTGTTTTGCCACTATCATACATGATGTCTAATAATGACATACAACCTCGTGTCATCATAAGACAGGGTTGTACTCATCCACTTGCTGAGTATATTTACGAGCACTACCTATATAATCTTGGTGTTTGTTTGAAGTATAATTCTCAATTAGAGACAGTGGAGATAATGATATGTCAAGAGAAGACTCACCATTGGGAAGAATATGATAGTAAACTTCTCATTTTTCTTTGGGGTATATTGGGTCAACCAAGAATAATTCTGTGGCCATATGATATCTATCATAACCTAGACGCATGGCCACCCATGTACGAAGGTTTCCTTGAGCACTTCCCAAATATTCTAGTTTCTAAAATAGTTGTTGACTGTACCTTTATGTAAGGTACCTTTGTGAGGTGCTGATACATGATGGTGTCCAATGTCACATTTGGTATATATTTGTATTCAAACTCACAGCATATGTGTTGTTGTATTTTGCACGACAATTGTTGTAATAAAGTTGTAGTTGTTTTCTGTACCGTGTATTTAACGTCTCAGAATGGGTTGGGTGGAATGGACCAGTTTTGGGGTCGTTACAGTTGGCATCAGAGCTTAGGGATATGGTCTCTAGCGGAGATCAGAGAATAGAACTAGGAAGGGAGAGACGAGTAAAATCCTTCGCTAGTGTATCCTACCTAATCTTATTTGTTGGTTAGTCATAATATCAGGATATTATGTGATTTGTTAATTTGTTCAATTAACCCTTGTTTTGAAGCTATATTCTAGAATGATATCTAAAATACAGGAGATGAGCAATGAAGAAATCATGATGACAGGGAAGATGGAATCTGAAATGAAAGCAAGGTATTCTCAAGTCTTCGAAATACCAGGTACGTAAATTTCGGGGACGAAATTTCATAAGGAGGGGAGATTGTAAGGCCCCAAATTTTATGAAATAAAAGTATTCAATATTTCTTATAATTATTATTCAGTAAATGGTTAAATTGATAAATGTTAAAGTTAAGGGTGATATATGATTTTTTTTCAAAATACACAAGTGGTTATAAAAAATTCATTGTTGTCGGGGAATATTCGTTTGGTCGTGGAACATTCTTTCTGTCGGGAAATATTCGTACGACGGCGCAGACATTTGTGGGCTCCATAACAGAATAACGGTTGGATAAAGAAAACGACAAATTTGAGTTTTTATAAATAACGGCGTAATTGTTACCGTTAACATTGTTGGAATACCCGGTGGTTAAAATACAGTAATACGCGTTATTGCACAGTAGCACACGGTATTGCACAGTATTTTGAAATTATTGATTCTTACGTAAGAAGGCACTACTGAATAATTGTCACAGTAATTATTGTTCAACTTCAATCGAAAAAGTTAAAGTTGCTCAAGCCACAGACCCGGAGCTGATGCGTATGAAGAAGAAAGTGCAAGAAGGTGCTATTCCATAAGCAAGAATCGATGAAGAAGGAATACTTCGAGTCCACTCCAGACTTTGTGTTCCTAATGATTCTGATTTGAAGTACAAGATCATGATGGAGGCACACAATACATCATTTGCAATCCATCCTGGAAGTACCAAAATGTATCGTGATCTTCGACATAAATTTTGGTAGAACAATATGAAAAGAGAGATTGCAAAGTTTATCTCGAGGTGTTTAACTTGTCAACGTGTAAAGGTGGAGCATCAAGTGCCTAAAGGCCCATTGCAACCACTTGAGATTCTGAAATGGAAGTGGGAACACATTACAATGGATTTTGTTACGGGTCTTTCCACGGTTTCTCAAGGCATAAATGCTATTTGGGTTATTGTTGATAGATTAACCAAGTCTGCTCATTTCTTGCCGATACGGAAGACTTATTCCCTTGAACATCTTGCTCGTATGTACGTAGATGAGATTGTGAGATTGCATGGCATGCCAGTATCCATAGTTTCGGATCGTGACCCAAGATTCACTTCAAGATTTTGGGTTAACTTGCAAAAAGCTATGGGAAACGTAGCATACGATTTAGTTTGGCATACCATCCTCAAACGGACAGGCAATCGGAGAGGACTATTCAAATTCTTGAAGATCTATTAAGACTTTGTGTCCTAAATTTCAAAGGGAGTTGGGATAAGTACCTATCATTGGTAGAATTCTCTTACAACAACAGTTATCAGGCAAGTATAGGTGTGGCTCCATTTGAAGCATTATATGGACGAAAGTGTCGCTCTCCAATATGTTGGGATGAGGTGGGAGAAGCAACATTGTTGGGACCCGAGTTGGTACGTATGACTACAGAAAAGATCCAAATGATTCGACAACATATACAAACGGCACAGGATCGACAAAAGAGTTATGCGGATCTTAGTCGAAAGAACGTGGAATTTAGTATTGGGGATCATGTATTGTTGTGTGTGGCTCCATGGAAGGGACTTACAAGATTTGTGAAGAGAGGAAAGCTCAATCCACGATTTATTGGTCCATGATTCTTGACCGAGTAGGAAATGTGGTCTATAGACTCGCGTTACCTCCAAGTATGTCTCGTGTTCATAATATTTTTCATATATCTGTGCTACGTAAATATGTGAAAGACCCAAACCATGTCATTGAGTTAGAACCGGACGAGATAGCTGGAGACTTAACGTACGACGAGGTACCTGTCAAGATCTTGGATAGGAAAGAGCATGTCCTACGCACAAAGGTCATACCACAAGTTAAAGTTTTGTGGAGGAACCATGCTATTGAAGAAATGACCTGGGAGTTGGAAACGGAAATGAAAACGAGGTATTCTCATCTTTTTGAAATACCAGGTACGTACGTCAATTTCGAGGACGAAATTTCAAAAGGAGGGGAGGTTGTAAGACCCCAAAATATTAATAAATAAAATTTAATTTCCTCTATTTATTATTTTAAAATAGTAAGGGTTGAATTGATTAATGAGGTTAGTTATGGGTAAAATGCGCAAATATTTTAAATAAGCAAGTAGTTATAAAATATTCATTATTGTCGGGAAATATTCGTTTGGTCGTGGAATATTCTTCCTGTGACGCTCCCAAAATTAGGTATACATCACCCATCTTGGGTCGCCACTTACATGGTACAAAATTCAAATATAACTTAATTATACAACAGTCATGTACAATACGACAAAACATAATCTGTGAGTTTGAATACAAATATTATCTTCTAGAGAGTATTCATACTCAAAAGGAGTCCTCATTACATTTATTAACACACCATTACATAGAATAGTGAGGACTACTAACTAATACTATCATTCGGACCATCACTCTGTTCCCCGACTTACCCCGGCTACGTTCTCATTTCCTGAAGAGAACAGTGAAAGAAAGGGTGAGCTCAACTAGCCCAGTAAGAAATATTATGACTAAGATAATGCAGAATAAATTATCATTAGCCTTCAACAATGTTAAACTGATAAAATATAATAGACATCAAGTTTAACTGCAGCGGAACAAGCAATCCATTAAAAGAGTCAAGTAGAAAATAAACTCTATTATCTTTTATGATTTAAAAAGTTTTTCAACACTGTGATCGCTGAGACTCAGCTTAATAAAATAATCCACATCATCAAATCACCCCTGCACTACGGCCAAGGATATTCGTGTATTCATTAATGATCATGATCATGCCAACAACTGTCCATCAATGCACTACGGGCCAATGAGGACTTTTACCACATCATTTGTAACATTACGGTCATGATTATACCGAATAATCCCTGGTCATAATCATACCAAGTCCATCTATGCACTACAGGCCACAGATGACTTTCAACACTTTATAAACATGAGGATGATGACAATGATATAAGAATTCAATAAAACAAGTTCAAGAATTAGTTTATCCAGGAATTAATAACGTCCAAATTGTCAACATGATACTGCTTTGTGGAGTAAACTTCAAGACTGATCAGAAGAATATTTTCATGAATAGATACTAGATGAAGCGCAAATATCAAGGATATTCCACTAATTTCATGGAGTATAGAAGTCAAAGTTTTAATCAACTGAGTATAATAAAGAATGGAATAACAAAAGAAATCACCATGCATGCGATAGACCGCACAGACAAGTTATTCTTAACAGAATAATAATAATGGAACCAGGTCCGGCGTAAACGCACAGACAGGATATTCTGACAGAATAATAAATAATGGAACCAGGTCCGGTGTAAAACACACAGACAGGATATTCCGACAGAATAATAAATAATGGAACCAGGTCCGGTGTAAAACACACAGACAGGATATTCCGACAGAATAATAATAAAGACGGAACCAGGTCCGGCGTAAAGCACAGACAGGATGTTCCAACGGAATAACAAAGACAGAATAATAGAAGAATGTCACCAAGTATAGGGTATTCCGCATATACAGGTTATTCCAACAGAATAATAAAGAAATGGAATAACAGAAGTTCTCTTCTTGAATACAAAAGAATAATATCCCTTACCTTAAAAGAACTGGATATTGGAAAAGTGAAGTAGCATAATACTTTTATTCTATCTCTCTTATTCTCTCTATACTTTCTCTCTCTATAGCTTGAATGAATTCGTGAAAAATAATGAAGCCCTATGCCTCTATTTATAGAAAAACTGAGGGTGGCTCTTGGTCTTAACGAAGGGTCAAATGACTCTTGGTCTTAACGAATGGTCAAATGACTCTTGGTAATATTGAAGGGACAACTACTATTGACGAAAGTAATTACTATTGACCAAGGTAAATACTATTGATGAAGGTAATTACTATTGACCAAGGTAAATACTATTGACCAAGGTAAATATTATTGACGAAGGTAATTACTATTGACCAAGGTAAATACTATTGACCAAGGTAAATACTATTGACGAAGGTAATTACTATTGACCAAGGTAAATACTATTGACCAAGGTAAATACTATTGACGACGGTAATTACTATTGACGACGGTAATTACTATTGACGAAGAGACTCATAGATGATGACATATGGCCCCCCATAAAAATAATCAAACTTACCACAACGTCTCAATTATTGATTTAATAATATAACATATTATACAGATGATACTATGACAATAATTTAAGAGATATGATGCAGCAATTACTGTAGCAATAATTGAGTATAGCTGAGTGACTTCTTACGTAAGCATCAATAATCAATACCGTGTGCTACTATGCAACTATGCGTATTACTGTACTTTTACTACCGGGTAGTTCAACAGTTTTAACGATTTTAACGGTAACACCTCAGCCGTTATTTTATAGAAAGATAATTTTTTGTCGTTTTCTAACTACGACAATACTTCTGTTGTGGGGTCCACCAATGATTGTGTCGTCGTACAAATATTCCCCGACAAATAGAATATTCCCCGACCAAACGAATATTTTATAACAACTTGCTTACTTTGTAAAATTTATAAATATTACCCACAACTATAACATTATATCAAATTAACTCCATAATATTTAAAAATGATATTTATACAAAATTCATCTTTATTTATAAAAGTTGGGGTCTTACAACCTCCCCTTCTTATGAAATTTCGCCCTCGAAATTAGGGTACATACTTGGTATGTCGAAGAGGTAAGGATACCTTGATTTCATTTCAGATTCTAACTCCCAGGTCATTTCCTCAACATCGTGGTTTCTCCACAAAACTTTGACTTGAGGTATAACCTTGGAGCGTAGAATATGTTCCTTCTTATCCAAGATTTGAACAGGAACTTCTTCATACGTCAAATCTTCCGCTATTTCATCCGGTTCTAACTCAATAATGTGGTTCGGGTCTTCCACATATTTGCGTAACATGGATATGTGAAAAACGTTATGAACACGAGACATACTTGGCGGTAAAGCGAGTCTATAAGCCACAGTTCCTACTCGATTGAGGATTAAAAATGGACCGATGAATCGAGGATTGAGCTTTCCTCTCTTTCCAAATCTCGTAACTCCTTTCCATGGAGCAACACGTAAGAACACATGATCTGCTACATCAAATTCCATGTCCTTTCGATGAAGATCAGCATAACTCTTTTGTCGATCTTGTGAGGTTTTTATACGTTGTCGGATCATTTGAATCTTTTCTGTAGTCATACGTACCAACTTCGGTCCCAACAACGTTGCTTCACCCACCTCATCCTAGCATACTGGAGAACGATATTTTCTTCCATACAATGCTTCGAATGGAGCCATGCCAATACTTGCTTGATAACTGTTATTTTAGGAAAACTCTACCAATGGTAAGAACTTGTCCCAACTTCCCCTGAAGTCAAAGACACAGAGTCTTAATATATCTTTAAGAGTTTGAATAGTCCTCTCTGATTATCCGTCCGTCTGAGGATGATATGCTGAACTAAATCGTAAATCCGTGCCCATAGCTTTTTGTAAACTAACCCAAAATCATAAAGTGAATCCTGGGTCTCGATCAGAAACTATGGATACTGGCATACCATGCAGTCTTACAATCTCGTTTATGTACATACGAGCAAGACGTTCAAGTGTATAAGTTTCTCGTATCGGTAAGAATTGAGCAGACTTGGTTAATCTATCAACAATGACCCAAATCGCATCTATACCTTGAGAAACCTTAGGAAGACCGGTAACGAAATCCATGGTAATGTGCTCCCACTTCCATTCTGGAATTTCAAGTGGTTGCAATGGACCTTTTGGTACTTGATGCTCCGCTTTGACTCGTTGACAAGTTAGACACCTTGAGATAAACAACGCTATCTCTCTCTTCATATTGCTCCACCAAAATGTATGACGAAGATCATGATACATTTTGGTACTTCCAGGATGGATTGCAAACGGTGTGTTGTGCGCCTCCATCATGATTTCATACTTTAAATCAGGGTTGTTAGGAACACAAAGTCTGGAGTTGACTCGAAGTATTCCTTCTTCATCGATTCTTGCTTCCGGCATAGAACCTTCTTGCACTTTCTTCCTCATACGCATCAGCTCCAGGTCTGTAGCTTGAGCAGCTTTAACTTTATCGATTAAAGTCGGTTCTACTCGTATATTCGCCATCATCACATGGGTCCCTGGAGTCTTTAACTCTATCTCCATCCTTTGCAAGTCACACAAAATGGGCTTTTGTGTGACAATATTGCACTCGTACTTGCATATGATCTTCTACTCAATGCGTCAGCTACCACGTTCGTTTTTCCAGGATGGTATTGAATGGTATGATCATAATCTTTCAACAGTTCAAGCCAACGTCGTTGTCGCATGTTGAGTTCCTTTTGAGTGAAGAAATATTTGAGGCTTTTATGATCCGTAAAGATCTCCACCTTCTCCCCATACAAGTAATGCCTCCAAATTTTAAGTGCAAAGACAACAGCTGCCAACTCTAGATCATGAGTAGGATAATTCCTCTCATATTCCTTGAGTTGTCTTGATGCATAGGCTATGACTTTTCCATGTTGCATGAGAACACATCCCAACTCTTTGCTCGAAGCATCACTGTAGATGACTAATCCCTCCGAGCCAGATGGTATTGTTAGAACATGTGCTGAAATGAGTCTCTTCTTAAGTTCTTGAAAACTCTGCTCACATTCTTCGCTCCAACCGAACTTTGTATCTTTCCGAGTCAGCTGAGTTAATGGAGTAGCGATTCGAGAAAATCCTTCCACGAATCTCCGATAATAACCAGCTAAACCAAGAAAGCTACGTACCTCGGTCACTGATTTAGGTTGCTCCCAGCTTTGAATAGCTTCAATCTTTGCCGGGTCAACCGATATTCCACGACTTGATACTACGTGCCCAAGAAATGCTACCTCTTCCAGCCAGAACTCGCATTTCTTCAACTTGGCATAAAGTTTGTATTCACGAAGCTTTTGGAGTACCAACCTCAAGTGTTGCTCATGATCTTCACGGCTTTTGGAATAAACAAGGATGTCATCGATAAAGACGACCACAAAGTGATCCAAATATTCCTTGAATACCCTGTTCATCATATCCATGAAGGCAGCAGGAGCATTAGTCAATCCAAAAGACATAACTAAGAATTCATAATGCCCATACCGAGTTCTGAAGGCAGTCTTTGGAATATCCTCAGTTCTAACCTTCAGCTGATGATATCCAGAACGAAGATCGATCTTTTAAAAGAATTGTGCTCCTTGCAACTGGTCAAACAGGTCATCAATACGTGGCAATGGGTACCTATTTTTGATGGTGACATGATTCAACTCCCGATAATCAATACAAAGTCGCATACTCCCATCTTTCTTCTTCACGAACAGAACAGGAGCACCCCAAGGAGAAGTACTAGGACGAATAAAACCAATGTCTAACAATTCCTGCAGTTGGGTCTTTAACTCCTGAAGTTCAATAGGAGCCATTCGATATGGGGCTTTGGAAATGGGTTTTGTACCGGGTTCAAGGTCGATACAAAATTCAATTTCACGCTCTGGGGGTAGGCCAGGAAGTTCTTCGGGAAATACGTCAGGAAATTTATTAACAACAGAAATATCATTCAAAGCTGACGTATTGTTGTTTAGATATGTGACATGAGCTAAGAAAGCTTGACATCCATTTTTCAATAAACGAATAGCTTTATGGCTTGAGATGACAGCGATTGATTTTAATAGTTTGGTTGCTTGAATTCGCATAATAGGTCGATTAGGAATATGAAAGCTAACAACCTTACGAAAACAATCAATTTTTGCATGATGAGTAGTTAACCAATCAATCCCTAGAATCACGTCAAACACAAGTATTTTTAATGAAATCAGATCGACAGGTAATGTGTGGGTACCAACTTGAACCAAACAAGACTTATAAACCGTGGATGTAATGAAGGTTTCTCCCAATGGAGTTTCAACAGATAAGTCAAAGTCTAATTTCTCCGGAATCAAATTTAATCGATGAGCGCAAGTAGGAGAAATAAAAGAATGGGTAGAACCGGTATCAAATAAAGTATAGACTTCGTTAGAGTTTATGATAAGCTTACCCGTGATGACCTCATTCGGGTTCCTTGCTTTCTGGGAGGTCACAACAAACGCTCTCCCTTGCACTACCGGTTTTGACTTTTTTGGGACGGCCTTTGGTGTCTCCATCTTGGCTGAACTTGTTTTTGGTAAACGATAAAATCGAGCTAAATGACCTTCTCTTCCACAATTATAACATGCTTTAGACGGCATCGCGCAGTTTGGACTGATGTGCCCCTCCCCTCTGCATTTAAAACATATGATAGGTGGTCGTTCTCCTTCCTTAACAACGGGTGCTGGTGCTGACGTCTTTCTATCATTGTTGAATCTCCTCTTCTTGAAATGTCCATTCTTATTGTTTTGGCCCTGATTACCACCGAAGTGGTTACCATTTCTGGCCTGTTGATTCCCTCCACGCTTGTTGTCACCGCTTCGATGACTGCTTTCACTGGTATTATCATTTTACCGGCTGCTCTCTTTTGGTTGCGTTATCTCGTTATCGCGCTCCACCAACTGAGCCCTATTTACAACATCTGAATACAAACACAGTTTATGAGAAACAAGGTGTTGACGTATCTCCGGCTTCAAACCTTTTAAAAACATTCGCGTCATTCTTTCTTCATTATCCACCAGGTGGGACGCAAACCGGAATAACTCCGCAAATTTTGCCTCGTACTGCGACACGGTCATATTATTCTGCTCCAATTTGATGAACTCCACCTCCTTCATGTGACGAATACTCTCGGAAAAGTATTTGTCGTTAAACAGCTCTTGGACTTCTCCCAAGACATCTTCAGTGCGGCAGGTTGAGTACGCTTTATCGATTCCCACCAGTAATCTGCCTTACCTCGCAACATAAAGGCGGCAAAGGGAACCTTTTGCTCCTCGGAGCAACCCAAGACATCAAATATCTTGGTGATCTATTTTATCCATGTTTCAGCTATAAGTGGTTTGGGTTCTCCCTTAAACTCCGGTGGTCCTAGCTCCTTAAACTATTTAGCGGTGACCGCCTGAGAGTTTCTAGTATTTCCACCTACGTTGTGGACAGGAGCCGCTTTCACCTGTTGTTGCATGAATTGCATAAAACCTCTGAACATTCCATCATTCATCATCTGGTCAGTGTTGTTGTTTGCATAAGGATTGTCACCTTCCTGATGAACATTATCCTGATTATTGATATGTGGTGAATCAATAATCGTCTGTGCTCCATTGCTATTCTCAACATTCTCAGATGCCATTTTCAGATACTGCCACAAAATAAAAGTTAATTGATATGTCATATATTATCCTTATATTATGACTGACCAATTAAATACCATGCAAATAAACTTAGGTAGGTCATACTAGCGAAGGAATTCCCCGTCTCTCCCCTCCTAGTTCTATTCTCACATCTTAGCCAGGGATCATATCCCTAAGCTTTGATGCCAACTGTGACGCTCCCAAAATTAGGTATACATCACCCATCTTGGGTCGCCACTTACATGGTACAAAATTCAAATACAACTTAATTATACAACAGTCGTGTACAATACGACAAAACATAATCTGTGAGTTTGAATACAAATATTATCTTCTAGAGAGTATTCATACTCAAAATGAGTCCTCATTACATTTATTAACACACCATTACATAGAATAGTGAGGACTACTAACTAATACTATCATTCGGACCATCACTCCGTTCCCCGACTTGCCCCGGCTACGTTCTCATTTCCTGAAGAGAACAGTGAAAGAAAGGGTGAGCTCAACTAGCCCAGTAAGAAATATTATGACTAAGATAATACAGAATAAATTATCATTAGCCTTCAACAATGTTAAACTAATAAAATATAATAGACATCAAGTTTAACTGCAGCGGAACAAGCAATCCATTAAAAGAGTCAAGTAGAAAATAAACTCTACTATCTTTTATGATTTAAAAAGTTTTTCAACACTGTGATCGCTAAGACTCGGCTTTATAAAATAATCCACATCATCGAATCACCCCTACACTACGGCCAAGGATATTCGTGTATTCATTAATGGTCATGATCATGCCAACAACTGTCCATCAATGCACTACGGGCCAATGAGGACTTTTACCACATCATTTGTAACATTACGGTCATGATTATACCGAATAATCCCTGGTCATAATCATACCAAGTCCATCTATGCACTACAGGCCACAGATGACTTTCAACACTTTATAAACATGAGGATGATAACAATGATATAATAATTCAATTAAACAAGTTCAAGAATTAGTTTATCCAGGAATTAATAACGTCCAAATTGTCGACATGATACTGCTTTGTGGAGCAAACTTCAAGACTGATCAGGAGAATATTTTCATGAATAGATACTAGATGAAGCGCAAATATCAAGGATATTCCACTAATTTCATGGAGTATAGAAGTCAAAGTTTTAATCAACTGAGTATAATAAAGAATGGAATAACAAAAGAAATCACCATGCATGCGATAGACCGCACAGACATGTTATTCTTAACAGAATAATAATAATGGAACCAGGTCTGGCGTAAACGCACAGACAAGATATTCCGACAGAATAATAAATAATGGAACCAGGTCCGGTGTAAAACACACAGACATGATATTCCGACAGAATAATAAATAATGGAACCAGGTCCCGTGTAAAACACACAGACAGGATATTCCGACAGAATAATAATAAAGACGGAACCAGGTCCGGCGTAAAGCACAGACAGGATGTTCCAACGGAATAACAAAGACAGAATAATAAAAGAATGTCACCAAGTATAGGGTATTCCGCATATACAGGTTATTCCAACAGAATAATAAAGAAATGGAATAACAGAAGTTCTCTTCTTGAATACAAAAGAATAATATCCCTTACCTTAAAAGAACTGGATATTGGAAAAGTGAAGTAGCAGAATACTTTTATTCTATCTCTCTTATTCTCTCTATACTTTCTCTCTCTATAGCTTGAATGAATTCGTGAAAAATAATGACACCCTAGGCCTCTATTTATAGAAAAACTGAGGGTGGCTATTGGTCTTAACGAAGGGTCAAATGACTCTTGGTCTTAACGAAGGGTCAAATGACTCTTGGTAATATTGAAGGGACAACTACTATTGACGAAAGTAATTACTATTGACCAAGGTAAATACTATTGACGAAGGTAATTACTATTGACCAAGGTAAATACTATTGACCAAGGTAAATACTATTGACGAAGGTAATTACTATTGACCAAGGTAAATACTATTGACCAAGGTAAATACTATTGACGAAGGTAATTACTATTGACCAAGGTAAATACTATTGACCAAGGTAAATACTATTGACGACGGTAATTACTATTGACGACGGTAATTACTATTGACGAAGAGACTCTTAGATGATGACATATGGCCCCCTATAAAAATAACCAAACTTACCACAACGTCTCAATTATTGATTTAATAATATAACATATTATACAGATGATACTATGACAATAATTTAAGAGATATGATGCAGCAATTACTGTAGCAATAATTGAGTATAGCTGAGTAACTTCTTACGTAAGCATCAATAATCAATACCGTGTGCTACTATGCAACCATGCGTATTACTGTACTTTTACTACCGGGTAGTTCAACAGTTTTAACGGTTTTAACGGTAACACCTCAGCCGTTATTTTATAGAAAGATAATTTTTTGTCGTTTTCTAACTACGACAATACTTCTGTTGTGGGGTCCACCAATGATTGTGTCGTCGTACAAATATTCCCCGACAAACAGAATATTCCCCGACCAAACGAATATTTTATAATAACTTGCTTACTTTGTAAAATTTATAAATATTACCCACAACTATAACATTATATCAAATTAACTCCATAATATTCAAAAATGATATTTATAAAAAATTCATCTTTATTTATAAAAGTTGGGGTCTTACACTTCTTGTTGGGGAATATTCGTACGACGGCGCAGTCTTTTGTGGGCCCTATAACGAAAAGTGATTGAATGAAGAAAACGACAAGTATAAGTTATTTATAAATAACGGTGTAATTATTACCGTTAATACTGTTGGAATACCCGGTGGTTAAAACACAGAAAAATACGTTGTTGCACAGTAGCACACGGTATTGCACCAATTATTGATTCTTACGTAAGAAGGCACTACTCAATAATTGTTACAGTAATTACTGTTCGGTATTTTATTTTATTGATTCAATAATTGTTACGTTAATATTTTATATTACTATTGTTTCAATAATTGTCATTACACAGTATTTTTTATTATCGAAGCAATAATTCATATTATTTGAATAATATTATTAGATAACATTATTGACAATGTATAGAAAGTTCTGTCTAAGGAGAGGTTTGGTCATCTAATTGTGCGCCAGTAAGGAGAAATCCTTATTGGAAAGCCCCCTCTTTCCTGGAAACTACCTGGTTGTCAGTATTGTGATTCTGTAATATTATTCGTGAATAATTAATTATTAATTTATATGATGAGAAAAATATTCATTTTATGTAGATATAGATGGAGAAAATTTTTAAAGTGACAATTGTTGAAAATCGATATTTTATTTTTTCTGATAAAATAATATTTTATTATATTATTATAATATAATAATGATGATATTTTTATAATGAATGTGAGATATATGAGTATATGAGGAGGAAGAGTATTTTTATTACAAAAGTTATTTATAACATGTTAAACATGTATGTGGGCCCATTTATTGACTAAAATTTGATTATAGCTTGTAGAATCGCCCGTTTGTGGATTTTGGTCAATTTCTGTTTAGAATTTGAAAAAAAAAATTTCTGCAAAGTTGTAGATAATGAAAGTTCCTATAAAAATAACACATGGTTTGAATTTTTCTGATAAAAGAGCTATTTATTATGAATTATTGAAGTTCTGAAGTTCCGAAATAATTAATTTTTAGAAGTTTTATTTATTTTTATTAATAAAAAGGTTTTTTACACTTTGGTGGGCCCCACTTGCACATGTTAATGGCTGAATTCAGATCTTCAAAAGTGGGCGTAGGAAAAATTTAATAAATAAAATTATTTTATTAAATTTTCTACTTTGGTGTTCTAAGCATTTTCCTATAAATAGGGTGCTTAGGTTAGAATTGAAAATCACACCAGAAACTAAAGTTTTCTCTCTCTTTCTCTCTCTATATTATCGAGCGTATTCTTGTGAGTATTTTAAGACTTTGAGTGTTGCTATACGGTGCAAGTTCCCTTCAGCTCTATATCCAATATTCCAGTCAGAAGTACTGTCTTTTTGAGGTAAGGGACGTTATTTTTTCGTAAATGATATTATTTTTTTTAATATCATTATGCCGAAATATTGGTCTGAACTTTTTATCAAATTTAGAACTTTTTGTGTCAGGATTACTATTCACGTATACGGCACTATTCACGTATACGACACTATTCACGAATACGGCACTATTCATCGAAAAAATAAAATTTTCTTCTTTTTGTTTAAGATATTTATTATGGATACTAGCTTTGGTTGTATCCATATTTTGTTCATTCTTAAATTTTACTCCACTATGATTATTTATGAAGTATTTTTTAACTCGGATTGTTTAAAGTACGAATCCTTAATATTTGTTCTTTTCTTTCACTGGATTCGTTTTCTTTAAAATATTTTTCATCATCCTCAGTCCTAAATGATGATATAACTGAATATCTTTGGCCTGTAGTGCAAAAATTAATAATTTTATGGTGAATATCTTTGGCCCGTAGTGCAAAGATGAACAGGTGTTGAGATGAACATGATCAACTGATGAATATATTTGGCCTGTAGTGCAAAGATGAATATTTGATTCAAGATGTTTATTGATTGATGTTACAGGAATAAAATATTGATGATGGATTTTTAAATTCATAAATGATAATAGATTTCATACTCTACTTAACTCTTCTAGTGAATTATTATTTCCGCTGCGAATATTGATTTAAAAATTGTTGTATATTGTATTCTATTAAATTTTTTCCTGTTGAGGATTAACGATAATTTGTTCTATATTATCTTAGTCATAATGTTCTTTATTGGGCTAGTTGAGCTCACCCTTTTTTCCTTTATGTTCTATTTTTCTTCTCAAGAGGCGATAATGTAGCGAATACTAGTCGGAGTATGGAATGATGGTTCTAGAAAGTTGTTTAGTAGTCCTCACCATTTTTATAAAATAATATATCAATAATTGTAATGAGGACTTATTTGAGTGTGGATATTATCTAGAAGACAATATTTATATTTAAACTCACAGTTTTTATGTTGTATTAATAAAGTTGTAATTTTTTCTGTACCATGTTATTGACGACTCAAAATGGGTGATGTATACCTATTTTTGGGGTGTCACAAAATCTCTCCTCGACAAAACTTTCTAGACATCATCAATATTAAAAATAATAATATGAATAACTTTGTCGTCTCAATTATTGATTTAATAATATAAAATATTATACATATGATACTGTGATAATAATTGAATCAATAATATGAGATACTATGCAGCAATTACTGAAGTAATAATTGAGTATAACTGAGTGGATTCTTACATAATCATCAATAATCAATACCGTGTGCTACTATGCAACCACGCGTATTATTGTATTTTTACCATCGGGTATTTCAACAGTTAACGGTAAAACTTTCGCCGTTATTTTTATAAAAAGTTAATTTTGTCGTTTTATAACTCCGACAATAATTCTGTTGTGGGGTCCACCAATGATTGTGCCATCGTACGAATATTTTTCGACAAAAATAATATTTTCCGACCAAACGAATATTTTATAACAACTTGCTTACTTTACAAAATTTATAAATATTACCCACAACTATAACATTATATTAAATCCACACCATAATATTCAAAATGATATTTAAAGAAAAATAATATTTATTAATAAAAGTTGGAGTCTTACACAAACGCTGGCAGATGAACAAATCCTATATTAATGTGATAAATTAACATGTTTGATTATGTCTTTTGGCAAAAATGGATCCATATAATTTTAATAGAATGAATATTCATTACATCCGTTTTTTTTCAAAATTAAAAATTATTGCATTTTTTCAATTGTCATTTCACATGAAAAGTGATAGAATGAATTGACAATGGGAACATGTATTTTCACATAAAAAAAATTGATAATTCTGCACGATTCCTCTTACATAAATAATGAATAGGTCTCACCTCCATGTGAAAAAAGATCTTATTATGACGACACCATTTTTTCTTTTGTATATGATTTTGTTTGAATATAGAAAATAAATTTAGTTTGAGCCTTTGAGCATTGAAATTATTCAAATTGAGCTATAACAAGTAACCGAAATAAAATTTTAAATTGTATCTAAATATTTTTTATTTAAAATTCCTTTTTTAATTTGAATTATGAATATTTATTACAATTTATAAATATTATTATGATTAGTTCTATTTTTTTATATTTATTTTAAACAAAAAAAAATAGTTCAAATCCGTTATGTTGGAAAAAACACCCCTGCACTACACCCATAGTTGTTGCCACAACCACCATCCATCGTCGCCTCCATCACTGTCCCCAACCACCACCTGACCACTGTCCAAACACCCTCCCTCGACTGAGAGCAAATCCTCTGTTCTCATTTTTCATGTCCTTCACTTAAATGTTTGATACCTAGCCTCTTACTTAATATTAATTAATTATAAAATTAAATAAGAGACCAGATGTCAAAATTTAAGTGAAAAACACAAATGAGACGGAGAAAATAGGGAAAGATGATGTGTTCTCCCACATACTACAACCAAATATTTTTTTGTAAAGTAATAATTTGATACTTCTCTCTCTTTTCTGTGAGAGATTTTTGGGTAAATTTATTTTATTTATTTATTTGATTTCATTCCTAAAATTAGTTACATGCACTTGAAATACTAAGAAAATTATTTTAGATATTTATCCTTTTTATTCATATATGCATTTCTCTTATTATTTATTTAATTAAAACGCAACATTAATTTTCATTTCATTTATTTATTTAATAATTTTATGAGATTGTATAGCTCAATAGTACGGATTACACCTTTTTTATGTACTTTGTGGGAGCTCAATTATGCACACATTTTTTATGCATCGATTTAAGAGAACTCAACTACGTACACCTTTTTTTTACGTCCAATATATAATACTTATAATAATAATACTTTTTTGTTAAAGACTATAATTTAACTTATGGTATCTCATTTTGATATTTCCTTTAATTTTTAATTACTAATTTAATTTAAAATAAAAATAATTGCATAATCAATTTGATCACTCTTATTTTTCTTCCACATTTTCCCACGTCCTTTATCATTTTCACCACTTCCCATTTATGGGTCTTATTATTAAGTACTTGCATATAAATTACGGAAGTGGTTAGCATGAAATTTATTTTTAGGTAAGTTGATTAATTGGTTAATAAAGTGTTGACACGCAAGCGAGACTATATGTACCAGTATTGTATTGGCCAGTTGATCAACTTACAAAAAAATAAATTTCATGCTAATCGGATTCGTAAATTACATATATATTGTGAACTGGTAGGAGTACTAATTATACATAAAAAATTGTGTACACACAGTATAAAAAAAGAAATAAAATAAGGAGCGGAACATGCAATTGAATGTTTTATATATTTTTATTAGTAAACAATACACGAGTTATACTATTGGAGTACAATCTTTGTGAACAGTTGGTTTAATTTATTTTTTGAAACAAATATAAATTCAAATCAAATCATCTACACTTGACTTTAATTATGTTTATTTTTGTATTATATAGTTTGTATAAATAAAATAAAAAAATAACTAAATAATTGTTAAACGAGTTGTGTTCAAGTCGAACACTACACTATTCAAACTCGTTCTGTTTAATTAAACGGGCAAAAGGTCTTGTTCGAATTCGGTTCATTAACTAGCTCGAGTCGGATGTAATCGTACCGAACCGGATCGATTTGATTATATTCATGCAAAAAAAGATCATATGTAAATATCAAAAATACGTGCGAAAATTTTAATTTCATTTTTGTTATGGTATTGGCAACATTGAACAATTAACTCTTTGTACAAAAGTATGTGAGAGAAAAAGGGATCGAGTTATCATGAAGTTAACTTCATAATAAGTTATGTTAACGCCAAGTTTCGTCTGCGCGTCCAATCACAAAATCTACACGCTGAATCCTGCACAATAACAGATCACACAGAAGCTTGACGGCCGTACCGCCGGGGGATAGCTCCGGTGTGAGAATAAGCACAGGCCGTTCACAAGGTTTAACAATGGAGGTTTATATGTTTAGTGCTCAAAGTAGATCTTACCTGTTAATTGTAACCTTGGCCTTGTATTTATAGAGCTCCCATCACCTTGGTATCCTCCTCTTTGGATTAGAGTAGGACTCCTAAATATGTTAGCTACCATATTTGGGTCCAACAAAATCTCCTTGAGAAGTGCAAGTGGAATCCCTTTCCACCACTACACCCAGAGTTACCTTGTTGACGTAGGATTAGGGTTGACACCCTTAATCACGTAAACTCCTTGTCGCACCAACTCTGCATGTGAACTGCTCATACGCTAAGGCCCAAACCAATAGCCAAACCCAATAGGCCCGAACTCAAACCTTACGATGACCACGGGCCCCAGCCTATTGGGATCGGGTAACCGACCCCGATCTTACATCTCTGAACATACGAGCCCGACCTCCTATGACCCGACTCAAGCCTTCAGCCCAAAAGAGGGTCGGGAAAACACTCCCGAACATTGCCCCCCAGTCTCTTGTTATAAGATATTTATGACACGAGACTTGAAAGGACATGAATTCTGATAGTCACGCCATAATGATGAGTTGTCTCGGGAACCCAAACGGTTTCTCCTCGGTCCGCGAGCTAGTACACGTTTTCTCATAACTGGGCCCACCTGCCATAAATAGCCGCCTTTGGAAGCCGTGCCAGACGGGCTATATAAGCCCCCCAACATTCAGCAGCGTCACTTTTTCGAGCCTTTAATATTTTGAATCTCTGTCAAACTTTTCCGACAAGAGCGATTTCCGGCGAGACACTCATTTTTCCAGATTTCTTCAGTCCGTGCCATTTCTCCACTAAGCTCTTGTCTTGTACCTCTCTTCCCTTCAAACCACCATAAATGGCTGATTCCAGCGATCCTCGTCCCACACCAACCATAGCAGCCGGCACTCCCACTCTTAACTCCGGTGACCTTCTCCAAATCGAGCTGGAGGCTACTCCGGTCGAACTCTCCGTGGAGAACGCCGAAACCAGAATTCGCCAACTCTACGCTTCGGAAACCGACTACGCTGTCATCAACACCAAATCTTCCATCACCCACTCTCAACTGTAGGACATCCAAACTTTATTCAACATCCCCAAAGAATACAAGCTTCGGGTTCCCGAGGCCAGCGAGAGGATGTACCACTGACCCGAGGGCGAATGGGTAGCCGTCCATCTGTATGCCCTAAGGTACGGGGTTCGGTTCCCCCTCCACGAATTCATCTCTTCTTTCCTCTGCCTGGTAGGGATCGGGTTCTCCCAGCTGGCTCCCAACTCCTATATCCAGCTGATCAGCTTCATCGCCCTCTGCCAGGAGGCTGGCATCACCCCCGGGCTGGATTTCTTCTTCGTCCTGTTCTCGGTGGGTCGGTCAAAGGAGCCCGGCCTTCGCCATCTGAACCGTGTTCCTGGACGGGACACCTTCGTGAAGACCCCATCCAGCAACAAGGGGTGACAGTCACAATGGTTCTTCATGAGGGGAACCGATCTTAACCTTCTCCCCAACTGGGCCGGTCCCGAAGATGTCCCCATGAAGGTCAACAAATTTCCGAAGAGTCGTTCGGCAGCCTTCAAGAAGTTTTACGCCCTTCTGAGGCAGACTAATTGGGGTCTAGGAATCGTGTCCAACGAATCCTGGCTCTACGAACACGGCTGTAAGTTAATCTATCCGACCTTGTTTTCTTATTCACCCGATCTTTTGCTTCGATTTTCATAATGATCCTTTTATTTTATGTTGTAGTGACCATCTTCAAGCCAAACAATACTGAAGAGGCCCTTTCCCCACTGCCGATCCTTGTCGAGCCAATCCATCTCCCAGCCGCTGATGACTCTCCTTCAGACGAGGCTGTTCTAATTGCCGAAATGTTGGAGTGTGCTTATTTGGATAGTGAGAGAGTCCTTATTAAAATAAGATTGTATTTTCTTATTTGGTGGGATAAGGAGGTTTAATTTGGGAAGGAATCTATTAGCCATTAATTGCAGTTATAAGGTGATTCTGAAAAGGACTCCTACTCCTATCTATAAATACATCAATATGCAAGGGATTGAAGGAGGAAGGACACAAGAGATACAACACAAATATACAACTTGTACTCCCAATATTATTATAGTGGATTACTCTCTCTCTCTCCGTGGTTTTTTCCCAATTGAGTTTCCACGTAATTCTTGTGTTCATACTTTATATTTCTTTATTTATGTTTATATGAGTGTATTTCGTGAGTTTGATTTCACAACAATTACTCCATCAACCGTTGGCGCTATTTTGGCCTGCTGTTTTGGTGATTTCGTCAGGCGTACAAAATCGGGCGTTAACATTGGCGTCGTCTGTGGGAACAAGACACTTGTTCTAGTGTCGATTTAAAATCACCGATTCACCGAAGGAGATAAGTGATTCTTTTTTATTAAAATAAATATATACGTGTACGTGTGTATATATGTATTATTTCAATAGCAATTGAAGCATGATCGTAATTGATTATTGATACAATTTTACGTATTCTCTAACTTATATTATGCATGTAGTGATAGTATTCACATGATGTATGTAAAATCTAAATATTAACACTTTGGTCCAGGTGATGATAAATTGGTGCTGAGTCACCGCACCAGTAACGAATTCAGCCAGCGCAAAGATAAAAGTTTAAGCTTTTATATCATTGAAGTGCTTTAAAGGCAGCTTTGGTTTCATCATCAACCACAGAAGACTGAAGAAAATTCGGATGATAAAAATCCCGAGGATAAAAATTCAGCCGATAAAAATCCAGCGGATATAAATATAGCGGATATAAATCTCGATGATAAAAATTCCGAGGAGACTTTTTGTATACTCTCTTATTTTAAGTTCTTTGTAAATAAGAGACTGGGGGGCAATGTTGGAGTGTGCTTATTTGGATAGTGAGAGAGTCCTTATTAAAATAAGATTGTATTTTCTTATTTGGTGGGATAAGGAGGTTTAATTTGGGAAGGAATCTATTAGCCATTAATTGCAGTTATAAGGTGATTCTGAAAAGGACTCCTACTCCTATATATAAATACATCAATATGCAAGGGATTGAAGGAGGAAGGACACAAGAGATACAACACAAATATACAACTTGTACTCCCAATATTATTATAGTAGATTACTCTCTCTCTCCGTGATTTTTTCCCAATTGGGTTTCCACGTAATTCTTGTGTTCATACTTTATATTTCTTTATTTATGTTTATATGAGTGTATTTCGTGAGTTTGATTTCACAACAATTACTCCATCAACCGTTGGCGCTATTTTGGCCTGCTGTTTTGGTGATTTTGTTGGCCTGCTGTTTTGGTGATTTCGTCAGGCGTACAAAATCGGGCGTTAACAAGTTAGTTAATTGACCAATACAGTAATGACACGCAGATAAATCACTTCTTCTTATCTGTGTATCGATTCGATAATAGTATATTGATCAATTGAATATAATTAGATAATTGTTAAATTCACAATACTTTTTATTATTTTCATAATAAAAGTGTCGTTATAGATATATAGCGACGGTAAAAATCATCGTTATAGAATTTATAGCGACATTTTTATGGTAAAAATAATAAAAAATATTGTGGATTCAATAATTTTCTAAAATTAACTTATTTTAATCGCTCTCAAAAAAAAGAGTAGGACCCCACTTGGTAAAGTGAAAGAAAGTAGACTTTGGACAAATCAAACCGACACTTCCCTTTTTTTTTTCTCATCCGAGAATACTATTGTAATTTAACTAACGTTATTTTATTTCTCGTATTAATTATGTGGGCCCCAGCTGGAGTTACATCTAAAACCTCGGCTAGCGTACACTAAAAATGACCGAATTGTCATCCATTCGAATTAAAAGACGTTTAGAGGGACAGAGAATAAACAGTTTCTTTGAGGGTAAATTTGGAAAAACAGAAGGTATCAAAACGAATCTGTTCTATTTGAAATTTTGAACTGAACATCCCAAAATGCCCATGATATTGCATAGATTTACACTTTCATAATGACATACTTTTTTTTAAGCAAGTAATATATATTTGTTTTGGATCCTATTAATACGAAATTTATTTTTTTGGTAAGTTTATCAATTGACCAATAGAATACTGACACGCATAGAGTCTCAACTGCGTGTCAATATTCTATTGGTCAATTGACTAACTTAACCCAAAATGAATTTCATATTAGCCACTTCCATTTGTTTTGTAACAAATAGAGAAAAATACAAGTAAAACAATATTCTTGTCAATAAAAATGATATGTCTAATACTTGGAAGTATTAACAAGTTATACTGTTAAACATGTTTAGTAATCTATATACATACAAATTTTGAGAGAACAAAAAAAGAAAGAAATGTTTTTATTAATTATTTTTTAAAAAAGAAATTTTAATTCTATTTTACTTTTGAAACATAGTCAAAAATAGAAACTTGGATGAATTAAATAACTTAATCATTTAAGGGGGAGTTGTTTTTTTTTTGTTTAGGGGGGGTGAGGGTGAGGGTGGAGGGGAGGGGAGTGGGAGTGGGAGTGGGAGTGGGAGTGGGGGTGGGGGATAGGAGGGAAATCAACATTTTACCTAACAATTCACATCATCATGCATACTAATTGAATACTACCTAACAACTACTCCATCCGTTTCATATTATTTAATCATTGTTGACTTTTCAAAATTAATTTAAGATATTTTAAAATTCAAAATTGATATAAATTATCTTAATCTTAATAAATATAATGATGAAGATTATAAATTATCGTAAATTCTTATGAAAATAGTACCATCACAAATAATTTTGTCATTAAGCTACTTAAAGAACACTAATGTAATTCTTCAATTAAAACTTACCCATTTAAATTGAAAAAAAATTAAATCAAGCGCCTATCACCGCCTACATTGAAATAATAATAACATTCACATTTAAATTTAAAAAGAAGTTGATATTTTTATACGAGTCTGTCTCTCGCATGGATACGACTCACTCACTATTCATGTAAGAAATCACATGTATCATTTTTTTACGTGAAAATATCAGTTCTCAAACTTAAAAACCTGTCTCATTCTTTAAGCAATATCAAGAAAATATAAAAATATAAAAATACAAAATTATTTTTTCACAACTATTTGTGAGAGGGTTTATAGACATATTTGTAAAAAGAGCAAAAAATAGTGGCATTCCAGTAGTTATAGCAAAACATAAGACCTTATTTATAACCAAACCAACGGAATATCAGCCCCCAGACCCCACTCACCGCTCAACAGTAAAATCCAAGTCTCCACGTTCTATTCTGCTTCCTTTGCTGCTAAGTAGCTTAAAGTTGCAGTACCACCACCCTCCCCCCCACATTCACTTTCTCTCACTAAAAGTTGCACCTTTTTCTCTCTCTCCTAGGGTTTAATTTATCCATATGAGGTAATTAAGCTCCACATCCACAGTGTGCACAAATTCTCAATCTTTATATTTTTCCATTCACATTTACATCATCACATTAGTCTTTATCCTGATATGTTCTTTATTTGCAGATAGATAGACGTTAGATTTTCAAGCTTAGCTTCTTCTTCCATTAGCTGGTACTTCACTAATTTCTCTCTCTAATGCATACATTTATATATGGATATGTCTATATCTACAGGTCTATATAGGTATATATCTGTTTCTTGTTTTAGTTTGTAGTAATTGGTGTTGTAAATGTAATGTAAGTTGGTAATGGTGTTTTTTTAAGTAATGAAAAGTGTGGATAAGGTTTCACCCCCATTGTTTTATTATTCCTCAGTCCCTTTTCTTTTCCTTTTTTTTCCGTGTGTTTGTTGGGAGTGATTGGTAATGTTGGAATGCACTTTGTGATTAGGGCTTCTCTGGAGTTGTTACGAAAATGTCGTCGAGAGGGGGGTCTGATCAGCCTCATCCGAGGAGGATCATGCGAACTCAGACTGCTGGAAATTTGGGGGAATCCATTTTTGACAGTGAGGTCGTGCCATCGTCTTTGGTTGAGATTGCGCCAATTCTTCGTGTGGCCAATGAAGTTGAACCGAGCAATCCCAGGGTTGCTTATCTCTGTAAGTTTTTATTTGTCTTATATGTATTAGCTTGTATTGATTTTGATCATTGTGTAACAATTACCTATTAGTTTCTATGTACTCCCAAGGAATTTGGTGGAAGTGAGGGTTTTTTTTGGCTTGTTAAAGCGAAAGCTTGACTGGGTTTTGCATTAAGTGAGGACATTAGCTAGTTGGTGCTTTATGGGGAAATTTATTTCAATGTATCTAGCAGTTGTGGATATGGTTAAATAATTTATCTCAATGGATAATGTAGCTGATGACAATTAATCACTCAGAATCCGTTATGTTAGTATCTTGTTTCTTTAAGTTATTATGTAATTTTTTGGATTTGGATCCCCTTCATTACACATTTCCTCCAATTCCATCCAATACACCATATATTTATAATTGTGAATAGTATAATTGAAATCGATACCGGTCAACTAATTTATTAGATTGAATAACATAATTGTTTCAAAAGTGAAAGTAATCCGACACTTTTTCACCATTTGATGAACATGTGGACTTTTCATCAAAATTTTGATGAAAATTCTTTGACTTTTAATAGTGAAAATATTTTTTACGATTTTAATTTTTTGTAGGATTGATCTTTAATATCATCAACTATCTATTAACATATTTCGATAATTATTAACAAAATTATTATGATCAAATAATTGGTGTATTGGATATAATTGGAGGAAATGTGCTGATTGTTTTAGACAGGCTGGTTTGTTATTGATTGAATGAAAAGATGAAATGATTTTATTTAACAATATCTTGACAAATTCTATGTACGAAGTTGGAATTAAAATAATCTGGTGGGAAAACAATATATTGAAAAGGGCGGGAACAAAAGGTGGCTGAGTGCTAGTATAAATATAAATAAATAAACTTTAGTTGTGGTAGAACAAACTATGACTATCACAAAATCAACGATGAATTAAAATAAAAACGATAACACAAGATTTACGTGAAAAACCAAATTAGGAAACCATGGGCGAGAGGTAGAAGATAAGATATCACTATATCAAAGTGCGAAAAATACAAGATGTGAATCTCTCTTAGAAAGCGGCTTAAAAACTGAGAAAGGAAAAAAACACACTAAAACCCTAGCTAGAATAACATATATTCTTGTTAGTTATTATAAAAATTCAAATTAAATTGATATCATGCTATTCCTATTACAATGCAAGTTTACACTAATGGTTTCATGGTGATCAATGTAACACCCCCTTCCTGAATAGGAAAGGGAGGTTATGTACAAAGCACAATAAAGCTCAAAATAAGTAAACAAAGCACTAATAACTTCAAAATATTTAATAATTGATAATCTAAACCTAAAATCAATTAAACCTAGATGGTCAGATGTAGTTCTCTTCAGTCGAAATCCTAAATTGCCCTTGCAAACCTCCCGGAAGAAAAACAAAGCATGAGCAAAATGCCCACAGATATAGAGTACAAAAATATTGAATTGAAATAACTAACTTAATTAATTGAACCGAACTGAAACGAACAAGATTAACACAACAAAATAATAGGTGAATCAAAAGGGTTGGATGTTATTTCATACCGAGCTCATAGCAAAATAGAAAAATACTTTGCCACATAGGCAAGTCAAATAATGCCACACTAGCAATTCAAATAATGTCACACATGCAATCACACATCGGATTGCACAATCTAGATGCATGCAAAATCAGAAGGCGTGTTTGACACAAATATCTATAATCCGCAGAACATAATGTAACAAAAAACTAGGGTTAACCCATACGTCTCCTACAACAAAATCACTATATGACTAACTCCCACTGGAGCACAAAACGGAGACGTCGTGGACTGAGCATACCGTTACGGAAGATGTCATGTCTCGTTGCCAAGAGAACATGGTTGTGGTACCTTCACAGGTGGTTATAGCTTAGGTATATCCTATCGCTTAGTCTACAAAGATATGATGGCACAACACATGCGACATAATATCAACAAAAGGGTTCTAAACGTACATGTTGAACCAGATCAAATCATAAACACAATGTCTCCAAAAGAAGGTAACATGTACTGCTCTATAAAGATCAACAAATTAAGTTTATGCATGAAGAACGAATTCAAAAGATTACAAAATATGAAGTTTGGAACATCTAGACCAAACCAAAGCAAAATAAAAATTTGATTAGAAATGAAACAATTAAGCGATGACCAAATTCTGAACGATTAGCAAAACAAAAAAATTAACATGATGAGATTATCGCTGAAAAATTATGGAATCTGTACAAATTGTAATAGAAAGAAAAGAGTTCGAATTATTGAATAAAGTTAAGATATCAAAGATCAAGCTTCTATTCAAAAGTGCCAAAAGACATAAGAAAAATGTAATGGATAACGAGATATCACGAGAAATATAGAATATGACAATAATCAAATGAGTGGAGTACATAATCCGTACTTGATACTCAAATCCACTTATAGCACATTCTACAAAATCTTGCCCTCAAATGCCAATGATAATAAATACGAAATGTTATTCACCACCTAAACATATTCACCTCGAATTAAATATAATCCGAACTAATAATTCCATAATAATTCGTAATCCATTCAAGGTGTCTTTAATTATAGCCTTAGATCACTATTAATACTCCAAAATTTAAAAGTCAATAACAAAACTTAAGAAATCTTAAAACCCTAATATGACAAATTATTTTTAAGACGTCAATTCACTATTTTGATCTTATCACCATTAATTAAAACTTATTTATCAAATTAATTAATTTGAATAGAAACTAGACTTTAAATACTCTAATTTAGCTTCAAGAATCACCCAAACCAGATTTAAAATCATTAAGTTACACATTTTTAAATAATAGAACTTGTTGCTGAAAATTCTGCTACAAAAATTCCAAATCTGTCTTTTTTTAAAATTCATAACAAATCATACGTTAATCTTTTAACGGTTCAAAATTTGTTAACATATTTTCAGCTTATATATATAACATATCTAAAAATCATAACGATCCAACGGTCAGATTAAGAGAAATAACCCACAGTCACACAATATACCTTAAAATATAAAACTGATTTTCAGATTTTAACGTTTACATTCAATCAAATTTTATTTTTTTATATAAATTTATCTCCTCTTTCTGATTATCATGACTACTAATTTCATGTCTCTATTTTGATTAAAAATAATCTCTAATTTAAAAACGCTTATAACTAAACATAAAATCAAAATATAAAATAATATTTACCTTCCTTATTCGTCTTTTTTCAATACGCAACAATAAAGAATTTAATTTTTGGGTCTTCTGGATTCTTCAAAATCATTTCATGTCTTCACAAAAATTATAGCTCTCGAAAAGATACCCAAAATAGGCTCAAGAATCACTCGATTCGGAGTTAACAAGACTGAGTTAAGATTTTTCAAAATTAGGATTTAAAATAGTGACAAGAATCAAGACATGTAGGCTTTGAGATTTAAAATAACTTTTCTACCTTCACAATTTGAGATGACGAAAAACTAAAGAAATAGGCTTTGGATTCACTAATTTTGATATCGGATGAATTAATTATGATTTTTCTAAAGGACTGTGCGTATAAGTATTTTACTCGGGAATTCAACTAATTAAATTATAATAGGATTAGGGTTACACCTCCACTCTTTAAATATAGATAGGAAACAATATAGGAGTTATCTAATCACTAATGACTCTTCAATTTTAATTAAATTAATTATTTAATTATCTGTTAAAAGAATTTAACTTTCCAAACGAAACAAGGAAGAAAAAAAAATAGTAACTTACCTTTTCCAATTCAATTACACTTTTATAAAATAAAATCAATTAATATTTAATTATTAAAAAAAATCTGGGTTATTACAATCACAATACTTGAGGTCAAGTTTTTTCTGAATGACCTCCACGTGGAATTTTCTTTGGAAGTTATACTATTGGTATTGTGTGTGTTTGTGTGTGTCTATCTATCAATGTATACATGTTTTAGGTAGATATTGTATATAATTTTCGTTATGTTTAAGAGTGTAGAATACTTTAAGAATTGTAGGTTAATGCGTTCATTTCCAATAATATGTGAGTAAAGGTGTACTTTACAGGCTGTGTCTTTTTCTATGTGTGTGTGTGTGTCTTGATAAGTAGGCTGTGTACCATTATCCTTCAGTCACTGCAGATTGTTTTAAAGGGTGAAACAATTGTCTTGTTCTATTCCTTTCTTCTTTGCACTTGCTGTCAGGAATCTATGATTATTAATGTGATGAGAATGTATCCGGATACTGAGATGTCTACTTCGTGCATGATAACGACTTCAAAGCCGATTTTTATTTAGTAAAACAAAACATTAAGGAACACCATCAATATTTTGTATGTTTTACGCGAATACATGTTAAACTAAAAAGATGCTCGCTTTTAGTAGCTCTTTCTTGAATTGTGGTATACTGATTCTTTAATGGAGAGAATGAGGAACTGTGCCTGCTGCTGGAGTGCCTCTCAGCCTTGTTTGAGTTATGGATCTTGGAATTCAATGGTTTTTGAAACAGAAGTTATTGAATGATATATGTATTATTTTCATATTTGAGAAGTAAGATAAATGTTAATTTTTAATCTTTTTAATTGCTTCTCATCCATTTGACATATCATCTGGCTTTGTTTTGTGGAAACCATCATAGTTCAATTTAGTTTCTCTTATGTTCCACTTTTTGACTCTAATTGTTTCAATTTCTTTCCTTGTATCATTTATATTTTACCTGAGTTTATTATATAGAGTTTGGGTTACAGGTCGGTTTTATGCTTTTGAGAAAGCTCACAGGTTGGACCCCACTTCAAGTGGACGTGGTGTTCGTCAATTCAAAACTGCCCTTCTTCAACGTCTTGAAAGGGTAAATACTTAGCTTTTCCCTCCATTTCTTTTCATTTGAGGGATTTGCTACATTTAGATTTGAATTAGAGTAGCGACATTGCTCCACTTTTTGTTTTGGCACTCCTCTCATTTTTTTTAATATATTAAAAAAAATAAAAAATATCTTTTTTTTTTAAATTTCATTTTATTGAACAAACATGTATACCTTGCTTATTTGAAATAAATAGTCAACATATTAATATATTACATACCAAATGTGTATATGTTTATCCAAATAAAAAACAAATTTTTTAATTTTTTATGTACAGTATTGTATTTTCTTTTTATAAATTTATTCTTGGAAAAATAAGAATTGTGTACAAGAATATTACATGTTTATTGTAAAAGCGATTTCTTTTGTTTTATTTCACTTTCTTTGTATCTAATCTTGTATTTTTCCCTTTATTTTTTTGAGAAACAAGAGCTCTTTAATTGCGAATTTCATAGGTGTACATTAATTGTTAAATCTGGTAAATCTAATTGTAAAATTTGCCCTTTTATGATAGGAGCCTTTCAGTTATGAAGTCGCCATGGTAAAATTGCCTTATTACTAAAAGTATTAGAGGAGTGCCAATATCACCTTCCGTCAATTATTACTAAAATAATGAAACTATATATGATTTTTATGGTGTTGAGAAGTGCTAGTTATAAATAATATACTCCACGTCTTCTAATTTACATGTTGACATTGGGATATAACACATTTTAAGCAACTAAGAAAGAATTATATACTTGTAAAACCGTGCAATATTCTAATTTATTCTAATTGGGATTCATTTTGGACCCCACATGTTAAGTTCATCAATGATGTTGTACAATTGATAATTCAAACACAACATTATTATTTTGAGACATCCAAAAGAGGAAAGAGGACATCTAATATGAGATGGAGGGAGTAGAATAGATAATTGCTTTTGATGATCAACGTGGATGATTTATTTACGTTGTTTATTTAGTCATGGACATGTTTTAATTTTAGAAGATAGTTGTTATTTATTTTAATTAGTTAGGGTATTTTTGTCTTTCATTATTTTCTTGGTCCCAAGTACAATTTAGGGTTAGTTTTGTTTTAAATACAGATGTAATTCTCCGACTCTTTACATATCCATTCATTGGTATATTTTATTTCATCATAGAATTAAAAGACGTGTAGTTAAAACCTGAGTCCTAGAGGTTTGAGTACATAATTCATTATTTGTTTTGGTACGAACGTTCTAAAACAAGGAAAACTTTAGTTCAGAAACATTAAATTTAACAATCCAAAACTTATTTTCCTATTTAATAACAAGGGACTGAAACTTTTATTGCACAAAAATGATTACAACTATGTTTTATGATTTTGCAAATGAGAGACATCTTTATATAGTCACTAGGCCTTACAAACAATGGGTAGGATCAAATTTACTAGAAGACTAAAGTGGGCTATGTATAACATTCCTCCAAAATATCTAGGATATCTAGAAGCTTAGTTATCACATATTCACATTATGAAAAAACCCTAATATTTATAGGAAAACTTTAAAATATATCAACTACTATCAATAAGTTAATACCTTGTGAGCGTCCAATCAGGGTAACGTGGTTTAGCTTCTTGAAAATGTTGCGACACTAACTTAACTAGATTTAATTATATCTTCTTAAATTATTCTAACGTACCACATTTTGGATAGACGTATTTCATACCAAAATGACCCCCAAAAACCTACCCTTACGGCCCTAACGTAATCTGCTTGATGACATGTGACGTTTTTCGTTCCCGTTTTCGTTCCACGTATTGTATCGAGCCGCCATTCGCGTAACATTGCTATTATCTTTTCAAGGAATGTATTTAGTTGTGTGGGGGCATGGTAACAACTTTCTTTACATATGATATACCAATTATAAAGTTGAATGAGTTGATACATGAATCTTTATTTTATCCAGTGTTCTAAAAATTTCCGTCTAGGTCCGCTTAGAGCCTAGGCGCTAGGCCCCCCTTAGTGTTTCACCTAGGCCCAATGCGGTAAAAAAATCATTCTAGGAAATTCGGCAGAGGCTAGGCGAGAAGTTTTTTATTTTATTTTAATAACTACCCAAACCAGATCTTGATATATTTATTTTTCTAATGATTTACCATATTCATAATACATGTCGTAGCATATCAAATCACAACAAGAAGTGAACAATATCAAGTTAAAATGGATAATTTTATTATTGTTGTAATTTTTTGAACTTGTAACAACTTCAAATTATATAAATGATTATATATTTGTAATATTTAATTTAATTCAATATAATTCATTAATTTATGTTTAGTTTCTTAAGTTTTAATATTGAATTAAATTCTTGAAATTTTAAATTTTATTATTTAATAGCAATTTTGTTTATGAATAAAATTAATACGTTAAAAATATGTTTGAAATTTGAACAATTGCATGTTTGTGTTTGAACTTTGACATTAGCAATATGGATGTGTGTTTGAACTTTAAGTAAATGCTTTTATTTTCTCTATTATAGATTGTTTTGCTTTATATTATTGTTTTGTTTGGATAAATGTAAGATAAAATATTAAAATTGGCTTAAAATAAAAAATAGGCGGCCCCACCCAGGCCGCCCGCCGCCCGCCGCCCGCCTCACGCCTCCCGCCTAGCGCCTATTAGAACATTGATTTTATTCACATTTGAAAGGCTTTTACTTGAACTTCTCCAGGAAAATGATCCTACATTGATGGGAAGAGTCAAAAAAAGTGATGCACGTGAGATGCAAAGCTTTTATCAGCATTACTACAAAAAGTATATCCAAGCATTGCAAAATGCTGCTGACAAAGCTGATAGGTGAGTTTTCTAAAGCAAAAAAACACCTGCAGATAACTTGCTCACTGAGATGTGTGTGTGTGTATATATATCACATATTTTGCATTTAGATAATGTGTTTGGCTTGCTACTAGTTTAAAGTTGACATTTAACTTCAATGATTGTGTAGGGCACAGCTTACCAAAGCATATCAAACTGCTAATGTTCTCTTTGAGGTTTTGAAAGCTGTTAATCAAACCCAATCTGTGGAAGTTGATCGCGAGGTTCACATAAAAAAGAATTTTTCTGAACTATTTGTCTGAAATGCTATATTGACTATAAGCCTCTTCTTTATATGGTTCTTTTACTGCAAAATTAAGTTACTGTTTGGAGAAGAATTAACATTGGTCACATAAATACCATATTGATGAACAATTGCACAGATTTTGGAGGCTCATGATAAAGTAGCTGAAAAAACAGAGATTTACGTCCCCTACAATATTCTTCCACTTGATCCTGATAGTGCAAATCAGGCAATTATGAGATACCCAGAGGTTTGTTTCCAAGTTCTGATGTGTCTTGGCAGTTAGTTCTATTCTTGTGTTTCAGCTCTTTATAGGTCTATCTACTAAAATGTTACTCTTATTTCATTTGCAGATTCAAGCTGCTGTTTATGCTCTTCGTAATACCAGGGGTCTTCCGTGGCCAAGGGAATACAAGAAGAAAAAAGATGAAGATATTCTCGATTGGCTTCAAGCAATGTTTGGATTTCAGGTGAAATAATTTAGTTTTCTGTGCCTTTACTTCTTGTATGATGGTTTACTGCCTCTTACTAACAGAAAAAGTGAAAATTTCCTTGAATCTGAGGAAGTCTGTTTTTTTGTAACTCTATTGACCATAAACCATACTAATCAATTTTCAGAAGGATAGCGTTGCAAATCAAAGGGAGCACCTTATTTTATTGCTTGCAAATGTTCATATCCGACAGTTTCCAAAGCCTGATCAACAACCCAAGGTTTGTCTTACGTAAAATTCTGTCTCCCCATCTCTCTATTTGGGACTACACAATTAATATTATTATTGTTTTTTCTAATTTCCAGTAATTTATCCATCTGTTAGTTGCAATAATTATTATTTTCTCATGACAAAAAAGAAGTTCGCCATTTCTGTTTCTTTAGTTTATTGAATTGACTAGGCAAGTGCACAACACACCTCCATCACTATCTTCTTTTCCGTTTCCAGAGTTGCAGATTGGAGACCTTTGATGCACCACATAGCTGAGTCACAATCTTCCTGTAGTCCATTTCATTGCCATTACGACTTTTTTAGCTCTGTTACCCATAACCATACTTTATAGTTTTATAACTACTAATCTTAAAAGTATTTCTCCTCAACCTCATTGTCTTAAATTCTCCAAACTCCTTCCATGTTCTAAGCAGCAAGCATGGTTTTGGTCCCCGTTGTGTTGAACCATTTTTTTGACAAGTCCTTGTTGTATTGTTCTAACTGTCAATTAATGGGGAGATAGTTTTGTTTAAACAAAAGGTTGATGAAACATCATAAAATATTTTTTATTTTAAAGGCGAAGTACTCCCTCCGTCTGGTAGTGAGAATCCTAATATTTATGTTGACTAATTTTTCAAGTATTAAGGTTTACATTGGGCACGCTAGGACATTTTATTTTTTGGGGATAATATTCTTTCTGTATTAGACATCAAAGAAATCTATTTGTAGGAATAAATTGTCGGGAAAAAATTATGCTATGTGCGTCAAATGCAAACCTCGATATTTTTTAAAAAATTTAACAAAAGAAATAGGATTCTCATTTGCGTACAGTGTTAGTATATTAGATGTGCCCTTTCTTTTGACTTGTGATGTCAATACTTTTTCTTTGACTTGTGACATAGTTTGCATTGTGTTTTTCTTAGCTGGATGAGCGTGCTCTAAATGAAGTGATGAAGAAGCTGTTCAAGAACTACAAAAAATGGTGCAAGTATTTAGATCGCAAAAGTAGTTTGTGGTAATTGCTTGTCATACTATGGTTTTTAATTAAAATGATAAGTTAGTATTATAAATATATACTGTTATCCAGACCCTATCTTTTTGGGAAGTTGGTGCAAGACTTAATCTCACAAAGGTCAAAGCAGTGGCGTCTAACATTACACGTCACATCAAACTATTAATTACCAATGTGGATTCCTTTTACGGCTTGATAAATTGGGAACTAGAGTAGGACTAAGGAATATAAGATGCAGTAATGGACTGCAGAGGCTTTTTTGCCATTCGGCATTTATGCCAGCTAACTAAAATGTCAAATGATATAATAACAAACTTTATCGTGTTGTGACAATATCCAGCTTTTGACAGAAAATAAAACTTGATCTGATTTTTTTTTCCATTTCAGTTATTCTAAATTTTTTACACTTTGCTTTCTATTTTGAAAATGTAGGTTACCAACAATACAGCAAGAAGTCGAACAAAGGAAATTATTATACATGGGTTTATATCTTCTTATATGGGGGGAAGCTGCGAACTTAAGATTCATGCCAGAATGCCTTTGCTATATATATCACCATGTATGTCATGAGATGCTTACTTCTTTTTCAAACAGTATAAAAATGTACTGAATTGTTGTATTACTACACCTACTACTTTATATGTGCATACTTATTACTTATATGAGTATATCACAAAGATCTAATTCCCAAATATTGTTGTTGTGGTGGTGGACAGGTTAAGCATTTTTTTGGATCCTGCCTAACAGAACAAAATATGAAACATGCTGTAATGAGAATTTTTAAAAAAAAGAGAACTCCCCCCGCCCCCGGTTGCGCTGTTTCCTGGAGCACATGAGTTGGAAATATAACTCAAATTGTGGTAACACACAGTACATAAAATAATATCGACATATTTTATTTATTTCTTGAGGTAGATGGTGATTAATTTAACATTGAGGGCCCAAAAAAGGACTCTTCATTCTTGATGACAGTGGAACCCTCAACCACCATCCGTTTGGACATGCACTGGACAAACCACTGGTAGCACGCAATACCCTGCCACCAACCACGTCCACCTACTATTCCCGTAGTAAACTATTTGTAGGTGGCCCCAAGGAAATATTAAAACTCTTCACTATTGATGACAGTGGAACCCTCACCACTACCCGGTAGGGCGTGCACTGGATAAACCACTGGTTGCACACAATACCCCACCACCATCCACGTACACCGACTAATCCCATAGTAAACTATGTGCAGGCGGCCCCAAGGAAATCATTACCTTTGCAGAGTGAACCCATGACTTATGCCTTGAAAGGCACTTATCACTAGGCTAACTACCACTTGAGCTAACCCCTTGGGGTTTATGTTCAAAGAAATATATTAATTGTGCAACTTACATATATGTATATGTATAAAGAGTGTTGTATGAAGTTTTTGTACTAAATTTGTTTTATTGGATACACTTGTTAATGGCATATCTGAAAAGAAGTGCTGGACACATAACCCACATCCTTGTCCCGGTGTCAATTGTTTGGCATGGGTATTTGACACATTTTGTAGAGACCCAGTAATGTACACAGCTATTCAGCTAGATTATAGAGTTATAGGTACACATGTAATAGAAAACTCTGTTTTGGGATTTATTGGGTTCAAGTCTTGCTGCTTGCATTGTACCCATATGTTCGTGCAGTTTTATGCACAGCTTTACGGGTCCTTATTGACTCTTTTTTTTCTTTGTATTACGGTGGTCCTTGGTTTATACTTTATATGCAAGTGCTGATTTTACATGGGGGGAAATGGAAAGAGCATTGACATCCATTTGTGATCATTTTCAATTAGTTTAAGCTTTTAGAGTTCACTGTAGGCTTGTAGCCTTAAAAAAATGCTTTTCTGGAATTATTGCATTGTTGACTATTTTGATATATTACTTAGAAACGTAATGCAGCTATATGAGGAGCATTTTCTGGGGCCGTGTTGATTTCTAATACCTTTAACTACTTATTTTTTCTTCTGCAAAAGTCATTTTATGTATCAGACATTATGTTGATCGTTTTTTGATAAGTCAGACATTATATTGCTCTTCTGGGACATCTTCAGATAATCGTGATAATTCATTGGGTTCTCATCTTTGTTAGATGGCCTTTGAGCTATATGGTATGCTAGCTGGCAATGTTAGTCCTATGACTGGGGAGAATGTCAAGCCAGCATACGGAGGAGAAGAAGAGGCTTTCTTGAGGAAAGTTGTTACTCCAATTTATGAAGTGATCGCAAAGGTATTGCTTGCATTCAGTTCATGAATTTCCAATTTTGTATTTTCTGTCGACTCTTCATTGTGTCGATGCTTCTCAATGACTGCTATACAGGAAGCTGCAAGGAGCAAAAGAGGAAAATCAAAGCACTCCCAGTGGAGGAACTATGATGATATAAATGAATACTTTTGGTATTACAGTTTATTTTCTTTTAGTCGATCCCTTAACATTGTATATATTGCCTTTTTAGTAATTTTCACCTTTATATTTTAGGTCTGTTGATTGCTTCCGTTTAGGCTGGCCAATGCGTGCTGATGCTGATTTCTTTTGTTTTCCTGTAGAACAACTACGTTTTGACACAAGTGTGGTAAGCTTTTGTCAGTTTTTTTCTTCTTATATTTACATCTTTATTCTGAGGTTGAAAAATATCACACCTTAAAAGAAGAAGATGTTCTAGAAAATTCACATGTTCCGTTTACCATATCCATATGTAAACTTGGATAAAGCTGTTAGGTTTGCTAAAAACTTATACATGCAATCAAATTACATAAACAAGGCGGAAGCGTAATAAAATTGGATTTTAAAATTTTCTTACAAACCATAAACCAGGATTGTTCTTGTGCTTGATTATCAATTTATAAAAGAGTAGGAAAATTAGAATCATTCCCTTGAAGATTCGAGCTTCCTCAGGTACAAGTTCAACTCTTAATCCTTCGTGCTCTCCTTGAATACGCGGGATTGATTCTTTCCTTTGATTAACGTTAGTCACCAAGTGTTTGGCCTCTAGAGGTGATCAACTAAGGAAGAACAAAACTCAAGAAGAAGGGTGTTTGGCTAAACCCTAGTTTTTCCTATCTTAAATAGAAAAGGTGTGCTTTCTCAACTCTTGGAATAAAGTGCGTAACTTGTATCACCCTCTCTTCATAAAAAGACTTTCTTATTAATAGATGTAGGGAACCTCCTAAACTATTCAGGAAAAGGTTTTGAATTAATTAGGTTTCCGAATCTTATTAGGAATAATTAATTAAACTCTTTTAATTAATTAGCCTCCTAATTATATTAGAAATATGTGAGAGTACTTATATTAATTAATTCCTAAACCCTTTTAGGAATTAACTTAATAATAATAATAAGACTCTTATTAATTTATATTTAACATTTCCAAAATTTTAACAATAAATATTAAGCTATTTAATGTATTCTATCACCATAGATTAAATTAAATACACTTAATTTATTATTACGATTATGCTATTTACTTTTTAAATAAATATTATTCCTTTTGTGGTGTGACCCTTTAGATTCTCTATATTATACCGGTTGTGAATAAATCAATTAGAACAATTCTAATTTTATTTAAATAAATAATGTAAACTATTAATTTATTTAAATAAATAACATTTATTTTACAATAAGGATAAGTCTCTTTAGCGATTAACGACTTTTTAGATAATATAGATTTCAACATTAATCATAAAAGAACCTTTGAGTAAATAGTTACCGTACAATTCAATCATTCCACCATATAATGTTTCAATTAAATATAAGACATGAAATTATTGTCGTGCCTTATTTATTTAATTATGTATTCCGATTCCCAAATGCACAATTCCGAATTAATGCAAATTTGAAACTTCTTTCTAATTTCATTTCACCTTGGCCTGGGTTGTCATTTATCGAATCACATAGGACATCTCTCTTCTTTTACTAGAAACGGTAGATTCTTTATTGATCATTCATTATCTCCATATATAACTTAGTACACCCAATCATACCCTTTGATATACCCTAAGGGTCTTAAGGAATAAGTCAAAGTATAATTCATTATACACAAGATACTATGATGATAAGTCTAAAGATCACTTGTACTACTATCACTACATGAATTCCTATTGACAAGCAAGTAAAACTCCATTAGGTATTCCTTAGCGAGTCACGTTCAGTGAACTTATTCTCCAATAAGCACTTACATATTTGCTTTAGTGTATCCACACAAATGATCATGATATCAATCATCTTCATCCAATGAGCAAGCAATGTTTGTACCAATCTATCTGGATTCACTAATCCCTTTTTAGTAATCCATCGATTGAGAACATTTTAGTTTTTTAAGCTATCTAATAATTTAGTTCCCATTAGCATGATCTCATCATGATTCTAAAAACATTGTTAAAAACTATAAGTTTATCACATATTATTAAAACAACATGATGTAGATAATCAAATGCTTTTAATAAATGAATACTTTTATTAATAAATGAATAAAATTGTTTATAAAGTATATGTTTTATTATCATACATGATTGACTTGTATGCATACTACTTTCAGTTCAGTCTTGCACTATAGATTTAAATTTGTTGTATCTTCTATGTACTTTTCCCTTACATTGGGGGTTACCATCCTCTACTTAGAATAGGACTGAGGTGTTTGGCCACACTTTGTTTCTTTTCTTGTTTGATAACATTTCTGATGGCAGTTTTTTTTGGTATCTTTATTTATAAGATTAGTTGATGTATCATATCTTACCATCTTAAGTGGACTCGTAGTAGTCCGAATGTCGAAGATCAAGTTATGGTAGAAGCTTAAGCCTCATATTTCCGAGTCCACTCTTCCTATCTCCATCGTTCACCCTATCGAGTGCATGAAATTATGAGGATTGCAAACTACTAAGCAGGCACAACACAGTTGAGATGTGACCATATATAATGCATGTTTTGTTAAGTCATTAAATCTGATTGTGCCTAAACATCTGGTGTACAGAGACTATAGTGGACTGCCAAATTAATCTTTATATGTTTTTTTATCAGTTGAAATTCCATTGTATAGAGAGAGAAAAAGAGAGGAAGGGGAGGGGATTGGAAAGTATCTGGTCATTGTTGCATGTCACTGTGTCGTGTTGCGAATGCTCTACTTTAAATGAAGTGGCCAAGTGAATGGCTGAATAACCACCAATTTACTTGCTCTCTATTTTCTTAGTTAAATTCCACTTCAATGAGAGAGATGATTTTATCTGGTGATTCTTGTATATGATAAGACGACAATGCCAAAGGCTCTAATTGAAAAAGTGGTCAGCTGAATGGCTGATTTTCGTCTAGCTTGTTTTATAAGCGGTACGCGTATCACGAGTCACATGTATCATGTAGTAAACATGGATGGTGGTGCCCTCTTTCTGTGTAGACTGAAAAATAAAAAGAGAAAAACATGGTTGAGAATTTTAGGTAAAATAATTGTAGTGTACATATAGATACATGTCTCATGTTAAAGAAAGCTTAAAGTGTTTGTTTTAGGGATAAATATAGAAGTTTGCTAGAAAGAAGCGAAGTACATCACAGGAGGACAAGGTGGCCAACAAAAGACATAAAAATAGGAACAAGAGTACTAGTCCTTAATGGACAGGCCCACAATAGCTATGAATGTAATACAGAGACACCTCTAAGTACCCTATGGTTGAAGCCCGAAGAGAAGTTAATGACGACGAAGATAAACATCGTTAAAGATTCTTGCATTCCTCTTTGTCTATAACACCACAACACCTAGCCATTCAGACTCCTACAAAAGGCTCTTGAAAGAACATGGAAGGGGAACATAAGCCTAATACACTCAACTCAACAAAGCATTTTTTTCCAAAGCTAGTTGGGGTAGGCTGACCTAAGCCTAATCAAAAACTTCAAATTAAGAGCTCCACAAACTCCTTGTCAAGAAGAAACGATGAAAAAAGAGATTTGCATGAGGCTTTGAGCTCTGCTTGCACATGACACAAACTTAAGATATAAAAGCTTGAGAGGCACACACACCTCACCCAACATGGCAAAGGATGGTCTAGCTACCTGTTGTGCCATTTTGTCACATGTAGCTAGTCTTTATTTATTTTAGTGTGTGAAAGTCATCCTTCATGTTTATTAAGAACATAAACTGCCCTACATCGTGCTACTCATGCCTTGTGACTTCATATAAATCTTATTGTCTACCCCACTTGTTGCTATTGGTTTTGGCTATATGTTTCGCAAATAATAGGGAAGTAGACAATTCTTTTCCTCTGCTATTAACCATACATGCTCCACATAAAACAATTTTCTTTATCCACATGTTTTGACTCGAGCCACTAAATTAGTAAGGTAAGCCCTGTGACCAAATATATAGATCTTCCGGGAATTTCATCTGGTTTTGGGTGGAATGCTTAATTTTCTTGATTTTTCATAATTTGTATTATAGTTTGTTTAACCCATCTATTTGCTGAAGTTAACATTATCTTTGAGGAATTTGTTCTTGCTAACCGGGACCATTGTTAACATTCAGGATAACAAGCCAGCTAGCGGAGATCGATGGGTGGGCAAAGTTAATTTTGTTGAGATACGATCATTCTGGCATATTTTTAGAAGTTTCGATAGAATGTGGGTTTTCTTTATACTATGGTTACAGGTATTTTTCTCTTTATTATAAGTTGTTGGTTTTCCAGTTGCTTTCTCTCTTCTAAATTTCTTTTAACATATTGTCAAAATTTATGTCTGTTAAGGCTATGATAATTGTTGCCTGGAATGGTTCTGGTGCACCAAGCTCAATCTTCAATACTGATGTTTTCAAGAAAGTACTGAGCGTCTTTATAACTGCTGCAATATTGAAGCTTGGGCAAGGTAATTTGAGTATTTCATTTTTGCTGGTGCTACCCTAATATGATTTGTATATATGATTTTGAAGATTCTGAAAGGATCCTTTACCAGTTTTTGCATTCTTAAGACTCTTTGTTAAATTACACATCTGATGTAATATGACCTTTTGATGTTTTTATGACCACATTTTAGTCTTTTCTTCTTCTATTTTCATAAGGTTTTGGCCTTGTCTTCATCAGATTTTCTTTTTTGATATAATGGAGAATAATGGAGTTTCTTTCCTAGACATCTGCTGTGTTTGTAATTGTAATAAATTCTTATCAGGATTGTAATATAGTAGTAGTACATGAACTGCATAATGTGATACAGATATTAATTATTTATGATTATATACCCTTATACAAGAAGAAAGAGATCTATTTAAGTGGCAAAAAGAGTTTCCTCTCACCATAGAATTCTTCTTCACCCTACATTTCCTTTCACCAAAGAAAGGAAATTGAATCCATTCTTCATTTCCTCTTCTTATTAAACCCATCCCTTTCACTCTTTCCATCTTTCATTCCAGCAAAATGTACCATGAATTTCCACATTAATTGGTTCCTCTTATCCTTAACAAGCATGAGATTAAATGCAACTTGGGGAGTTTTGCTTGTGTTTACGATTTACTCCCAAGTACACTTCATAAAAAAAGAGAAATAGTCGAGGTAGAATTTTAATAATATTTTCGTAGATGATATTGAAACAACTTAACAAGTTCTCCAAATTAATAATTTTGTTCTGAATTTGCAGCTCTTCTTGATGTAGTCCTTAATTGGAAAGCAAGGCAAAGCATGTCATTATATGTCAAGCTTAGATATATATTAAAGGTTGTGTCTGCTGCTGCATGGGTGATAATTCTTCCAGTTACTTATGCTTATACGTGGCAGAATCCTACTGGACTAGCTCAAACCATTAAAAGTTGGTTCGGCAATAGCTCAAATTCACCTACGTTGTTCATTTTGGTTGTTGTTGTATACTTGTCACCAAATATGCTCGCTGGGATACTGTTTCTATTCCCCTTCATTCGTCGATTCCTTGAAAGTTCAAACTACAAAATTGTGATGCTCATGATGTGGTGGTCACAGGTGCGCAATGCTTTCTATTTCTTTTGTTTTCAAACATATCTACATCCCAATTAGAGCTTTGTTGTGAACTTGTTACACTACCAAGTGGAGAATCAGTTTCAGAGTACTAGGTTCTGAGTGTCTGTGGTGCCTTTGCAGCCTCGGCTTTATGTTGGGAGAGGAATGCATGAAAGCACATTTTCTCTTTTCAAGTAAGGTTCCTTTGGAAGAAATTTCAGGAGAATGTTGTAAGCATCAAATCACATTGCTCAAGTTCTGATTAATCTTGATTTGAATTTGAAGGTACACAATGTTTTGGGTGCTCCTTATAGTGACAAAGTTGGCATTCAGTTATTACCTAGAGGTCCCTCTCATGTCCCTAAATTTAAGTTGATTTAATTTGCTGGTTATATCACAAAGAAATCAACAGTACTACTATACTTAACATCCTCCTGACGAATAAGGATGCAGAACTATGTTACTAGTAAATTATCTTCTATTTTTTGTTTGTGGTTATCCTACCATAGTTGGGTGTGCCTACTTTAGACTAGAAAAACATTTTTTGTTTATGCCTGTAGCAAGGTTATGCATGTTGTAGAATGTAATAACAATCTGTCTCAATCAAGTGACATGAAAAGCTTCGTCAATGTTGTGGGTATAGCTTCTTATACATCCACACTTGTTGAGTTCGGTTAAGATTTAAGAGGACACTAATTTTGGGTGAGAGTTTTATGTTCTTAAAATGATTAGTGAAAGTGGATGTTTTGGTTTTTGGAGGGCTTCATTGGTGATAGATCTTCTAAACCATTTAGATTGTACGTCTTTGTTTAGTTTTGAAATCAGAGTCATCAGACAAGTGTCCTATGAGGCCAAAAAATAGGCTGATGGACTTCCATTTCTACCTTGTTTTCTAAGGCTGATTCTATTTTGTGATGACTAAAAGCTTAAAGATTTTGCAATGTTCTGACCGATTGTTAAGTGTAGTGTAGTACATTTGAAATGTATTCGCAACTATGTTTGAATTAGTATTTGGGGTTCTTCTGCTGTTCATGGTTCTGGACGATATAAATGATCATTTTGAGACGTTCATTTGGTGCTAGTGGCAAGTACAGGGAAGATACTTGACTTGTGGGTGTCTTGAGTTTTTGGTTTGTTTTGTGAGTGAAGACCATAGTTTCTAGATTCACCGAGATTATGGGACCTTTTCTTGCTACTTATGATATATAGTAAGTTGAGTTCCAGCAACAATTCTTCATAGGTAAGATTAACAAAAGGGCAATCTCTCATTTACGGGCTTCTAGTCCAGTTTAAAATGAACTGGTGTTCGAACTCCCCTTTTTGATTGGACCAACTCATGGAACGATCAGCCTCTCTTTGTCTAGAGATCATCTTAGAATGTAATTTTTTACATAGTGAAATGTAATGAAATAGTAAAGATTGCCTTGTCCGAAGTATTTTTAATAGCAAACATGGGTGTCTGTACTTAGAGCATTCGACTAATCCTATGGGTACACATCCCCCCTCCCCCCGGGAGCAGTGCACCGGGCAGACCCAAAATAAGCTTGTTTATGTACCCTTAGGAGTTGGCAATATTTGATCACTTGACATTCCCCTTATTATGGTAGAGCACATGCCTTGTCCGAGTTTGATCATACAGCATATTTCCAATTCTGAAAGTTTGGCTGAACTAGGCAGAGACAGAAATAGCTAGACACTGAGATTGGTTCAGAACTTGAAAAGGGTAGTCAAATGGATCAAACTTAGAAGGTCAGAAATCAAAGGCACGGAAAGTGATGTGATCTTTATCTCTATAGGTAATAGAAGGACAACAAACTTCCTTTGATACAATTGATAAAATGTAGCATTGTGATTTTTTCTTAATAAAAAACTTAAAAGTCATATTGAAATATTGATATCAAAAGAATTAGACGTGACCTGGAAATTTGAAAGAGCAGTAAGCTGAGCTGTAATTTGTGTGTAGAAACTCTCATGTAATTGAGCCACTATAATCATGTACATAAAAAAGAAAACAGAAGACTACTATGTACTGGGAGTCTCAGCAAATAAAATAATCGTACTTCTCCAAAGGGAAAGTGGATAATACCAGGATTCCCTAATGAATCTATCCCAAGGCCAAATGGCCTAGAAATCAGACTTTTTTTTGGTTGAATTACAACAATTTACTGCTTTGTGGATTTGAAACCAGTATGATTTTTCTATTGCAAAAGCTGTTGTAAGTTGTTACTTTGTTATAAAGTACTGCTTCATCATCTGGAGAAAAAGGAGGGGGGGGGGGTAGGGGTCTTTTTTCTCGTGTGAATATTGAAAAAGAAAGATTGTTTCTGAATTGATGTATGCAATTCCCATTTTTTGAGAAATGAATACTTTGATTCTTTAATCATACTGAATCTCTGTTGTGAAATTTAATAAATGTCACCAATATCGACCTAAATTCTAAGCTGAAACACAATACTTCCTGATTTGTTTAACAGTCTGATTTGGTTATTGCAGATAAAGCCTCTTGTTGGTCCAACAAAAGCTATAATGAATGTTCACATATCAACCTATCAGTGGCACGAATTTTTTCCCCGCGGTAATGAATACAACAAAACCTGTATTACTTTGTTTATGTTTCATACTCTCTATTTACTCTCTCTCTATTACCTATTGCAGCAAAGAACAATATCGGTGTTGTAATTGCACTCTGGGCTCCAATTATTCTTGTATGGACTATGCAATGGTTTATCTATCTTTATTTCTTTATTTTCTTCTTTTCTTTTCCATTTAGCCTATTGTAGTATAATCTCTTACATGTCGGTTGTTTTTAGGTTTATTTTATGGATACCCAGATCTGGTATGCCATATTCTCCACATTGTTTGGAGGTATCTATGGTGCATTCCGTCGTCTTGGAGAGGTTAGTTGAGCTTCGATATATGCTCCTTAACTTGCTTATTCGCTATTCTTATTTAAAGAAGTGATGTCAGGGCTACTCATGGTCATGCAATATTGACATTGAATAATTAGTTAAGCTATATGGGTCTCAATTACTGTTAGCAGGTAACCTGATTAGTCTCCCAGAGCTTTATTGTATCTACATACCAATGGTTAAGGAGGGGAATTTGATCTCACTGCTCAGATGCAGTTATTGCATCCCGGTTCCACCTATCCAAAAAAAGAAAAAAACAATTGGACATAGTGCCATATAAGTTCAATACGATCAGCTAATATGGTGGTATGTGAGAGACCACAAGAGTGAAGCTCTCACAAGCGTATTGCTTTCTAGTTTCATTTCTTGAGATTTAATGTTATTCTTGTTGTGCACATAATTTCTTATTTAATTGGTACATTCTTGTCAACATTTCCCCCCTTTTTGTTGCCAGCCTCTAAAAAGAAATTTAGAAAGCTGCTCCACTCATAACTTGCCTTTCAGCAATATCCCTGTATATGTTGCTAAAATGAAAATCATGAAGGAAAATAAAAAACTGCTTCATTCATTAGCAACACACATCCAATCAAGAGGTAGTCAAACCTAGTAAAAAAATTCATAGGGGTATATACCTTATTTCTCAGTGTGAAAGTATGTTCTGCATGTATTACAGACGTCATGTCACAAATATGGACATGATAGATTCAGGAACAGATGGTAATATTAAAATAGTTGTTCCCTTGCCCTCCACATAAGGTAAATTAGGATTACTTCCCCGTTGGAAATGCTCCCCCTCCTTGTACCAAACAAAGTGATAAAACTTAAGCGTCAAGATGCAAATTTTCATGTCAGGCAATCTAAGCGCTAAGAGTTGAGGCTGACGATAGAATCTTATGACGCTATTATACTCATTACCAATTGGTTTTGAGTTGAATACTTCAATATAGTATCACAACATGCAACTTTATTCATGTGCAAGGTTGAATGGACCACATGCTCCATGTCACCAAATATAAATTGTCCACGTGATGTGGAATGAAAATCAAGGAATTACTAGTAAATTATTTTAATTATTATATATTATTATGTGTATAAATTTATGGTAATTAAATTAGATCTTTAAATTGTAGTAGTTGGTCATTAAGAGTAGGTTAATTAGGTTGTTTAAGTTTTTTAGGTATTTATTTTCTCAAGTATAAATTGTTTAGGTAACTGGAGTTTTTTCTATAATAGAATACTTATCTTACTAGTATATTAGTATTATACTTTTATTTAGTCTCCAAATCTTAAGTTTTCTATTCAAGTATTGTAATCCCACAAGTTTAATTAGATAATATTATATATTGATTTATTTGAGATTGGCTCTGTGTCGTTGTGGCCTTCGAGTTTTATTCTTCTCTTACTTTTCATTCTTTCTTCTTTTTTATCTCTTCCCTAAACCCCTTCTGGAACTTGTCCTTTATCAATGTGTTTTACTCAAAATTACGCCACACATGAGGGGACTAGCTGAGCTAAAAAGTTCTACATCAATCTAAGTCTTGAGACTCGCTATATAATTGTGGAAGCTACTGCACTCATTGCCAATTGTTTTTGAGTTTGATGCCTTGACAATAAGTAGTGGGACTGTGTCACATCCCCATGAAGTCTTGGGTGTTTGACTATTGTTTTGATGAAAATCTAATTGACCTTGTGAAAGTGTTCTGGCTTTATAATATTCTGTCTCTTTGTTCCTCTCCAAATGAAAGAAGCACGGGAGGGCATTGTCACTCATGTGTGAGGCTGTTGAGAGAGAGCTTAATATGCACTGGTTGGCCTATTTCTTAATGTACCTAAGCTTTTGGTAATTTCTATGGAAGGATTTTCGTATTATCTAATAAATATAAGCTTTTGTGGCTGTCGGTACTTGGTAGTTTTTTCAGAAAAAGCAGGGTAGGTAGTATTAATGAAAGACGGAAGTTATTATAAGAATATCTTAGATAAGAAAATGGTTCACTTAACCGACAAACAAATATTGTTGGAGAGGCCACTTGCGAGATTCTGTTGAGAGTTTGATATTTATTGTTTGGCTTAGTTCTTAACATCTTAAATATTTTGAGGCAGTTTGTAGTTCTCCATTTTGAATGAGAGAATGAAGTGAGAAATCCTCCTTTCACCCCGGGGGAGGGGGGTTGAAAAAGTTTTATTGTCAAAATAGTTTAGGTAGGATATATCTTGGTTTGTTCAATATTTATGCTACAAACTGCTCTTGGTTCGTTACAGTTTACCTACAAAATGCTCTTATTGCTCCCAGAACTATCTGTCCTTAACTTAATGAGATGGGATATTTCTTGGTTCGTTCTTTATGCTTTTGTTGTTGCACCAACTTCTTACTTGTATGTGATTACAGATTCGAACTTTGGGAATGCTAAGATCCAGGTTTCAATCTTTGCCTGGTGCTTTCAATGCCTGTTTAATTCCAGAGGAAAGAAGTGAGCCAGCTAAGAAGAAAGGACTAAAGGCCACTTTGTCACGCAATTTTGCTGCGGTTAATTCTCTCTTTTATTTCCTTTTGTTTTCAGTTTCTATATGAGTCTTAGCGTATTCTTGATTTTTTTTGTTTAAACAACATAACTCACTAACATGAAGTTTATGTCAAATAATTGCTGCAGATCCCTTCCAATAAAGAGAAAGAAGCTGCAAGATTTGCTCAATTATGGAACAAAATAATCACTAGTTTCCGAGAGGAAGATCTTATTAGTAATAGGTATTACATGATGCATGCTACTTCAGAAAACCGATGTTAAAGAAAACATCTTTTGACGTTGTTGACTCCTGTTATGTGGATTTAAAATTTGCCTGGAAGTTCTTTTTGTCTTAAGTTAATTGCTTATCTTATTTCATTTTCAGGGAAATGGACCTGTTGCTTGTTCCATATTGGGCTGATCGTGACTTGGACCTCATACAATGGCCTCCATTTTTGCTTGCTAGCAAGGTTTGTCTCTTGTTTATCATTGATTTGAATTGTCCTTCCAGTTAAAAAATGTCTTATATAAGAAAAGGTAAAGTGAACTGTTGGAACTAGTTAGGAATCATTAAAACAGTACTCCCTCCATTCCAAAGTATAAGATCAACTTACTAAAAATGTAAAAATTAAGGAATAACCTATCCTCTTGAGAAATGAAAGCATTCACTTGTGTAGTTCACTTCCAAAGTCATTTTGATCATTTATTTTGAAACAAACTAAAGATCATTTTTTTCTTATATTTTTGGAATGGAGGGAGTAACAAGAAAACCGTTGAGAACATTAGAGGCCATAATGGAGTTTTTTACTAGTCGTGTTAAAAATAAAAACCAATTATGTAAAAGAGTTGTTGAAATTCGATTATGTAAGTGGGTCAAAAGAAGATGCATCTGAAATAACGCATTTCTTTTATGATCAAATAATAAGGGTTTTATCGAACATATCTGGTAAAGCAACAAATATTATTAGGGTTAAAAAGTAGTCGCTATTGATTTTGATAAAAAAACAAAGACAGTCAGAATTCCTTTTGATTGTGGGAAAGGTTAAAAATAGTCATTTTGGTATTTCGTGAAAGAAAGCAAACAATTTTTGTTATATAACTTTCATTGTTGTAGACTACAATACTTTATCTTCCTAAAGAGAGATTAAAAAATAACTGAACATGTTCTCGTGCTAGGCTTATAAAATGAGCCTTTAGGTTGCCTAGACAAGACAATTGCAAAATATACACCGATTGTAAAATAATTTTCACTCAAATGTTTGTATCTGAAGGTCTCTTTGGCATTGATCTTGTATTCTGCTTTGGTTCTGGTGTGACCCTTTCTTCTAGGGGGGAAAATAAACTACTACCTTCTCTACTCAATTCCTACTATTTTTTTATGTTGTGTGCTTATTTTAGCAGATTTGATGTGAACAGTTGATTTCTTTTTAAATTACAGTTTCTCCTCATTATTTATATAACTTTTCTAGATATTATTGAATCCCTGATGGTCCGTATCATCCCGAATACATTGAACAGATACCAATAGCACTGGACATGGCTAAGGACAGCAATGGCAAGGACCGTGAGCTGAAAAAGAGGATTGAGGCCGACAATTATATGTCATGCGCTGTCCGCGAGTGCTATGCTTCATTTCGGAACATCATTAATGTTTTGGTTGGAGGTGCTCGTGAAACAGAGTAAGTTTTTGGTACGTTTGATAATTTTCATCTGAAATTAGAATGTCTTATTAATGTTAATCATCCTGTCTAATTGATTATGTGTCTACCTCTCTTTTGGTGCTTTTCTTTTCTCTTGTTTTTTATTAATTTGTTCTGTGGCTTGTTTCAGTGTTATCGATTATATATTTTCAGAAGTTGACAAGCACATTGACTCTGGTGATCTGATAAGTGAATACAAAATGAGTGCTCTTCCTAGCCTCTATGATCACTTTGTTAAGCTTATCAAATACTTGGTAAGTTTTTTAAATGCAGAAAATGGCAGTGAAGTAATATCCAGTTGTTCAAGATGAAATTTATGGACAATCACAAACTGAATTAGTTTGATTTCTACAGTTAGAGAACAAGCAGGAGGACAGGGATCAAGTTGTGATCCTTTTCCAGGACATGTTAGAGGTTGTGACAAGAGATATAATGATGGAAGATCATATATCCAGGTCAATTGCTTGCACCTAATTATGTTAGAACTTATCATTTTTACATTTTGCATGTTATTCTAATGTTGTTACGATCTATAGTTTGGTAGATTCAACTCATGGTGGGTCGGGACAGGAGGTGATGACCTCCCTTGATCAACAATATCAGTTATTTGCATCTACTGGAGCAATCAAATTTCCAACTCCAGAATCAGAGGCTTGGAAAGAGAAGGTTGCTTTGAGGTCTAATTTGGTAAAGGTTGTCATAATATTGGTTTTCAATGATTCTTATGAAATCTGTCTTTGCCTTTTACAGATCAAAAGACTCTATCTGTTACTTACAGTAAAGGAATCTGCAATGGATGTACCATCAAACTTAGAAGCTAGGAGACGCATATCCTTCTTCTCCAATTCATTGTTTATGGACATGCCTTCGGCACCCAAAGTCCGCAATATGCTTTCTTTCTCGTAAGTCTTTAAGTTATTTTACTTTTAGAAAAACCTTTTAAAGTAATTTTTGCTTGAGGCTTGCATCTTCCTAGAATTTATTTGTGCTTTAAGTAGCAAATGTTGACTTATAGTTGTTTGAACTATTTTCTATCAACTTTTTTACAAGAGAAATAACCATAGTTGACAAATTTTCTAAGATATGTATGGGAGGGGGGGAGAGATGAATTTTCATGTCTAAAGTAACCTATCTATGATCAAACCTATTTTGTTTGATCTGAAGTAGCATTTTTGTTTCCCATTAGAATATTATCAATCTACAGAACTAAGATTAAGATTGTATCTATTGGTTGTTGTTCTTTCTTTCCATAGTATGTTGGACCACCTATCCTCTTATTTGACTATCAAGTTACTTCTTGCATTTCACTTGTCTACTTAACATGATGCATTCAGTGAACTTTTTGTACTTTATTCATTCCTTATAGATTATTGATGTTATAATAATCACAAGTTCACGATCAAGTGAAGTCAAAGTGGATATTGGAACCTTGTAGTTTCTGTTCTTCCTTGTTCAATGTGTTGAGCAGGATATGTTACTAATGAATGAACTTAAGGTGATGGATTTTGGTAGTTTTGCATAACTGTTTCCCTCATAGTGGATTTTTTTTTATGTTTTCAAGCTTGGGTTGATTCTTGGACTTTAGCATAGACAACATGTACCTATCTGAAGTATCAGATTGGGGTTTGCACAATTTCCAATTGATTGACACAAAGTAAGCATTAAATTTTCTCTCTCTTTCGCTTCTGCTTCCGTAGTTCACCCAAGATGGGAGTTTCCTTCTTTTTATCTCTTGTTATTTCACCTCCAAATGGTATTTCTTCTGAATTAAATAAACGAGAGTTTCAAAATATCTCCACATGGTTACCAAAATGAAGTTGGCCTGCAACCTTTCACAAATTTCTAGTTGTGTGTATTCACTGTGACTTGGGGAATTACTATTCCAAGGCTTATTGCAATTTGCACCTGTAGGTGTATTAGACTAGAGATCGTACCATCATGAAACATTATATTATTATCAAATCTTATTGCAAATTAACGAGCTTACTTAGGATTAATATTATTAACAATATGCATGACCTAACTTGTTCTTTGCAGTGTTTTGACTCCTTATTACACGGAGGAGGTCCTCTTCTCGTTGCATGATTTGGAAGTTCCAAATGAAGACGGGGTTTCAATACTCTTTTACTTGCAGAAGATTTTTCCAGGTTTGCATTTTTGTTAAAGCGCTATGCAGTGATCTTTCTTTCTTTCATTCTTTTTTTTTTGGTTTGTTATTGGACTAACCAATAATAAAATGTAGATGAGTGGAACAATTTTCTTGAGCGAATGAAGTGCAACAGTGAAGAAGAACTTAGAGGATTAGATGAATTAGAAGAGCAATTACGACTTTGGGCATCATATAGAGGCCAGACTCTGACTAAAACTGGTAAGAGAAGTGTGTCTTTATAAATATGTTGATATTTCCCCTCTCCCCAGTCCCCACTATAGAGGTGGAGAGAGTTGGTTTACATGGTACCCTCCAATATCTTGTTCATACATGTTAGCACATTAAAATTTTTACTTTTCAATGGACTGATACATTATTACTACTCAGTAAGAGGTATGATGTATTACCGTAAAGCCTTGGAACTTCAAGCTTTCCTTGATATGGCAAAAGATGAAGGTAACTATTCCTCAACAGTGATTTGGTTCATAGTTTTGTAAGAATGATGTTTGCATTTTGGTCACTTAAATATATTTATACTTTTTTTATTGCATTGTGGTGGACATTGATCAGATCTAATGGAAGGCTATAAGGCCATTGAATTAAATGAGGATCAGATGAAGGGAGAGAGGTCACTATGGACTCAATGTCAAGCAGTTGCTGATATGAAATTTACATATGTGGTTTCATGCCAGCAATATGGGATTCACAAGCGATCTGGCGATCCTCGTGCGACAGACATTTTAAAGCTTATGTCAGGGTAACTGTTCATTCATCTATGTTGCTGTAGTGATTGATTAATTTATACAACTTAGAACCTGTGTATCCCTTCTTTTTTTTGGGACAGTTACCCATCTCTCCGTGTAGCTTACATTGATGAGGTTGAAGAGCCTAGCAAAGATAAATCAAAAAAAGTTAACCAAAAAGTGTATTATTCTTCTCTGGTGAAGGCTGCTATGCCGAAGTCAAATTCTTCTGAGCCAGGACAAAATTTGGACCAGGTAAAAATTATGTCTTTTTTTTATAGATGAAAGCAATATGTAAACGACAACATATAATCATTCTTGATTTCAGTTAGACCCCAAGCCATTTGCAGCAATCTTGCTGGAAGTGCTGATAGATTTTATTTTTATGTCGTAATGGACCATAGCAGCCATCTGCAGCTGCTTTATTATTATATTTTTAAGAATTTAATATGTAATTATGGTGTCTCTGGTTAAATAATGGTTCTACCATTGGTTGAACTAGTGACCCATCTACCATGTAACATTTTTGGTCGATGATCTGCTCAAGTCTGAAAAGCATTGGATGAGAGGTCTTGTTATTTAGGTGGACTTATTAGACTTTTGAAACTAGGGAACACAACTGGAGTGTACAAGAAAAAGTAATTGGGTCTCATGAATATTACATGTATCCTCATATGCTTTGTAATTTCTGTGTTCCAAACATCTGCCAAATGTTTACCATGATTTTCACATGCAGGTTATTTATCGAATAAAGCTTCCAGGACCTGCTATCTTGGGTGAAGGAAAGCCAGAAAACCAGAATCATGCTATTATCTTCACACGTGGAGAAGGCTTACAAACTATAGATATGAATCAGGTATATTGTTATTGTTAAAGATAAAATAGATGTATTGAATATTGTTGTTGTCTCATTACAAAGAGTACTTAAAGTCGTATAAATAGGCTACTACTAGTTGAGTAGGGGCCTAATATGTGTTGGCACTAAGTATGTGAGGGCACCAAGCATACTTGGTGACCAAGTTTTAATAATATTATACTCTAATAATGCCATTATCCTACAATCCTCTTTAACTTTCTTCCTCAAGCTGAAAGTTTTATATCATGACTTGCAACTTATTATAGAACATATCTCAAAAATAAAAAAGATTCAAACCAAACATAAAATGAAATTATGTTATCTCCAACACTCCTCCTCAAATTGAGATCTTCAATTTGCACGGATAAAAATTTATAAGATGTTTATAGGACAAATAACTTGGTTCTGAAAACTCCCATAGAAACAATGATGTTTATGCCCAAAGTTGATTTCTCATCCTAGTACATAACTTCACATGTCTACTTTTCAAGGATATTATGTGTAGGCAATAACGGAGAACACTTCTCTCCAACAAAAACGATGATGGACTCCTTGCCTTCCTCAATAACGAAGGACTCTTAAGCCTCCCAACAAATTGAAGGACACACTCCTTCCTCAAACCTCTGCCCCCATAAAATTCCTTACTCCAATTAAAAATCCATTTATATATTTCAATCCGAGATATTAACTGATTTGGATATATTACCGTTGTTAAGAAAAAAACTCCATTAGTACCAAACAGACCCTAAGACCATAGTTTCTCCATATGCTGGGAACTGCAAGTCAATGCATCAAAATTTGTGACAATGAAAATAAACATGCAAAAAGCAACCTGCATTTTCGAAAAGAAACCTCAAATATGGGCAACGGAGTACTAGAGCACCAACTTTAGCAATGCATGACAAACTCAAACTACAACCTAACAAAAGAACTAAAACTAAACTCTAATCACCTAATTTTTTTTCTTTAAGATGAAGTTAAACAATAAAAATAAACGTGCCCGCCGCTGGTTATGTGCCGCCGATAGCGAAAGCAAGATCTTTTGATTTGATTGCCAAGATCAACCCAACTCTGATACCATGTTAGAGATAAAATATAGGTATTATCCTACAATCTTCTAAACATTCCCCCTCAAGCTGAAAGTCTTATATTATGACTTACAACTTAACACAAAACATATTCCAAAAATAAAAAAAGTTTCAAATCAAACATAAAATGAAATTATGTTATCTCCAACAGTTATCATGTTTCCGTGGTGCACTTGATCTTTCCGTGCCAACTATCAGCTTATTAAATTTCATCGTTAGGATAACTACATGGAAGAAGCCTTGAAAATGAGGAATTTGCTTCAAGAGTTTCTTAAGAAACATGATGGTGTGAGATATCCTAGTATTCTTGGTTTTCGGGAGCATATATTTACTGGAAGGTATATTTTTCATTGTTTTGGTTTCGCTTTTACCTTGATATATTTTTCTTTCCTCATTTTCATGTAGAGTCATAGTTTGCTTGTTATTCAATGCAGTGTTTCTTCTCTTGCATGGTTTATGTCAAATCAGGAGACAAGTTTTGTAACTATTGGCCAGAGATTGTTAGCTAACCCTTTGAAGTAAGATCTCTCTCTCTCTCACATACACGAGTACGAGTGTTGTTCATTTTCTTTTGTTGGTATGAGGATGGAGGGAAGAATTAATCCCTGGATTGATATTAAAATTTTAGTCGCATCCATCCTAAGTTGTTATTTGTAAAGATATCAATACAAAACACTCGAGGAACTTATCTCTATCATTACTGAAAATCGATTATGTTAACATTTGGTTTAGTTGTCATTTATCTTTTGATTTTGTGGTATGTTTTGTATATATTTTGTTAAACCAAACCCTTATTTGGCTTTACAAATAAGGATTCAGAACTTCATCTGTAAAAGTTGGAAATGTTACAACAAGTTTTAGCTTAGCAATGATTCCAAAGGAAGGAGGAATATGAAAATCTGATAAATAATGTGTTATATGTGAAATTGCATTGTTTACCTTTTCAACTACTTTTTTTCTCCATGGTTCTCTCTTTTTTTTTTGCTTATTATTTCCCTCCCTATATTCCACAACATATGGTTGGCTGATTTTTTTTAGTCCGAGGCCCTGAATGCTACTTGCCACCATTATATTTTATCTTTTTAGGGCAAAGGTGCAAAAATGCCCCTGAAGTTTACCCCGATATCCCACTTACACCTTAAACTATTTTTTTTCCAAAAGTACCCTTAACGTTACAAAATTCAGCCCAATTATGCCCCTCCCGTTAACAGACTTGCCACCGATGCAAACAGAGCAGACACGTGGACAAAATTTGCTGACGAGGCAATGCATACGTGGAAAATAGCTAACAATTCAAATCAAACATATTTATCCCAATACATGTGCCCATTGTTAATATAACTTCCTCATCTTACTATTTACTATTTATTACTATTATTATTATTATTTATTATTATTATTATTATTGTTTTATCCTTTTCATTCCCAAATATAAAATTAGTGTTGGAGTTTTAAATTCAATTTAAATATTTTTTAATAAAAAATATTGTAATTAATGATACTTTTTATATAATTTATAATTTATACAATTTACCATATAAAATTAGTCCAAATTTATTTTTAAAATACCTTAAATAATAATAATATTCTGTTCTCTCTCTCTCCAAAAGTTCTTCTTGCTTAAGATTAATTCTAGGGTTTTGAAAGAGCTCAGCTCAGATCGGGTAATAAAGAGATTGATTAGAGAATTGAAATGGCGACTATGGAGAGTTTGATCGGATTGGTGAATCGAATTCAAAGAGCTTGTACTGCACTTGGTGATTATGGTGGGGGAGATAATGCTTTTTCTTCTCTCTGGGATGCTCTTCCTTCGGTTGCCGTCGTTGGTGGCCAGGTACCCGATCAAATCCACTCCCTTAATTTTATCATTTTTTCCCACTCCTTTAGACAGAAAAAGGCGGTAGTTGCACAGTTGTTTATAGAGGGAGCACAAGAAAAAATAAAATAATATGGGTTATTTTTTTTTTTTTTGAAATTTATATATTTTGAGAAGGGTTTATCTGGGCTTTCAATTTATTTGAGCTGGAATGAAGTTTAAGATAAAGATATGAGATCTGCAACGAATGATATTGAGATTGGATGAATATAAAATATGAACTTGTATGGGTTTGTATGGATTTCATTTTTGATTTGATCGGATTTGTAATGTTCTTGGTTTCATGTGGAAGAAGATGAGACAGAGATAAAAGAGGAAGAGGGAGAAGAACGAGAATATGGATTTACAGAGATAGGAGGGAGAAGAACGAGAATATGTCCACGTGTCTGCTCTGTTTGCCTCGGTGGCAAGTCTGTTAACGGGAGGGGCATAATTGGGCTGAATTTTGTAACGTTAAGGGTACTTTTGAAAAAAAAAATTGTTTAGGATGTAAGTGGGATATCGGGTAAACATCAGGGGCATTTTTGCACCTTTGCCCTATCTTTTTACTAATAAATGCGAAAAAGGGCTATCCTCAGTTGTTCAAATTTAATTTTTAGCTGGGATTACGATTGTTAAGAGGTGTAGTCAGGCAATCAGCTCAGGAATTGAATTGACATGTATAAATGTATCTCTTCCTAGTTGAACTGCTTAGTACTTTCCATAGTGATTTATAGTTGTTATGTGTACATTAAGCCTGAGGCCCTGCATGCTCTCTGCCACCATCATATTTTATCTTTTACTAATAAATAAAGAGGCAGTCAGTTGTTCAACTTTGAGGTTTATTTCCATTCAGTATGCTCAACTTCTATTTCTCTTGTGACTCATTTATTCAGTGTTGTGCTTGCACAAAAATTGTTCATTAACTACTATTATTTTGTTTCTCATCCAGAGTTCGATTTCACTATGGTCATCCAGATGTTTTTGATAGGCTGTTTCACCTTACGAGAGGAGGTGTTAGCAAAGCCTCCAAGATTATCAACTTAAGCGAGGACATATTCGCTGGTAAATTCATATTCTGTAGTTTTAGTCATTTGTGGTTTAACTTTTGGGAATGATCTTGAACGACCATGTTACTCTTCTAATATGACATTGCTTGCAGGCTTTAATTCTACACTACGTGAAGGCAATGTTACACATCATGAATACATACAAGTTGGGAAAGGAAGGGATGTGGGCCTTAATCAAATTTCACTGTTTGAAGCAAAAATAGCAAATGGGAATGGGGAACAGACGTTGAGTCGTGATCTTTACAGGCTTGGGCACCGTTTCGATTTTTTCCGGATGCTATCATGTTATTTCACAACCATCGGTTTTTACTTCAGTACCTTGGTATATTTCAAAGATCTACCCTGCCCCCCCATTCTGAGTATCTGCTTTTGTAGTTATTTGAGCTTTCAATAATTTATTTGGCAGATTACTGTGCTTACTGTGTATGTATTCCTTTACGGGCGACTATATCTTGTTCTTAGTGGACTTGAAGAGGGTCTAAGTACTCAACCAGCCATTCGAGATAACAAGCCACTTCAAGTGGCTCTTGCTTCACAGTCATTTGTGCAAATTGGATTTTTGATGGCCTTGCCTATGATGATGGAGATTGGCTTGGAAAAAGGTTTCCGAACTGCATTAAGTGAATTTATTCTGATGCAATTACAACTAGCACCAGTATTTTTCACATTTTCACTTGGAACGAAGACTCACTATTATGGAAGGACATTACTTCATGGAGGTGCGAAATATAGACCTACTGGTCGTGGGTTTGTAGTGTTTCATGCCAAGTTTGCTGAAAACTATCGGCTATACTCCCGCAGCCATTTTGTGAAGGGGCTCGAGCTAATGATTCTACTTGTTGTGTACCAAATTTTTGGTAAAACCTATAGGGGGGCACTTGCTTATATCTTAATCACAGTATCAATATGGTTCATGGTTGGCACCTGGCTTTTCGCTCCCTTCCTCTTCAATCCTTCTGGTTTTGAATGGCAAAAGATCATTGATGATTGGAGTGATTGGAACAAATGGATAAGCAATCGAGGTGGTATTGGAGTACCACCTGAAAAAAGTTGGGAATCATGGTGGGAGGAGGAACAAGAACATCTTCATCATTCTGGAAAGCGTGGTATTATTGCTGAGATATTGTTGGCTTTACGATTTTTCATCTACCAGTATGGACTCGTTTATCACTTAAACATCACAAAGAAGACTCAAAGTTTTCTGGTACGTAGTACCCTGCAGGTTTTCACCTACAATGTGATTGTAAAAGTTCCCTCGTCAGTTTAGTATGTGCTTACTAAATGCTTTTTCTTTAATAAACTACAGGTATATGGCATATCATGGCTGGTGATATTTCTGATATTGTTTGTGATGAAGGTGAGAGAATAAGTTTTAACATTTGTACTTGCATGCTTTATTATACATATAGATGGAGAAATTATTTCCTCTGTACAACAAGTACAAGTTTGTTGTTGAAGGAATTATATTCTTGTTAACATGGTCCATTAACTGGAAAATGGTAAAGAGTAAAACCCAAAACATTAAAATTATTTTATTGAAAAAAAAATTCCTACGAGTAATTTCTGCTTGCATGTTTTATTATACATATAGATGGATAAATTATTTCTTCTTCACAACAAGTATATTGTTGAAGGAATTATTTTCTTGTTGAGATGATGACATATTTCATAAACTGGAAATGGTAAAGATTGAAAACCCTAAACATTAAATAAATAATAAAAATCCTCTGGAGAAAAAGAGGACACTTTCTTGAGCTTGTTCCTTCAATAATAGTTGTTAATACATGACCCGAGTAATTCACTATGAGAAATACCCTATAATATCTTATTCTTTCTCTAAAATATTTTAGTACGACTTTTGCACCAAGTTTCTTGGACTTGGATGGAGTGTCCGGTTAGACAGTGATACTTTAAAGAGTCTGAAATTTTACCATTTTTTACACTAAAATGAAGTATCCAACACCCATGCCCTTGTCCGAGTCTCAAGCATGCAGATACGAGTACCTCTTGATAAAGTGAAGAGTCCATGTAACATAGTTTTTGTGTCGCTCGGAGCTGTAATTATTTGTTATTCTCAATCTCTGTTTTATTAAATTGAGGGTGTTTTGTTGTAACTCGCTTTGTAGTTTGATTTAGAACAATAATATTACCGGTTGAATCGAATGGTTGATCACTCTTTCCTTAATACTATGTTCGCCCCCGACTTTTGCCACACAAGGTTAGTGCGAATTAGTCTCCCAACATAAGACTGACCTAGATTTTACTCTATACTAGAATTTGTTGTGTAGGAACAAATTTAGTGCAAAATTATAAATGAGAAGAAAAATTATTTAGAAAGATAATTTTTCTAAGAACTTGAGAATGATTTTGAATGATTTGAAGTTATAATTTCGGGTAGATTTGCAACCTATTTATAGATTTCCAAACACCCATTTGAAGAGGTACGTTAAATTTCAAACACCCCATTGAATTGGTTCACTGCAATGTTAGTTGTCATCTTTAAAAATAAAATTGTAAGAATGTTGTTGCCATGACTTGAACCCGAGTCCTTAACATTACAACTCTTTTCTCTTATCTAACTGAACCAATTTATTTGTTGGCTATATGGATATCATATAATATATTTATTATATACTTTCTAGATGATGAAAATATCTAACAATCTTCCCCTATTTTCATAATCTTCCAATCTTTTTCCTTCGACCTTCTTTCTCTTATTGGATATGACATACACAAGAGGTTTCTTTTGACTTGAATTTACATAGTCTATATCACAAAATATCTTAATTCTTAGTAGCATTAGCTTTTGACCTAATAAATCTTAAATTGATACTTGCTCAATAGACATATACTATATCTCTTTTAGTTTAAGAAAACCCAACATATTTATGGTCTTGTGTTTACCTCTTGGGTTTCGTAAGTGACCTAGAGACCAGCCTTAGGTCTCGCATAAACGGCACCACTTCCTTTACTTATATAGGTGAATATAATTAAATGCACTTGTATGACTTGCATCCTCCAAATAAGCATATAGTAACTTTGAGATGGTTTCAAAGAATTTCTTCATTCTTGTCTAGTGTATAACTGAATCCGAATCCGTTATCCAGTTTGCATCCGTGTACCCTTTTACCACAGTTGGGTAGTATGTATAGTATAATGCATAGTTCATTGTGCATTTAAGATATTTAAGTATCCTTGATATTGCATCCTAATGAACTTGATCTGGATTATGAGTAAACCTACTCAAACCGCAATTGTTATATCAGGTCTAGTACACTGCATTGCATACTTTAACTGAGATACACTATTCCCTTTCTTTGAAAATAACTTAACAAAATGATCATATGGGGTAGAGGATATCTTGCAATTCTGGTGATTAAACTTCTTTAACAACTTCTCAATATAATGAGACTGAGTTGAAGAAATAGTATCCTGAGACCGCACAATTTTAATGCCTAAAATTACATTAGCCTACCTCATATCTTTCATATCAAAGGTAGCAGACAAGAATACTTTAATTTCTAATACTACTTTTTCAGTAGTACATAAAATAAGCATATCATCAACATATAAACAAATTATAACACCAAAATCTTTACTAAACTTAGAATAAACACATCCGATTCGTTTATTTTAAATCCATTGGAAACAATCATTTGGTCAAAATTTTCATGCCATTAATTAGGTGCATGTTTTAGGTCATAAAGATTTAACAAGTTTACAAACTTTTCTTTGTTAGCTTTTCAAAACAAACCCTTTTGGTTTTCATATAAACTCTCTTCTATAAATCACCATTTAGAAAAGTAGTTTTAACATCTATTTGGTGTATAACAAGTTTATGAATTGATGCTAATGCAATTAATAACCTATTTGTACTAATTATTGCTACTGGAGCATATGTATCAAAATAATCAATTACTTTTGCTTAAAACTTTTGGCTACCAGTTTAGCTTTATACTTTTCAATGGATCCATCTGATTTTCTTTTCTTTCTTTTTAAATCTACCAAAACTCAAGTTTTGTTACCCATGATAGAATCTATTTCATCATTAATAACTTCTTCCCAAAACCCTAAATCTTGAGAAGACTTCTCTAAAAGGCGATGGATCTCTATCACTATAATCATGCTCAGTCACAAAAACATTAGAAGAAACAATATCATTCATATTTCCTTCTACTCAATGTTCTAAAAGGCACTAAGCGGGAGGTAGTCGGATGGCCGGAGGGGGGGGCCTAGAGCCTAGGGGGCCTAGGCGGGATTTTTTATTGTAAGCTAATTTTAATATTTTATCTTACATTTATCCAAACAAAACAATAATATAAAGCAAAATAATCTATAATAAAGATAATAAATATAGTTCAAATACATATCCATATTGCTAATGTCAAAGTTCAAATACAAACATGCAATTGTTCAAAGTTCAAATATGTTTTTAACATATTAATTTTATTCATAAACAAGATTGCTATTAAATAATAAAATTTAAAATTTCAAGAATTTAATTCAATATTAAAACTTAAGAAACTAAACATAATTTTAAGAATTATATTGAATTAAACTAAATATTACAAATGTATCATCATTTATATAATTTGAAGTTGTTACAAGTTCAAAAATAACTATAATAAAATTATCCATTTGGACTTGATATTGTTCACTTCTTGTTTTGATTTGATATGCTATAACCTGTATTATGAATATGATAAATCATTAGAAAAATAAATATATCAAGATATGGTTTGGGTAGTTATTAAAATAATAAAAAACCTCAATTTTCTAGAGATTTTTTTGCCGCCTTAGGCTTAGGTGAGGCGCCAGGGGGGCTTAGCGCCTAGGCAAGGCGCCAGGGGGGCTTAGCGCCTAGGCAAGGCGCCAAGGGAGGCCTAGCGCCTAGGCGGACCTAGGCGTGGATTTTTAGAACACTGCTTCTCCTAGGTACATGTAGAAGTCAGTATCATAGGATTTTTTTATCCTTGCTCTTTTGTTTCTTCTTGGTTCTATTTCTTCAGTAAATATAGTAAATACCATTTCTTCGTTGTTTCATGATGAATTGTTCTTTGATCCTCTTTATTAGTGTCTTCTCTTGACCTTTTTCTAAAGAATGAATTCTCAAAGAACTCAACATCTCTAGACTCCAAAATTATATTTTGACTAACAAAATTTGTGGATTTCATGGTCAAAAATTTATAGGCTTTGCTATTTTGTGCATATCCTATAAAAGCACATTCAATTGCTTTAGCTCCAAGCTTAGGCCTCTTAGGATCAGTTAACCTTACTAATGCCCTACATCCCCACTCTTAAATGGTTAAGAGATGGTTCTCTTTTTTTTTTTTAATTCATAAGGTGTAATGTGAGTTCTCATATGTGATATATGATCAAGTATATAACAAGCAGTCATTAATGCTTCCCCCCATAAATTTTTAGGCAAACCAGAAGTAAGGAGTAATGTATTAATCATTTCTTCAAGTGTTTTATTTTTTCGTTCTGCCACTCCATTTTGTTGAGGACTATAAGGGGTTGTTATTTGATGAATTATACTATGATTCTCTCAAAAATCAAGTATTCCTCCCCTCAATCCAATCTAAGAATTTTTATTTTTCGATCTAATTGATTTTCAACTTGAGCCTTGTAGATTTTAAATTTTTCTTAAGCCTCATCTTTAGTCCTTAACAAATCAACTTGAGTATATCTAGAGCAATCATCTATAAATGTTATAAAATATCTTTTGCCTACCTTAGTAGAAAAATTAAACTAATCTAGCATGTCAAACATCCAATTCGTACATACCACCCTCGGACAATACAACACAATTAGTGTCAAACACGACTTTTATGCCATGTTTGTTTAAAAGACTAACAGATACAAGATTTTTCCTAATTTCTGGAACATGAACATCATTAAGAGTGATTGTCTTCTCGGATGATAACTTGAGAACCACCTTGCCTTTGCCCATCACTTTTCTAGTTGATAAATTTTTCATGAATAGTTCTTGACTATCCTTCATAGGTTTATAGGCTTTAAACATTGCTTTATTCTCAACAATATGCTTGGTTGCTCCAAACCTAAATCCCAAAATCCCAAAATCCCAATTGCGCCTCTCCATAGCCACAACCCACAACTTTGCTTCATAAATCTCGAGTCTCCCCCACTCCGACATCTTTGCGATTCCGCCTCCGCGACCCTACCAGCTTACGAAGTTACAACTTACAACTTACGAGTCTATACCCCTCTCAAATCTCAATTCTCAATTCTCACCACTGTTAGAATAAGCTTTGTACTTGAGGCTTGAAATCTCTTCAAACGAAGGAACCTGAGACCCAAACCATGCTTTCTCATCACTTTTTCTCCACTGTTGATCAGTGTGAGCTGCTCTTCTTTAATATTTGTATGATATCTTTGCATTAACTGATCACTGTAATTTTTCACCCATTTTGTAAACAAAAGATTGTTGTTTTACTTGATGGGTTTGTTAAGGATGTGTGTTTGATTTTGTAGATGAACTATGTTTTAGTTAGTCTTTTTCTGTGTATATGATGGTTTTACATGTTCAAACTCCTCTCCTTTTAAAGATTACCTTTTTGGTTTTTGGTGGGTGTGTATGATTAATGTAGTTTTAAGTTGGTGTTATACAATTAGTTTTTTTGATTAATTTCTTCGTTAAATGTGTTTCAGTGATCTCCAGTCTCCACTATTGATGGGGATCGAGGGTTTCTCCCTTTCATTATTATATCTGGAATATATCTTGCCTAAGATGATCAATTATTTCCAAACTTGTTCCGTTTCATGAACAGAAATTATTACACGTCTCCTTGATTTATTTTGTTTGATAAAATGGAACTCAAGTTCGGTTATTAACCGAAATAAGTGACTTGTAAATTCAGTTATTTGGTTTTCGATTATTCGGTTAGTTGCTCAGATAGTACAATGAAGAAGATTTCAATTTTCAGTTATAACCGAACAAACTATTCTATTCGGTTCGGTTATAACCGAATTGCTCACCCTTACCCACCACAGGCTCACCCAAAATGTCACGACTTGAAAGTACTATTGATAGTAACTTATTTCTTTATATGCAGGTAAATTATTCCCCTATCTTTCAATGTGGGACTGTGGTGTTACAAATTCCCCCACTTAAATTTCTGACGTCCCCATCAAAACCGATCACATACACGGTCCACAAATCTTTGCCTCTAGTCAATGTGGGATAATACCGGTTGGTTTCGTGCCCCCACCTCTGGACCTCCATCTTTTTATTGTGGGATAATACCACCAGCCTTCGTATCCCCACCTCCGGCAACCTGATCGGATAACCCGACCCGAGCTTTCGGGAGTCGGCTTTGATACCATATGAAACAACTCGGGTCAATTCCCGAATCTAGAACAAATCTCGGGTCAAATCCAAAGTTCGAATCAAATCAAATCCATCAAAATAAAACATTAAACCACTGGCCCAATAGTATCTTCTTAGATCATCTTAGCCCACCACAGGTTCACCCAAAAAGTCATGACTTGAAGGTACTATTGGTAGTAGTGTTCGAAAAGTCGGCCTGGTCGACGACTAAGTCGAGGTCGGAGCCTCAACGATTCGACTAGGGCCTAGTCCTTTGATTTAGTCGCTGGCCGACTTAGTCGGGCTCCAGTCGGCGACTAGTTGGGAAAGTCGCCCAGTCGGAATAAATCAAAAAATCGGAACAAGTCGAGAAAAATCGAAACAAGTCGGGAAAATCGGAAAAAATGGGAGCGGATGAGACCTTTTTACCTAGAAGAAGTGGTATAAATGTGCGAGAACTAGATGAAGACGAGTTTATGTCGGAAGATGATGACAACGAAGAGGAAGATGAGGATTATAAGTTTGAGTCCGATGGAGAGCAAGTCTTGGAGTGATATTGAGAAGAGGAGTGATTGACTATTGATTTTGTGCTACTTAGTTTCATTTGGTTAATTGATTTTGAACTTAGAGTGTCAAACTATTTGGTTTTACTTAGTTTTCATGTTTTTATTTGATGATTTGTGTTACTTATGTTATTCTACTTACTCATAACTTATGAAGGAGGAAGGATAATATATATTTTAAAGAAATAATTGAAAATCCGACAAGCCGATTAATCCCCGACTAATTCCCTAGTCTCTAGTCGGTAGCCAACCGACCTGAGACCGACTAGCGACTTTTAGAACACTGATTGGTAGTAACTTATTTCTTTATATGCAGACGAATTATTCACCTATCTTTCAATGTGGTACTGGGGTGTTACAACTATGGCCTTCCGACACAATTTGATTCATAATAATTTGAAGTTCATGTATTTGCAACATAACATATTTGTTATCTATCATTTGATAATCAAATAATGAACTTGCTAGGAATTTTTTATTTTCGACGCCCTCGATTTTGTACTTGTCGAGATCCTCTCATAATTCTCTTGTCGTATTTTCTATGAACTTGGATTCATATATATCGTACAATGAATTGAATAACGCATTTAAAATGTACCCTTTACACATGAAGTCATCTTGTTCCCATTTTATTTGATTCTTCATTTTTGCCAATGTCTCATTTTCTTTTTCTTCCATTTTCTGTTCATTTAGCATGAGAGTTTTAACGTAGTTAACAAAAATACATTTTGCTCTTCCAACGTTGAAGAATAATCCATCAAATTTCTCGAGTTTGTTAATTTGATTCAAGCTATTTTTTGCATTGTTGTCCTCCATTGTTAATAGTATTAAGATTGTTGTAACTCGCTTTGTAGTTTGATTTAGAACAACAATATTACCGCCTGAATTAAATGGTTGACCACTCTTTCCTTAAAGACTATATTTGACCCCAACTTTTGCTTCACAGGATTACTGCGAATTAGTCTCCCAAGATAACACATGCCCAGATTTTATTCTGTATTAGAATTTGTTGTGTACACAACAAATCTAGTGGAAAACTATAAATGAAAGAGAAAAATTATAACAAGAAAAATTATTTAGAATGATAATTTTTCTAATAACTTGAGAAGGATTTTGAATGATTTGAAGTTATAATTTTGGGTAGATTAGCAACTTATTTATAGGTTTTCAAACACTCCTTTGAAGTTGGCATCCCAATTAGTTGGTCGTTACTCTGCAATTAACCGTCGGCAATTAACTGTTGGCTTAATTAATTAATTAATTGTGACCGTTGCAATGTTAGTTGGCGTCTTTAAAAATAAAATTGAAATAATATTATTGCCGTGACTTGAACCCAAATCCTTAGCATTACAACTCTTTTCTCTTATCCAACTGAACCAATTCATTTGTTGGCTATATGGATAGCATATAATATATTTATTATATTATGTATTTGATTATAATGTAAATTATATGATTTTGTTCATTTTTCTCTAATGCTAGGGTTATGTTACAATTTACACTTGGAATTGATGATTTGAATATTCGATCATATATATTGCTTTCATAAATTTCAGCTTAGAGGATCAGTTTCTCAACCTGTTTATATTTTTCCAGACTATTTCGGTCGGACGGCGAAAATTCAGTGCAAATTTTCAACTCATGTTTCGGCTCATCAAAGGATTGATCTTTCTTACATTTATTTCTATTCTGGTAACCTTGATCGCGCTCCCCCATATGACAATGCAGGACATCATAGTCTGCATTCTTGCTTTCATGCCTACTGGTTGGGGTTTGCTTCTGGTTAGTAATTTTTTTTTCAGTATATCCAATTCATATCACACTTGTTGATAGTTTTTAATTCCTGAGAAGCGTCTTGCATTCCTATTTCACTTACTGGTTCACAATTGTAATACCAAAATGTTGCTCCTCTTGTTATTTGTACAAGAAAGGTGGAGTTAAAATATGTTTATTCCTTAGATGTATAACGATTTAGGTTTCTCATTCAGTCATTCTAAGTTTTCCCCCATTCAAGTGATGATCCTAATTTTACAAACTAATTCGTGCACTCTTTCCTACTTTTCCATTATAGTCTAGTAAATTCACATGTTATTTTCCCTGTTTTCCCTTAAAGCTACTGAAACTACGCATGTTTAATTCTTCATAGTTCATTATATAATTTGTAATTATCTGCATACCTCGTCCTCTTCTTCTTTCAGATTGCACAAGCATGCAAGCCTGTTGTTCATCGAGCTGGATTCTGGGGATCAGTTCGGACACTTGCTCGTGGTTATGAAATTGTAATGGGTTTGCTTCTTTTCACCCCTGTTGCTTTTCTTGCGTGGTTTCCTTTTGTTTCCGAGTTTCAAACCCGTATGCTTTTCAACCAAGCATTCAGCAGAGGTTTACAAATTTCTCGCATCCTTGGTGGCCATCGGAAAGATCGAGCATCTCGAAACAAGGAGTAAATTTCAAAGCCAGAAAAAGCCACCTTACTGTTGTGATTACTTATAAAATAAAATATATTTCTAATTTTACCTGGAGAGGCAAGTTAACAGATTCCTTGTTGAGTCTTTGTCATTCTTCTTTTAAGCTGCTGTTGTTATTATATGTATATGGGCAGCATTTTTATGTAGCTAATTCAGTTTTGCCTTCACATTGTAATATTTACTTGGACTTGTGATATTGTAATAGGGTTAAATACACTTTTACCCACTCTACTCGACCTCGGTTTACAAATACATCACTGAACTGAAATTTTTTACGGTCAACTCATTGAACTATAATTTTTTTACAAAAATTTTAAAATCCGTCTATTCTGTTAAAAACTTAACAGAAAATCTACATGGCACTATATGGTCATGCTTACGTGGAAATATAAGACCCACTTGGATTATTTTTTTTAATAATAATAACAAAATAACTTTAATTTAATTTTTTCAGTTTTCAAACTTGCACTCTCTTTTTTTTTAAATAAAAAATAATTAAATTAATTAACTGAAATAATAATAAAATAAAATAATAATAAATATATTAGTATATAATTTTAACAAATGTAATTATATAAAATTAATGAATTCATATTATTTTTTTAATTTTTAAATATTTTAGTTCATTTTAAAAATATAAAATTATCTAATATTTTGAAATAAAAGATTATTATTATAATATTTAAAAATAAATTTCTACCAAAATAATCATTATATTTTACAAAACAAATTAATTTAAATTTTATAACACGTTGTGAATGATATTTAAAACTAAATTACTACCTAAATTACAAAGAAATTAAAATCAAACAAAAAGAAAAAAAATTAAAGAACATATTATCCGATCATATCAAAACACATGAAGGTAAGAGAAACAAAATCATTCAAAACACCCAGATCAGAACGAATAAAGCCAATTCACCATAATCAGAACACAAAATTAAAGGAACACACTATCGAACACAACTCAAATCAGAAATTAAATGCACAAATATCTGCTCCATATCAGAACATCCAGATCGGAATACACTACCGAACACAACCAGATCAGAAATTAAAGGCCGGACACATTACACATCCACTACTACCTTCGTATGTCATTGATGTTTTGTTCGGTTGAAGAAGAAAAAGAAGCTTTCGGTGGTGGCATAAATTATTTTTATTAAAGTATTTTGTTGCCAGATTTTTTCATTATATTTTTTCTCTTTCCTACTCGAACGCCATTGATGAACTCAATGCTTTGAGGAGTGGATTTTAAAAGAATGATTTGAAGAACGGATCAAAGGGAGAGGCTTTTTTTAATTAGGACTATTCAGATCTAGATCTGAACTTTTGATTTTCACCGATTTCTCCACTGATTTCGCCAAGATGACCTTCTGTTTTCTCCTCGATTTCTCCATTGATGAACTTCTGTTTTCTCCTCAATTTTGCCATTTAATTAGGACTGTTTTGATCCTCTGTTTTAATTATTTGTTAATATATTTAATATTTATTTAATAATTTCATAATATAAATAATAATTCTATTAGTTTTCAAAAATAAAAATAAAAATTATTTTCAAAATTTTAGTTATATTTATGAAGTTTGAATTTATTTATGAGTTATTTAATTTAAAAGAAAATTATATAATTATATGTAATTTATATAATCTATTTAAAATTGTACAAATATTAATGATTAAAATAAAATTTAAAAAATTATTTTTATTGTACCTTTTATTTTGAATGCATTATTTTAATTTATTTATTTGATTTTAATAATTATATTAGTTTTCAAAAATAAAAATAATAATTAATTTTCAAAATTTTAGTTATATTTATGAAGTTTGAATTTATTTACGAGTTATTTAAATTAAAAGAAAATAATATAATTATATGTAATTTATTTAAAATTGTACAAATATTAATGATTAAAATAAAATTTTAAAAATTATTTTTATTTCTTTTATTTTGAATGCATTATTTTATTTTATTTATTTTATTTTAGATTAATTTAGCATTAAATTTATGAAGTTTTCATCTAAGCATGCTAGAAAGAAAAAGGTCTGACGTGTAAATTTTCTCTCTCTCACGTGGCAGCCTATGTACTTTTTCCGTCCAAAGTCAAACAATTTAATAGAATTTGTAACGGTTTGTAAAAAAATTGTAGTTTAATGAGTCGAATGAAACAAAATTCAGTTCAATGATGCATTTGTAAACCGACCCCTAATACAGTAGGGAAAAGTGTATATAACCCTATTGTAATACTCTTTAATTATGGTAGTTAATTTCGGCATTTTGATATGTTTTTATTGACCCTTTCTAAGTTTGAATGTCATAGTAACATTGATTGATTGTCACAATTTAATCGTGCAGATACACATAATATGCGAAAATATGAAAATATGTAAATTTTTATTTGATTTAACGTTGTGGAGCATTATGATTATAATGGTGTCAGATAATCAAATTGAAGCTTTTAAAAATGTACTTATTTTACATTGTTGTAGTCATAAATATGGTCAAAAATAATTAAATATACAATGCTAACCTAAATAATAAATACAAATACGGCAAGTGTTTGAAATTTTTATACATTCCAAAATATAAATTAAACCAATCTTCATTGATATTATTCCATGTGTCATTGTTTCATAAACTTGCTCGAAGATAATATAATCCACCAAACATGCATAACTTATTGAACTTAGTTCATCACGTCAGACTAGTTCACATTCTTTAATATCTCGTCAAACGTCATACAAGCCTTTCTATGGGAAGAGTTTACCATTAGTTAGATGAATTACTTCCTCCGTTTCAAAATAAACGTTCTAATCGGTTTCGACACGTTTATTAGCAATATATATATATTATCTAATTTGTCCTTTTAAATTACTTATTAATTGAAGTATTTCTCTACTTTTTTACAAAGTAATACTTATTCCCATGTGAACTACTTCCTCCGTTCCTTAATATAAGTCGTTTTAGAGTTGTGCACAAATATTAAGAAAATGATTATAAAGCATTAAATATATTATCAATTATCTATATTGCTCTTGTATTGGAAAAAGACAGTGTTATTTATTGGGTAAAAAATAGTGAGACAACCAAAGTAATATTTATTACTTGGGGTAATATTGAAAACTAAACAATTAATACTTACTTGAAATTCTCAAATGACTTATATTTAGGAACAAAAATATTTATCTAAAACGACTTATATTAAGGAACAGAGGGAGTAGTTCTCTAGATCATTCTTTCTTATTATTCACACATTCTCAATAAGTACTAAAAGCTACTCCCTTCATTCCTATTTAATTGACGTTTTAGATAATAAATTTTGTTCCTATTTAGTTTACGTTTGTAAATTTCTAGGAGATATTGATTACATTATTTCCTAAATTACCCCTAAACATTTAATACTCTCTTTAATTTTCTCCTACTTTTTCGGGCTATTTTTTCTCCCTCTTTTAATATCTTAATGGTATAGTCTCTTTCTCTCTCCTATAATTCCTATATTTTCTTTATCCTCTAACAATATTTCTCTCTCATATTTATCATCTACAATTTAGCTTTCATTTATCTATACAAGGGTGTTTTTGGTAATACATAGTAATTTTAGTGGAGTTTTTATAGGAGTTTTAAATTTCTTAATAGTTGTGCAAAGCTCCAAAACGTCAAATAATTAGGAATAGTGAGAGTAGAATGAATAGAGAAAGAGAATCTAGAGAATTATTAAATAGAAGACATGTTATACTGGTAATATGAAAGAGAAAGTGGTATCATCAGTTCCCAATGTAAACATTTTCTCATCTCTTCAATTTCCAACAAAAGTTGACTAAAAAGATTGTGAGGGTATAAGCGGAAAAATAGGATAAAAATAGTTACAAATATAAAAATAAGACATTTAATATAGAACATCCTTTAAAAGAAATTAGGACGTTTAATACGGGACGGAGGGAGTATATTTTATCACTTGCTAAATGAAATATATCTTATCGCCAATCATTCATTGGTTTAGTGGTTAGTGGGGCGAATTTTCTCACTAAATGATTAAGTTCGAGTCCCACCTACAACGGATGGTTGGTGGAGACTCTATGTCCCTCAGCTTCGGCCCCGACATAGGTGAGTTGGGGCCGTGGGGGATCCTTCAGATGTGTGTTGCCATGTCGGGAGTTTGGGGTCCCATTTTTTTGCACAAAAAAAAAGATACTGAAGCTGGTCATCTCGTCTTCCTGCACAAATAATTGATAATTTGCCGTCGTTTCTTCCTCCGATCGGAGTTACCTTACATCAACAAAAAGGTCCAAGCACAACTCGTTTGAAATCACATTTTGGCCCAAAATGTCAACTTATTGGGTCTATTGTCCATTAAGAGTACATATCTCGTCAATCCTTTTTTTTATTATATTCCAAAATAAGATTTATAATCACGTGATACACAATCTCCCCTTAACGCGTGATCTTTTCGTTCATCGAGATCAAATTTTCCTTTAAACTTTCAACCATCTTGTATATCCAACTTAGGTTCTTTCTCAAAATTTGTGCTACTTTATAATGTATTCAAAAAAATATGAATTTGTACTAAAGAGGCATATATAAGAATAAAGGATCCTCTCTTTTTCCAGTATTTTTCCGTGTCGAGCCAGTCTTTGTGTTACAAAGAGAGATCGAATATAAAGATTTTCTGACACCCTTCCGAGAAATATAAAACTCTGTATATCTTTCCACCTTGTATTCTAAATTGTCTCCCTCTTTTTCAATTCGACATTTACCTGGAATTTTATATTCAATTATAAGTACCTTAACAAAGACTCTAACTAAAGATGTAATTAATTATGTGATTTTGTAGATTTGTAAACACAAATTTCATGTTGTATGTTGGCTACAACATACCTGTTAACGCTCGTTTTATCCCAGCAGCTTGAATCACATTGGAATGGACTTACAACCTGCAGAAAGAAGAAAACACCCGAGCTTGACAACGAGATGTTGCCGGGTCATAGCTCCGGTGTGAGAGTAAGTGAAAGTTAATTTGAGCAAATGTTAACAATGGAGGAAATAGATTTCAAGTGTTTAGAAATGCCTTTTTTTCCTCTTACCTCTTTGCATGGAGAGCTATTTATAGTGCCTTGAAACCAATGGTAGAAGGACAAACGTCCCATGCACTAAGCCAGTCCAGCAACCAAGCCCTTGCCCCCAAGCGTAGTGTTGTGTGTGGGCATGGGTTGGTTTAATTTGCTTAATTTTTATTTGTGTGACAAGTGCCATGTTTGACAGTCACCTGTCCACTGTGCCCCACTAACCATTTGTGACGTTGTTACATTGACAAATTACAAGGAGCTATTAGAAGTGGTCTTTAATAACAGGAACCCCATTTTTGGCTGAAACCAACTACCTGCTGAAGCGTTTTTCGGATAAAGTAAGTCCAAAAGATACACACTTTGTAATGTATATCCCTTCCCTTCGGGTGATTGCTAGTTATGCCGAAGTAATCATTCGACTTCTTAGCTGCAGCTTCGGTTATTGAACGATTAACAAGAGTAATCCTTGGGCTTCTTAGTTGGCTATCGAAAGACTTCAGTTTCTTATCTGCAATTTGGGCTTTATACCCTATCATTTGCCCCCACTTCCTTATTTTACTTTAAGTAAGATGGGGGAGTTGAAGTATTAACGTCTTTTGAGGTGACTTGTCTCATGACAATTGTCGTTACGGTTGTAATTACAGCACAAACCAGTTTATGTCCAACTCAATCCACATTGTTTGCTAATATGGATCTCTCTCGTATTTCTTCTAATAAATAGTAATAATTCGACCTCAAACCTCATTTACTTCACGCGCCCGGTTGTAGTGTCGGGCAATCCTGCGTTGGTAAATTACTAACCTTACTGACGCCCATTATCCGATACTAGAACTCTTGGGATGCCGAATCGAAATACCACCAATTTTTTAGAAAAATTAAACAATCCTATTCAATAATCATCTCAAAGGCTAAGCCTCTACCCATTTGGTCATGCAGTCAATAGCAACCACCACGAACGCTAATTGACCATTCTCCTTCGGTAACGACCCCAAGATATCGTTTCCCCAAACTACAAATGAGATCGGGGACAAAATCGAAAACAACTCCTCTGGAGGCTGGTGTGGAATCGGACCATTGAGTTTACATTTCAGATACTTTCTCACATAATCTTTGGCTTCCTGGAATGTGGTCGACCAATAATAACCATGTCTTAATTAAAACCTTATAAGCCATTGTCTTTGCTCTTATGTAGTCCCCGCAGATACCCTCACGAACCTCCCGAAGGACATAAGCCGCTTTGGATGACACCAAACACTTCAGTAGTGGAGAAGAGAAGGATCGTCGATACAAGTCCCCATCAATCACGCAATAGAACGAACTTATGTGCTTTATCTTATTAGCCAATACCAGATCCGAAGGCAACTTTCTATCACTAGGATAATCCAGATGCGGTGTGAGCCAACAATCCAACCATTCTATCACTGAAGCCTCCTCCTTATGAATGTTAGGGGTATCAAAGACCTCTGGGTAAACCGATCCATAAAAAGAACTTGCTTCAGTAGTAGCCAACTTCGACAAGGCATCTACCACCGTGTTATCCAACAGATCTATCCCTTGAAAAGAATACGAACTGAAATAGTGGAGTCGATCCTTGACTTCGGCTAAATACTTAGTCATTCTTACCCCCCGAGTTTCTTATTCTCCTACGATATGCTTGACGACTAGTTGCAAATCGCTGAATATAACCACGTGTTGAACTTCCAGGCTTCTGGCCAATCGCAATTCGGTTAAAATCGGCTTATACTCTACTTCTTTGTTAGTAGCCCTGAACTAGAAACGAATGGCTTGTTAAACCTTGAACCCCTTGAGGCTTGTTAATATCACACCACCTCCAGAGACATCCGAAGTCAAAGATCCATCCACATAAATTGTCCATGAGGATTGCATTGGTCGGGCATCAGTGATCGAACCCACAACTGCACTTGGCTGATCTGATGAGTCTGGTTCGTAGAACAAACACTCCACCACAAAGTCAACCAATGTCTAACCCTTTATAGTTATTCATGGATGATATTCCAAAACAAATTGACTTAACTCCATAACCGACGTCGTTTGTTTATTCAATACCTTCTTGAGGGGTTGATCCATATATACCACCACCAGCAGTGTAACGCCCCTAAAATAGGTATACACAACCCATTCTGAGTCGCCAGATACACGGTACAGAATTCAAATACAAACTTCATTTATACAATTGTTGAACTGTCGTGCAAAATACGACAACACGTACATAAGCTGTGAGTTTTAATAGAAATAACAGCACTCACACTCCAAACCGATGATACTTTACATAAAGGTATAGTCGATAACTGTTTTAGAAATTAAAATCTTTGGAAAATGCTCAAGAAATCCTTCATACATGGGAGGCCATGCATCTAAGTTATAATAGATATCATATGACTTGAGCATTACCCTTGGTTGACCCAATAGACCCCAAAGAAGAACGAGAAGATTACTATCTTGCTCATTCCAGTGGTGGGTATCTTCTTGCCATATAATTATCTTTGTTGTCTCAAACCGATAATTATATTTCAACCATACTCCAAGATTATATAAATAACGCTCATAGATATAGTCAGCAAGTGGATGTGCACAACCATATCTTATGATAACACGAGTTTGTATGTGGTCAAACATCATGTATGATAGTGGAAACACACCCTTTAAGCTCTTAGTACATTTCTGTCCTCCTCATTCTAATGGGGTGCATTTTTTGTGCTTTCAAAGTTGGGTTCTCATCACCCTATTGTTGTTCACCAAAATCAATTATTAAGTGACGTATAATATACGAAACACCCATCTTAGGTCCTCAATATAATTATATATTGCATGTCATGTAATTTTATAATGTATTGAGAAACTTCCATAGTACGTTTCGAACCATCACACTATTCCCCTGTTATCCCCGTTCGACCCAGCTACACTTTTAATACCTGAAAGGAATTGTGAAGCAAAAGGGTGATCACAAATAGCCTAGTAAAGAATATTATGACTAAGATAATTAATTTATCAATAGTCTTCATCAGTACTAAATCAGATATATAGAACATATGGTAGATAATAAAAGTTTTCAACCATAATTGCAGCGGAATCAACAATCCATTAGAAGAGTCAAGTAGAACATAATGTCTACTATCTCCTCCAAATTAAAAGTCCATCGTTAATATTTTATTCTTGTAATACTCATCAACAGTTCTTTGTTGTAACCAAGACAAAGAGAACTCTCATCACCTGTCTTCACCTGAACCACTAAAGATTATAGTTAAATTCACAATTCATATTTATAATCAGGTAAATCAACAGTCCATCTTTGCACTACGAGCCAAAGACATACAACTGTAAAACCAATAATCAACAGTCCATCTTTGCACGTAAACCAAAGATATACAATTGTAAAACCAATAATCAACAATCCATCTTTGCACGTAAGCTAAGGATATACAACTGTAAAACCAATAATCAATAATCTATCTTTGCACGTAAGCCAAAGAGGATTTTTACCACATCATTTGTTTGTAAAATAAATAATCCACATCACCGAATTATTCATGCACTACGGGCCAAGGATATTCGTTAGTATCATATCCACGAATTATCCATGCACTACGGGCCAAGGATATTCGTTATTATCACCAGTGGTCATAGTCATACCAAACAACTGTCCATCAATACACTACTGGCCAATGAAAATTTTTACCACATCATTTGTAACATTACAGGTTATGATTATACCGATATATAATTCCTGGTCATAATCATACCAATCAACAATCCATCTATGCAATACGGGCCAAAGATGACTTTCATTACAATATAAGCATGATGATGATGACAATGATATTAGAATTCAATTAAGTGAGAGCATGGATAAATTTTAAAGATTTATAATTCAATTTATCCAGACCCCTTTCCTGTTCAATTTATAATTCAATTCAATAAATATATATATATATATATATATATATATATATATATATATATATATATATATATATATATATATATATATATAAATAATAAAACAAAACTGAGATAACTTTCTACCGACGACTTTAAAAAATGGGTAAGTGGGGGTCCATATAATAAGCCAAATTTACAACAAATACTTCATAAAAAAATTTCCTCTATTTATCTCAATTAACTTGGCTTTACTAAACACATTTTTAATAACATTTTTTTCATCATAAATATTATAACTCGCAATATTAACAACCAGATCATTCCTAGAAAAGAGGGGGCTTTCCGATAAGGACTTTTCCTTATTGACGCCCAATTAGGTGACCAAACCCCTTTCCTCGACAGAACTTTCTAGACATTGTCAATAATACAAATAATAATATGAATAACTGTGTCGTCTCAACAGTTTAACGGTAAAAGTCTTACCGTTATTTTTATAAAAAGGTTATTTATGTCGCTTTCTAAATTCGACATTTATTCCATTATGGGGTCCACCAATGATTGTGCCGTCGTACGGATATTTCCCGACAAAAAAAATATTTTCCGACTAAACGAATATTTTATAAGAACTTGCTTACTTTGTAAAATTTTAATATATCACCCTTAACTTTAACTTTTTATCAATTTAATCATTTACTAAATAGAATAATAATTATAAGAAAATTAAATACTTTCATTTCATAAAATTTGGGGTCTTACAAGCAGACCTTGAAAATAGTGTTAAAGCTTTTGACTAACTATTATCAATGCGTAGAAAAACTTTTTCAAGTTTGTTTCTGCATCTTGAAGAGCGTGACTAACATAGTAAACGGGGAACTATTTTTGCTTGCATCTCTGACCAGAACAACACCAACCACCAAACAACTAGCCGCCAGATAAAGATATAACGGTTCCTTATGAATTGATTTCATCAATAAAGGCACTGAGGACATGTACCTTTTGATCCTCTAAAATGTGTCTTCACATTCGAAAGTCCACTAGAAGGTCTTTTCGTTCTTCAGCCCCTCTAGTGTATCAAAGTATAAAAGACACTATTTTGCCGAATTGGACATGAACCTCCTAAGGGCTACAATCTTATCGGGCAACTGCTGTACGTCTTAGAAAGTCTATGGAGACTTCATATCCAATATATCCTTAATCTTCTACTGGTTAGCCTCGATCCTTTTCCTGCTGACCAAATAACGAAGGAATTTTCCAGAACCGAGCCCGAAGGTGCACTTGGTCGGGTTCAGGTGTATGTTATAATACCTGATGGTCTGGAAGCACTCCTCCAAATCAACTAAATGGTCCAGAACTACAGATCATGTCGTCCACGTACACCTCCATGTTGCGGTTGAGTTGCATTCTAAACATGTAGTTCATCATCTGCTTATAGGTGGGCCCTACATTGATCAACCCGAACGTCATCTTCTTATAAGCGTATATTTCCCAATGAGTGATAAAAGCTGCCTTTAGGATGTCCTTCTTACAAATTGAAATCTAATTGTATCCCGAAAAGGTGTGCAGAAAGCTCAACAAACAATAACCAGAAGTGACATCGATGAGCTGATAAATATTAGGCAGTGGGAAGAAGTCTTTCAGGTAAGCTTTATTCAAATTTGTATAGTCAATACACATCCTCTACTTCCCGTTTTGTTTTCTAGCCAATACTAAGTTGGCCAAGCATTCCGAGTAATCAATCTCGAAGATGAAATCGGCTGCCAATAGTTTGGCCACTTCGTCGTCAATGGTCTTCTGTCGCTCTAGGTCAAAGATTCCTCTCTTCTGCCGAATAGGTTTCCGGGAAGGATCTATACATAGCTTGTGAACAGCCATTGATTTGTTAATCCCTGACATATCATTAGGTGCCCAAGCAAAGATGTCAGTGTACATAGTAATTCCACCAGACTCGTCCGAAGGGGTTCCTGTAACCTCGACTCGATCTTCTGTAAATGGTTTAATCTCTATTTCCATTACTTGTCTCTGCTTGCTGACCCCAACCTCTGATGAAACCAAAGTATTATGGTAGCATCGTGGAGCAATATCTAAATCCCCTTTAACCTCTCCGACCCTACTTATTGTAGGGAAGTTGAGTTTAAAATAGGGTATAGAGGTCACCGCCTGTAGAGCCGCCAACATCGACTATCCCAGAATGATGTTGTAGGTCGAATCAACATGCACCACGAAAAAATTAATGTTCACCTGAACATATTGAGGATCCGTGCTGAAGGTGACATACAACTCAATAGTCCCCGCCTTGTGGACCAAATCATTTTTGAAACCATACAGTGGTGCCTCATGACCTATTTTCATTTTTGGACCTTCCAAATCTAGCCTCTAATATGCGTGACAATAAATGATGTCCACCGAAGAATCATTTTAAATCATGATTCTTCTCATGCCTACTGGTTTGACCTGAGCAATAATAACCAATGCTCATTCGTGTTTTTGACTACTTCGATCTGATATTCTTTTCAAACTTTAAGATGTTCAACAATTATATTGGGATCTACACTCCACGAGTCTTGATAATGTCACCATTGTCAGATCTGACATACTCTACGATTTTCCTAATCGTAAAGTTTTATGGTGGTCGTAGAGTATCTGACAAATTAACTCTACAATTGGCACGCTCTACGATCCACAAGCTCTAAAATATTTGATGAGCTCTACGATCTCTTTCAAACTCTACATTCTTCATTGAGCTCTACGATCTCTAACTGACTCTACAGTCTTCAATGAGCTCTACGATATCTGATAGACTCTGCGATTTTTAACTTGTTTTACAATTTCAGAGTCGATAACTCTATGATCTTTGGAAAACTTTGTGATATTCATTTTACTTTACGATCTCAGAGTCTACAACTCTACAATCTTTGGCAAACTCTACGATCTTCAATACGCTATATGATCTCTTAGTAGATTGCTCTATGATTTTTGACAGACTCTGCGGTCTTAACCAGTATGTTCTACGATCATTCACTGTTGTTACTCTATGAACTTCGCTTTGGACCAGTTAGCTCTACGATCTTATACTGTTTCACTATTTTGCTCTACGATCGTTTCCTGACTTAGTTCTAAAATAAGTATTCATTTTACGAACGTTGAGAGTTAGATCAACCTAACAAGTTTGTTCCAATTATAAGTCCTTTTACATCAATTTCAATATAAGGATTGTACAATCAACTAATGGATACAAATATACATTATATCATTTGTCTCATTGTCAAATAAAATTTACATTTGTCCTAACAAAGCCTATATCAATCCCATATTGATATCTCATACTACCAATGTGAGATCTGTCCCCCATATGACAAGTTTACATTTTTATCATAACATTCCACCACGCTTCCTTACCAACGTCCACGACGGTTTCACTCTAGCGACACTGACCCTATGCCTTTTGCACTTATCAATATTTTTAATCTGGTCTCTAGGTATCCATTTCCACCTATTAATATTTTGCACCTATCAATATTTTTAATATAGTTTGACAGATATAAAGTTGAAGTATTTAGGGATTCGATGTAAGACACCAACTTTTTATGAACAAAAATTTAATTTTCTCTAAATAGTAAGGTGATAATTTATTAAATGTTATAGTTATGGGTGATATGTGCAAATTTTACAAAGTAAGCAAGTTATCATAAAATATTCGTTTTGTCGGGAAATATTTGTATGACGGCGCAATCATTGGTGGACCCCATAACGGAATAACTGCCAGATATAGAAAGCGAGAAAAATAACTTTTTTTATAAAAACAACGGTAAAACTTTTACCGTTAAACTATTGAAATACTCTGTGATAAAAGTACAGTAATACGCGTTATTGCACAGTAGCACACGGTACTGCAGAATATCTCTGATTATTGATGCTTACGTAAGAAGTCACTCAATTTCATTCAATAATTGTCACAGTAGTTACTGCATAGTATCTCATATTATTGATTCAATTATTGTCACAGTATCATCTACATAATATTTTATATTATTAAATTAATAATTGACATGACACAATTGTTCATATTATTATTTGTATTATTGACAATGTCTATAAAATTTTGTCGAGAAAATGGGTTAGGTTATTTAATTGCGCGCCAATAAGGAGAAATTTTTATCGAAATTTTTTATATTAATGATGAATAATTGTTAAAAGATTAAAAATGTGTTGATTGAAGATAAGTGAATTGTGATAAATATTTATTCAATTTTTGATATAAATAGAGGGGTTTGTCATGAGACGTTTATTATAAGTTTGGTTTATTCTATGGGACCCATAGGTTATCATCTAAGAGTCACTTTCGCCAATAGTACTTGCCTTTACCAGACGTCAAACCACTTGTCTTTTCACATTACAGGCGTCAAACCACTTGTGCGCCTTTTCACATTACAAGCGTCAAACCCCTTACATTTTGACATTACCAGATGTCAAGCCACTTTCCTTTTCACAATGCAAGGGCCAAGCTAGAATTCTTCAATAAAAGCTCATTTCTTCCTTCATTCTCACCAATTCACTAAAGCTATAGAGAGGGGAACTATAAAGAGAGAATAAGAGAGAAAGAAGAAGAGTATTCGAGAAGCAAGCACACACCACCAACATAAAGTTTTGCTACTACACTAGTGCAGTATCTAGTCTTTTATTAAGGTAACATATGTTATTTTTTTCATACTCATAAGGGTTGTTATTTCATTCCTTATTAATCTGTGGGAATAATCTGTCTACGCGGATTACTGCATGCCTGATGAATAACCCTTCGTATCCATTCCTTATTAATCTGTGAAAATAACTTGTCTACGCGGATTACCGCAAGCCTGGTGAATAACCCTTCGTATTCATTATTTATTAATTTGTGGAAATAACCTATCTACGCTGATTATCGCATGCCTGGTGAATAACCCTTCGTATTCATTCTTTATTAAGTTGTGGAAATGATATGCCTACGCGGATTACCGCATGATGGGTGAAAATCTATTTGTAGTTTCGTATATTCTTTCATACTCGTATGGGATATCATTTCTTTTATACTCGTCAAGGGATATCGTTTTCTTTCATATTTTTCTCCATTTATGGTACAAATTTATTGTTTGTTTCCATAACCTTATTGTTAAATGGTGAAAATTCTTAAAATTAGTAGAATATCCTTAATAGTTTGCGCTTCATCTAATATCATTTTATTGAAATATTGGTATGAACTTTATTATTAAATTTTAATATTTTCATTCGGGGTACTATTCACGATAAAATTGGTTTATTTTCTGTCCAAATTATTTTTGATACATGAATATTATTTTTTGAATTTTACTCCATAATTGGTGATCATGTTGACAGTTTGGACATTCTTGAACTTTGGATAAATTAAATTATAAATCTATAATATTTATCATTTATCTCACTTGATTGATTCTTTATATAATTGTTATCATCCTCATGCTTATATTGTGCTGAAAGTCATCTTTAGCCCGTAGTGCTAAGATGGATTGTTGATTGGTATGATTATGATCATGAATTATGTGTTGGTATAATCATGACCTTTAATGTTACAGATAAATGTTTGTGGTGAAAGTCCTCTTTGGCCCGTAGTGCATAGATAATTCGTTGATTGAAATAATTATTGATTGGTGTTGCAGGGATAAAATATTGATGATAAACTTTTAAATCATAGAAGATAAGTAGACATCATGCTCTAATTGACTCTTCTAATGGATTGTTATTTTCGTTGCAGTTGTTGATCTAAAACTTGTTGTCTATTGTATTCTATCATATTTTTCCCTTTTGAGAACTAAGGATAATTTGTTCAACATTATCTTAGTCATAATATTATTTACTGAGCTAGTTGAGCTTACACTTTTCTTTTTGGTTCCATTGTTCTTCTCAAGAGGCGAGAATGTAGCTGGGACTAATCGGGGAGTGGAGTAATGGTCCAAGATAGTTATTATAGTAGTCCTCGCTATTTTGTAAAATAGCGTGGCAATAATTATAATGAGGACTTTATTTGAGTTTGGATATTGTCTACGAGACAATGTTTGTATTAAAACTCACCGCTTTTGATTTGTTGTATTTGCATGATAGTTTATTATTTGTAAATAGGATGTTTGTATTTGGATACTGTACCATGCATTTGATGACTCAAAATGGGTTGTGTAGACCTATTTTGGGGGTGTCACATTCGAGTTGAGGGAGAAATTATTGGGTTACTCCTCAAATTCTATTCAGAAAAGAATTTTTAATATGGAAAGGAATAACTCCTAATTTTAATAGGAGTATTATTTTGGAAAGGAGTCTATTTGTAATCGGAGTTTTATCTTGAAAGTGTCCTATTTTGAATAGGAAGAGGATAATTATAGGTTACTCTAGAAATATAGTATTATGTTGAGTTATTGAAGTGTAGCACAATCAAAAGTCATGTAACATCCTACGAGTTGAGAGAGGGTGTGAGTGGGTTTTGTGTTTGTATGAAATAGAGGGTTTTTGCAACTTTTTTATTCCGTGTAAAAAATATATTATATTATGGGCGAGAGGGTTTTGCAACTTTTAGTCTGTACAAAAAGTTGTATCACGGTATTGTGGAACCTCAAGTTTTAGGACGTAAAATTTGGGAACATTATTGTAGGTCCATTATTTTTATATAGTGGAGATTCAGAGTTTGGACTGTGATTTTTTTCTATAAGGGTTTTTCACATTAAATCTTAAGTTGTGTTATCTCTCTTTGTATTATTGTGTGGTTTGCGTTGACTTAATTCCCAATAAGTGTTATCAAGAGCTAGGTTGATTGGATCCAAGGTAGAAGGGGAGTTAGTCGCATCAGTGTGACAAATAAAGATAGTGAATATTGAAGGAGTTGGTGTTCATCGTGGTGTTAATGAATAAAAGATTTTGCGCTTATAGAGGATCACCGTTGCAGTTGCTAGATGAAGATCATGAAGATGTTGATAAAGATAAAGACAATGATGATGTTGATGAAGATGACGCAGATAATGCATATTATGTAGATGGTGCGGATAACGCGAATGATCCGGATAGTGTGTATGTTGTAAATGACGCAGATGATGCAGATTATACGGATCTTATGGATAGTGAGCCTAACACGGGTGATGCAGATGATGGTGACGACTACAACAACGGTGACAGTCATGAAGTTGAAGTGTTTGTGAATTCGATTCGAGAGATGAATTATTAGAATACTCATCGAAGCCTATTCATATAGAAAGTTGAAGTATTCGGGGATTCGAGTCAAGGGAAGAATTGTTAGGTTACACCTTGAATTCTATTTTGTTAACTTATTAATATTCTAACCTTATTGTTCTGATGATGACTTGATTTTTTGTACTAATTTGTTTATTATGAAATTTCAGGAAGTTGATGAAAGGATCATTATTAAAAGACTTTGAAGATTTGAGTCCTAAGATTAATATGTAAGGTCATTGCAAATATTCTATTTTTCAATACAAGGCTCTAGGACATTTTATGTGTGTATTTAACATGATTATTTATGCATGCTTTAAATTATGATAAAATAATAATTATTTTATAGTCCAGATTAATTGATTTATACTGCCATATGTTAGAAGATTTTATGAGAGTCCTATATACATGTGCATCAGTTTGTTGGAAACTTAAAAGTTGTTTAGCTTGTGGCGGCAGAGATATGATTACTATCACATAGTGGATTGCATAAATCTTGGAAATATAAGTTAATCATTATATTGGAAAGTTGGTTTACATTACACTTCATTTTATTTACATAACTAACACTCCATTATCCTTTAAGTTTGAAAAGACAGTGTGATATTTCTTATCTTGAGGCGGTTGTTGTTATAGATTATGAGATTTACACGGAACCTTTTCTTCTTAGTGGATTATCTTTGAAATAGTCTGCTTATATCTGTTATCCGAAGATTTACTTGATTTTTTCCAACGGTAATAAATTTTGATAATGGAACAAAATTGGCAACGGAAATAATTATTTTCAATGGTAATTTTCTGGGCTATAAAAGAAGAACTGAAATCAGTGATTAACTACAACACACTTGAAATAATCTTTGCACTCACATACTTGAAAAGCTATTTTTATACCTGGTGCAAATTCTCAGCTGCTGTGCAATTAATATTCAGATTATTTCTCAGCTATTTTTCGTGAGCTTCATATTGGTGATATCTTTCTTACTATTCTTCCTATTTGATCATTGCATTCATTAGTTGAGCCTTGCTTTGTTAAATTGCTTATTTACTTTGATCATTAGACCTTTATATTTGTAATCTTATAATTTTTAGACTAAGTATTATCTAAAGGAATTTAACCCAGGTGGATTAAGGTTTGTTTACAAACAAGTTCAAGGAAGCATAGGTGCTTAAAGGGTGCATTGGTGCACAAGGAGCAAGAGTGCTCAAGTGAATTATTTTAATTCAAATTTGATAGAATCTGTTTTGTAACAAGGGTCAATTTAAAGAAATAAAGTGAGTCTTCAATACTAGTTGGTATTGGACGTGGACTAGGCTATTATTATAGAGGGTAATAGCTGAACCACGTAAAAAATCTTGATGTTGATTTTATTACTTGCTTTACTTTAATTACTCACAAAAGCTAGTTAATTATCTTAATAATTAAAATTTGAATATTTGCATTATCTTAAGATAATTCTTTAATACCAAGTATTTTCTTTAAGTTATAAGTTCAGCAGGATATTTTCTTAAAAACAAACAGTCAATTCGGTAGGACATATTAATACAACAAGCTGCATTCATCAATATAGTAGGCTGAATTTAGTAGTTTGGTTTAAAGTTCAAAAAAAAATTGGTCATAGATTGCTCCCACACTTATTCAACCCCCCTTCTAAGTGTGCTTTATCTGAATTTCATTTGGTATCAAAGCGAGGCTCTACTTATCTTGGTCTTAAAGGTGACTTGTAGGGAAAGATTCTGACTTGGCACGATTCGGAAACAACAATCAAGCAGGTCAATTAACCAATAGACCTCCTCTGCTGTATGGAACAGAAAACTAAAACTTTTGGAAATTCCGAATGAGGATCTACCTTAAAAGAGATCCTTGAGAATGGTGGGTTGTGGAGAATGGACCAGTTATTCCAAGGAAAGATGACGGTACTCCAAAGATTTTGCTAAAGATGGATTCAACTGAGACTTTCATGGTTTCCTATGATTCAAGGGCTATGAACACATTACTTAGTGGCATGGTACAATCAGAGATCGATAAAGTTTCCTCATGCAACACAGCTAAGGAAATTTAGGACACTCTAGTGGTGAGTCATGAAGGAACATCCAAGGTTCGAGAAGTCAAACTAAGCATGCTCATGCACGATTATGAAATGTTCAAACTCTAGAAAGATGAAACTATAAAGATTGCTCAAGCAAGGTTCCTTGTTCTTCTAAACTCTTTAAAGCTACTTGACAAATCCATTCCTCAAAGTGAGATTAACCGTAAGTTACTTCGGGCTATGCCCAAGAGGTTTACTTCTACAATTATTACTCTTCAAGATTCCTCTACTATTTCTACTATGGATACACTAACTCTCTTTGGTGAATTTGAGGAATATGAACATCAGTTAAAGAGATATGATGATGAGGAGGAAACTCCTCGAAGAAAGGTTTTAGCTCTTAATGCAGAAAATGAAGAAGAGCTTGATGATGATTCGGATGAAGAGATAGCCATGATGTCAAGGAGACTCAAAGGACTATTACTAAGGAAGAATAAACGGAAAAAATACCTTCAACACGAATAAAGCCAAAGGAAAGCAAACCGAGGAGACATGTTTTGAATGCAGACGTCCAGGGCACTTCAAGAAGGACTGCTTTCAACTAAAGAATAAAGGAAAAACAGGCTTCAAGGATAATAAAAGAAATAAGACACTTGTCACTTGGAGTGATGAAGAGGAGTCTGAAGTTGAGGTCGATGCCAAGGATGAAATAGCTTAAGTATGCTTCATGGGAATAGAAGGTGAATCAAACGAGGTATCTAGTTTTGAGTTTAATTCTTTGAAACAAGAAAATGATAAATTAAAAGAAAAGAATGCATATTTGAAAGACTTGGTAAATACATTAATGAGTGAGGTAGACTGTTTAATAGATGAAAAAAAGATATTGAAAAGGAATCTACATGTAAAGAAGAAAAGGTTTTAATTGCTAAAATTGATTATTTAGATAATTATAACAAAACACTTTTCAATAAGGTAAATTTTTTGAATAATGAAATCCAAAAATTGACTAATTAACTAAAAATGAGAGATGTGTGTATTGATGCATTTAGTGATAAATCTCTTGTTAAAGCATTTCCTAATAATGAACTTCAAAAAGAAATAGATTCACTAAAATCATCTCTTGCTAAATTCGCTCAAGGTAAAGAAAATTTAAATGTCATATTGGGTAAACAAAGACCTAGTTTTGAAAAATGAGGAATTGGTTATACGTCTATGCATTAAAAGGGAGATATGAAAATGCTAAAATCAAAATCACGTTTTAGATTAAATTATTTCTCTCCTTTTACAACGTGTAAAAATTGTGGTATTAAAGGTCACTTGGACATAAATTATTTTAAGAAAAATAAGATTAAAAAGGTATGGGTTAAAAAGAATGATTTACGTGCAACTAACATTAAAGGACCCAAAAAGATGTGGGTACCAAAAGGATGAATTATTTTTTCTTAACAGGTATGTCTCAAGGCAAGGGTTCCATCTCAAAAATGGATTCTTGATAGTGGATGCTCTTGTCACATGACTGGTGATAAATCAAAGTTCGTGGTGCTAAAAGTCAAGAAAAAAAATGGTACAGTTACATTTGGAGATAATCGAACCTGCGAAATAATCGGAAAAGGTAAAATAAGAAATGGTAAGGTCAATATTGATAATGTACATCTTGTTAGTGGACTTGAATTTAATCATATTAGTATCAGTCAATTAATGGGCAATGGTCATCAAGTTAGTTTTGAAAAAGAAAAATGCACTATTTCTGATGGTACTAACAATATTACTCTAGTTGCACAAAGAGAAGGAAATATATATACTATTGATTTTGAGCAACAGGATGAAGAACTATGTCTTGCATCTATACAAGATGAGGCTAATTTATGGCATAAGAGGATGGGACATGTTCACATAGATTTAATCAAGAAATTATCCTCAAATAATCATGTCAAAGGATTGCCAAAAATAAAGTATGAAAAGAAGGGAATATGTGTTCCTTGTCAACTCGGGAAACAAGTAATAACATCGTTTACAGCAAAGAACATGGTATCAACTTCTTCTCCTTTATAATTACTTCATCTTGATCTATTTGGACCAGAAAGACATGTTAGTATAAATGGTAAGTTTTATGCATTTATAATATATAGTAGATGATTTCTCTAGATATACATGGATATTATTTTTAAGAACTAAAGATGAAGCATTTAAAGAATTTAGAAACAAAATATAGTCTCAAACTTGTAAAGATAAGAAGTGATCATGGTACTGAATTTCAAAAAGACTTTATAATATTTTGTGATAAAAAAGGAATTAGTCATGAATTTTCAGCCCCTAGAACCCCTCAACAAAATGGAGTCTTGGAAAGAAAGAATAGGACATTACAAGAAACAGCTAGAACTTTATTACAAGAAAGTAAACTTCTTAAAAAGTTTTGGGCCGAAGCTGTAAACACCTCTTGTTATGTTTTAAATAGAGTGCTTATTCGTCCAATTATTTTGAAAACTCCTTATGAACTTTTAAATAATAAGATTCCTAATATAGGTTATTTCAAAATTTTTGGATCTAAATGTTTTATTCTAAATATTAGTGATAACTTGAGAAAATTTGATGCTAAATCTTATGAAGGAATTTTCATTGGTTATTCACAAAATAGTAAAGCTTATCGTGTATTTAATATTAACAAGCTATATGTTGAAGAATCTGTTCATATTACTTTTAATGAAACTCACAATGATCTTCCAAAAGAAAGAGATGAGGATGCAGGAAATTTAGAGATCTCAGTGAATCCAGCAAACCAAAAAAATCTATTCAGCAAGCTGAATGGACAAATCCAGCAAGCTGATTTAGAAAACTCGCAAGGAGTGGAACAAGGAACAACACAAGAGCTTGAAATAGATATCCCTCAACAAAAAGAAGTAATACATGATGTACAAATGCCAAAGACTGTAAGATATCTCAAGAATCATCCACCTGAAAACATCATTAGAGATATAAACAAAGGAATTACTACAAGGAAAGAATTGCAAAATCAATGTGCATTCTCTGCATTCCTATCACAAGTTGAGCCAAAGAATGCTAAAGAAGCTATCCTAGATGAAAGTTGGCTAATGGCAATACAAGAAGAACTTTAACAATTTGAACGATGGCAAGTCTGGGAACTTATGCCCCCTCCTAAAGATGTTTTTATCATTGGAACAGAGTGGGTATTCAAGAATAAGCTTGATGAGCATGACACAATCACTCGTAACAAAACAAGGCTAGTACCTCAAGGATACAATCAACAAGAAGGGATCGACTACGAAGAAACTTACGCCCCAGTTGCAAGACTAGAGTCTATCCGAATCTTGTTAGCATTTGCTTGTTACAAGAAGTTCAAGCTTTATCAAATGGACGTAAAGAGCGCCTTCCTCAACAGATACATCAATGAAGAGGTATATGTTAAACAGCCTCCTGGATTTGAACATGAAAAGTATCCAAACCATGTCTACAAGCTCAAGAAAGCTTTCTATGGTCTCAAACAAGCTCCAAGCGCTTGGTACGAGAGGTTGAGTAAGTATTTACTTTCAAATGGTTTTATTAGAGGAAAAGTTGATTCTACATTATTTATTAAGCATGAAAATAAGGATATTATTATTGTACAAATATATGTAGATGATATAATTTTTGGTGCTACTAATGATTTTCTTTGTGAGTGGTTTTCTAAGTGTATGCATAAGGAGTTTGATATGAGTTTAATGGGAGAACTTAATTACTTTTTGGGACTCCAAATCAAGCAAACAAAAGAAGGCATCTATATCCATCAAACCAAATATACAAAAGAGCTACTTAAAAGGTTTGGTTTTGAAGGATTAAATTCAAAGGCTACACCAATGAGCACTTCAATAAAGCTTACGTCTGACGAAAAAGGTATAGATGTGGAGGTAACTAAATATCGAGGTATGATTGGATGTCTATTATATTTAATTGTATCTAGACCAAATATTATGTACAGTGTATGTTTATGTGCACGTTTTCAATTGAAACCTAAGGAATCCCACTTACAGGTTGTTAAAAGAATTTTTAAATATTTAAGTGGTACAATCAATTTGGGATTATTTTATCCAATTTGCAATAATTTTGAACTAATGGGCTATTCAGATGCTAACTATACAGGATGCCAAATTGATAGAAAAAGTTCCAGTGGTGCTTGCACATTTTTAGGTCACAGTCTTGTTACGTGGCACAGTAAAAAGCAAACTGCAGTTACTTTATCAACCACTGAGGGTGAATATTTAGCTGCAGGGAGTTGTTGCTCTCAAATTTTATGGTTAAAACAAACTCTATGTGACTTTGATGTTTTATGTGATAGTGTGCCTATTTACTGTGATAATTCTAGCACTATTGACATTTCAAAATATCCTTTTTTGCTCACGCACAAAACATATAGAGGTTAGGCATCATTTTCTAAGGGATAATATTTCAAAGGATTTAATTAAATTAATTTTTATTCCAACAGAAAAATAATTGGCTGATATTTTTACCAAACCCTTAAGTGAAGAAAGGTTTTGCATGCTAAGGAGAGAACTTGGAATGTGCATGGTATAAATAATGATCACGTACTAAAATAGTTCATGCATAAAATATTTTAAATCAATAGTATATCTGCATGTTATTATTTTAAATACGTCCGATTGATATACATTATCTGTTCATAACCGACGGCTATGGGAGACGTATCTGTTTGGCACAATTCACGGTAGATATAATTATGGGTTTTGAAATTTAAAAAGACAAGAACTGAAGATTGTTTCTTTTCTCAAGGAGTCTGTTCGGCGCCCAACTCTGTCTTATCTGCCTTATTAAACCCTGAGTTCACTCTTTCTCACACATACTCAGAAAACCTTTCTCTTATCATCGTCCTTGAGCGCTCCACTTTCTACAACAAAAATGAAGACTCGCGCCAACAAACGATCATCTGGAATTACTATTAAAGAAGGCAAAAAATCTCGATCTTCTTACACAGTAAGATCGCCAAAGAAATCCAAACGCCCAAATCTCGTCTAACGATGCTACTCTATCCGATGGGTCTAATTCTAACTTTTCCTTCCTGAAGTTTTCTGCTTCTTGTCAAAAAGAGAAGCCCTAACAAACTCCTGGTTCCGAGCTTCCTTCCTCTCAACCAGTCGCCGTCTAATCTGGTAAACACTTTCTATACTACTTCTGATTTGCCAGATAATTTCTTTCAGGGTCAGTGTTTTGAAGCCCGCTTCAAAACTTCTATTGCTACCAAACAGTTTGTTTATGAAAAAATTATGGATTTATTCTATTTCAAAAATTCTTCTTTGGAAAATCTTTTCACTTCTTGTGGCATGTCTGCTATGCTTTTTCCCCCCACTAGAGCGTATCCCCGGCTGGTACAACAGTTCTATACAAATCTAGAATGTAATGGGGATTGTTACACGTCTTTTGTGAAGGGAAAATCTCTATTTTTCATGGTTGTTGATTTTGGAAGTATTTTTGGTATTCCTTCTTCTGGTCCTTGTCCTTTTACTTTAAAAGGTGCTGCTAATATTCCTTTTCCTCCCCTTGAGCAACTTCGTACTGTGATGATTGATTCGTCCTTGTCTACTTTGTTCACCCCCAAAATTGTCGATGTGTGTCCAACTGCATGTGTCTTGCACAAGTTAATTTGTTTCCACGAGTTGGTGGTGGAGCAGATTTTACTTATCAAGATCTTGTGGTTGTTGCTATGATTTTAAAGGGTGTTACTTTTAATTATTCTCTCATGATGTTGTCCCACATGCTCAGTTGCATTCGACAAGTTAAAAAATGTCTTCCTTATGGGCTATTTCTTACAAAAATGTTCCAACATTTTAAAATCTTTCTTGATGATGAAATTAAGGTTTCACATAACGAGTTCATAGATTCTGCAAATCTAAAACAATCTCATATCTCGTTTGTTGATGGTCTGTTCGCTCGGATTGTTCCTGATCCTTCCCCTATTCCACTAAGTTCTGTTTCATCTGACTTACCATCTGATACTCCTACTTCTTCTACTCTTCCCAATTCATCAGTCTCATCCCCTGAAGTAGTCAATTTATTGACTCAAATTCTTAAGAACCAAGACTCCATACGTACTGATATCCTTGATGTTAAACACATACTTTTGGTTTTGGAAAAAGGGAAATTTCCCATTCGGACTAATGATTTGAAATAATGTTTTTCCCAAATAGAAGATGAATTTATTGATTAATAAGCTGGTTTTGAGTTACAAACGGTTGCTATGGTTGAAGCCCTTCAAAAGAAGATCAACAGGAATTCTTGTCAATTGAGTCAAGAACTTAAGTTTGTTAGTTATCAAATTGGGGAATTTGCTGATTTTATGTCTGTTCGTATGAATAAAGTTGGTAGGAAGCTGCATTTTGACAGAATGTACTCTCCAATACTAGAATGGCCTCGATGCAATTGGACCTTCCTCTACCAAATGAGACATTTATTCCTCGTCCACCTAGATTTGCTCATGAGCTTTCTTTGGAAGAAAAGCTTCATCGTCTTCTACACCGTCCTTATTTCACTTCTCGTCCTCTACCTGTTATACATGTTGACGACATTGACTGATGACAAAGAGGGAGACACTAGAAGTCTTTGTTGTGAAGAAGTTGTTGCTGTGAAGGTTGTTGTGAAGACTGCTGATTTTATTACTGATATTTTATGATTTTGTTGGTTTTGTTTAAAAACGATTGGTTGGCACTGTTGTTAAGTTTATGTTTTTGCATGGGTTATTTTTGAACGATTAGTTGGCACCAGTATTAAATAATTTGATATTATGTTTAAAAAGTTTTTTGTTTATCTAATATTTGTTAAGGCTAACAAATTTTGCAGGATGAATAATGCCTAAACAAGAGGCATGATGATAATATGTTTGGATTGTTGAATATTGTTGATTCTATCGTGAAATTTTTTAAATATGCATGAATTTAGGGGGGGTTTCAGTTTTATGTTGTCATCATCAAAAAGGGAGAGAATGATGACTTATTAATATTCTAACCTTATTGTTTTGATGATGACTTGATTTTTTGTACTAATTTGTTTATTATGAAATTTCAAGAAGTTGATGAAAAGATCATTATTGAAAGACTTTGAAGATTTGAGTCCTAAGATTAATATGTAAGGCCATTGCAAATATTCGATTTTTTAATACAAGGCACTAGGACATTTTATGTGTGCATTTAACATGATTATTTATGCATGCTTTAAATTATGATAAAATAATAATTATTTTATAGTCCGGATTAATTAATTTATACTGCCATATGTTAGAAGATTTTATGAGAGTCCTATATACATGTGCATCAGTTTGTTGGAAACTTAAAAGTTGTTTAGCTTGTGGCGGCAGAGATATGATTACTATCACCTAGTGGATTGCATAAATCTTGGAAATATAAGATAATCATTATATTGGAAAGTTGGTTTACATTACACTTCGTTTTATTTACATAACTAACACTCCGTTATCCTTTAAGTTTGAAAAGGCAGTGTGATATTTCTTATCATGAGGCGGCAGTTGTTATAGATTATGAGATTTACACGGAACCTTTTCTTCTTAGTGGATTATCTTTGAAATAGTCTGCTTATATCTGTTATCCGAAGATTTACTTGATTTTTTCCAACGGTAATAAAGTTTGATAACGGAACAAAATTGGCAACGGAAATAATTATTTGCAACGGTTGTTTTATGGGCTATAAAAGAAGAACTGAAATCAGTGATTAACTACAACACACTTGAATTAATCTTTGCACTCACATACTTGAAAAGCTATTTTTATACCTGGTGCAAATTCTCAGCTGCTGTGCAATTAATATTCAGATTATTTCTTAACTATTTTTCGTGAGCTTCATATTGGTGATATCTTTCTTACTTTTCTTATTGTTTGATCATTGCATTCATTAGTTGAGCCTTGCATTGTTAAATTGTTCATTTACTTTGATCATTAGACCTCTATATTTATAATTTTATAATTTTTAGACTAAGTGTTGTCTAAAGGAATTTAATCCAGGTGGATTAAGGTTTGTTTACAAATAGGTTCAAGGAAGCATAGGTGCTTAAAGGGTGCATTGGTGCACAAGGAGCAAGCTCAAGTGAATTATTGTAATTCAAATTTGATAGAATCTGTTTTGTAACAAGGGTCAATTTAAAGAAATAAAGTGAGTCTCCAATACTAGTTGGCATTGGACGTGGACTAGGCTATTATTATAGAGGGTAATAGCTGAACCACGTAAAAAATCTTGGTGTTAATGTTATTATTTGCTTTACTTTAATTACTCACAAAGGCTAGTTAATTATCTTAATAATTAAAATTTGAATATTTGCATTATCTTAAGATAATTCTTTAACACCAAGTATTTTCTTTAAGTTATAAATTCAGCAGGATATATTCTTAAAAAACAAACAGTCAATTCGGTAGGACATATTAATATAGCAAGTTGCATTCATCAATATAATAGGCTAAATTTAGTAGTTTGGTTTAAAGTTAAAAAAAATTGGTCATAGATTGCTCTCACACTTATTCAACCCCCCCTTCTAAGTGTGCTTTATCTGAATTTCATATTTAGAAAAGAACTGTTAATATGGAAAGGAAGAACTTCTAATTTTAATAAGAGTATTATTTTGGAAAGGAGTCTATTTGTAGTAGGAGTTTTATTTTGGAAGTGTCCTAATTTGAATAGGAATACGAGAATTATGGGTTATTCTATAAAAAGAGTATTATGTTGAGTTATTGAAATGTAGCACAATCAAAAGTCATGTAACATCCTACGAGTTGAGAGAGGGTGTGAGTGGGTTTGTGTTTGTGTGAGGGAGAAGATTTTTGCAACTTTTATATTCCGTACAAAAAAGTTGTATTATGGGTGGGAGGGTTATGCATATTTTAGTCCATGCAAAAAATTGTGTCACGATATTGTGGAACCTCAAGTTTTAGGGCGTAAAACTTGCGAGGATTATTGTAAGTTCATTATTTTGATATAGTGGAGATTCGAAGTTTGGTCTGTGGTTTTTCCCTTTAAGAATTTTTTCCTTCTCTACATTTATTGATATTATTGATAGTCTTACTCCGTGTGTCTCTTACTAAGTTAGTCCCTCTCCATGTCTGTGTCTTAAATTCTGAAATGACATCTCTAGTTATGAATTGTCTATATATATATATACATATATATATATATATATATATATATACATACCTGCTTCACTGCATTATTACTCATACACATCTCAGTCCAACATTTTGAAATCTACTGTATATTTTTCAAAAACTTCTTTGTTTATCACTTGTTTCATCATTACCTATGGTACCTGTCTATTCCTTTTAACGAAAGAAACTTGCTTTAGACTCTGAAATACACCTTTCACTTACTGTCCCTCATCTCACTACCACTTCTGCTCAAGCTAAGTATAGGATCATGCGACATAATCTTTCTCCAAGTTTAGGCATCATTTTTAATAGCTTCCCTGATTTGCTTGAAAAACTCAAAACTATTGGATGGGATTGCTTAGTCATATTCACTGATATACATATCTAGAATGGTCACATGTCTGAATTTTATGCTCATATGGTATTTAACAATGACTCTTCTAGCATCTTAGCTAGTATAAACACCTACATTCAAGGATAAGTATATATTATTGATGAGCAGTTTCATGTAAATGTCTTGCATCTTCATCCATCAACAGTCGACTTGCCCAGAATTAATGCATATATAAATCCTATTGGCATATCTATTGATGACTACCTACTTTTCAAACACAATCTATCCATTGTGACTGATCAATTGGTACTGCTATGTTGTTAATTTTCCTGTTAAAATTAGCTTAGAATTCTTAACTGTTGAATGCCAATTTCTAGGCAAGATTTTGAGACACAACTTTTTGCAAGTAATGGAAGATAGAACTTTGCTTCCTTTTGATTTGGAGCTTATCAAATGTGTTTTGAATGAGTGTATGCCTTACAACTTAGCATACTTTTTGTTGACTTCCTTTGAATTCTGCTTCCATAATAACTGTGTGGGGTATGGTTTGCTACTTACTCATATATTTAAATATTTAGAAATCAATGTCATTCATCATCAGTCCCAACTGGTCTCAAATAGTAACATTGTCTCTCACTTGAACCTTCATCCTCAACCTTTAATTGTTTTTAAGCCATTTGATCGATCATGAAGTCATTGAGTTTAACATCAATATGGCATCCAAATTAGACTCTCTTAATAGCATGAACTAACTTCCCCTGCATAACCTAGGTCATATGATGGGTTAAATGCAAAGTCGACCACTGAACTTTTTTGATATTTGGGTATTGAGCCCCTTTCTTCCGGCCAACGCAAATTGAACCCCTTTCTATTCAAAAATTTGGACTTTGAACCTCAGGCGCCACATATGCGATGACCTGCTGACGTGGCACACGTGGCACCTACGTGGCATGTCTGACGTGGTATTTAATATTGTAACTAGATACAAACTCGCACTTTGCGGCGGGATTATTCATTTTGTTAATAATAAATTTATACATGCAATTAATAAATATCCAAGTATATAATTAATCTGATCACTAAACCCTAGAACATTACATAACAATTGTGTGTGTGTGTGTGTATATATATATATATATATATATATATATATATATATATATATATATATATATTAATGTCTTGATAAAAATGTTTATAATGTAACCAATATGGTTAAAAATGGGTAACTCTTTCATTCTAAAGCACTAACAAATATTTAGAAAGTGTCATGCACAATGTCATCGAATTGTTATATTGATATGATTGCTAGTGGTATATTTGAAGTCTGTTACACATTACACAAACCTTACCAAGCCTCAAATATCTGACACATGTACTTGATGCATTTTGAAGATCCATGTCTCGTATACGTTTACTTGCACCAGAATTCTAACATCCAAACAAAGGGAAAACAACGAAAGAATGTCTCAGTTTTGGTCCTCAGACATGAAGGGAAAGCACATGTTACATGCGAAAACTGAAAAGCACGAGAATTAATAATTATGTTGGATCTTCATGTCAAACAAACACCATGTCCAAAAACATAGCAGTATAGCATCGTGTCATACATAACACAAAGTTATAGTTAAAGAACGAATATATTGCCTCATTAGTTTTTTTGTCAATTTTTGACAATTGTATAGGCACTCACAGTATTACCATAATGCCAAAAAATATATTAATGATGATGAAAACGATTTACCGGATGCTAGTACTTAACAAATCATGCAAAATCACAATCTATATAATAGAATGCAATAAATGAAGAAGTCATAAATATAAACACCGTGGGATATAGTCCCCAAAATGAAGCCATAGCCCCTCCCATTGAATGCACTGTCTCATAATCTGAAGGTTTTCATATAACTCCTTTGCACTTTCAATAGTATTTAGAATTGTAGGGCGCAAAATTGTGTTGTGCTAAGCAGGATAAAATCCATGATGCACCTGAAATAATGCAAGAAGCATGACAACAAAAATTTAACTCTGCCAAGAACTGCATACACCAAATTTATTGTCACATTACCATTGAACCATAGGTGCCAGGATTATCACATTTAAGCTTCTTCCAGTTTTGATCTTTTTAACAATCGTTGCAATCTTATAAATATTTACGACAGGAATCTGAACAATAGTGAGATATAAGAATTTAGACATACTTAATAGTTGATTTCAACATTGCCTAAACTATCAACTAAATAAATAATTATCTTTCCACAACTCTTTTATAGGAAATTGTATTGCCTGGATAAAAAAAGTCTCACACTTAGCTAAAAAATCATGTGTTTGTCGGATTGAAAACTAACATAACATAAAGGAATTTAGCTCCTATATTAAATAAAAATGAAAAGAATTAGTGTAAAACACATACGAAATGGACTTACATAGAATTTTAAATACTGTCATTCAAAAAGTAAGAGAGAAAACTTATGTTTCTGGTTTGATTTTCAATTCTAACTTAGCCCTCTATTTATAGGAAAATGTTAGCACGCCGAAGTAGACTTAACCTGCAACCTGATGGCTTTACCTGCTACTATTCCCACCCACTATATTTGAATAAAAATTTCAGCATATTTCTTTACCAACCAAGAGTGGGGCCAACCAATTCTAGAATTTTTCACCAAAATGAGTAACTCCGAAAATTCAATAATTTTTGAACTAGTCATCTCGTAAAATTCATAACAAATCATACGTTCATTTTTAACGGTTCAAAATTTGTGGGCATATACTTAACTTATATATGTATAACATATCCAAATATTACCACGATCCAACGGTCGGATTAAAAATTATAACTCTCGCAAAATATCTCAAAAATCCTAATTTGATTTTTAATACCTCCGTTCCGATAAAAATACAGATAAAACACCTCAATATTAACTCCTTCATTTATAACCACATAAATAAATTCATCATTTATATCCACATCAAATAAATATTTCCTTATCATATAAATCAATAATTAATTATTCACAAATAATATTATAGAATCACAATTATGACAACCAAGCCGTTCCCAGGAAAGAGGGGGCTTTGCAATAAGAATTTCTCCTTACTGGCGCGCAATTAGGTGACCAAACCTCTCCTTAGACAGAACTTTCTAGACATTACCAATAATGTTATCTAATAATATTATTCAAATAATATGAATTATTGATCTGATAATGAAAAATACTGTGCAGTGATAATTATTGAACAACAATAATATAAAATTTCAACGTAGTAATTATTGAATCAATAAAATAAAGTATTGAACAGTAATTACTGTAACAATTATTGAGTAGTGACTTCTTACATAAGAATTAATAATTTCAAAAATACTGTGCAATACCGTGTGCTACTGTGCAATAACGTGTATTATTGTATTTTAACCACCGGGTATTCCAACAGTGTTAACGGTAACAACTACGTCGTTATTTGTAAAAACTCAAATTTATCGTTATCTTCATCCGATCGTTTTTCGTTATGGGGCCCACAAATGTCTGCGCCGTCGTACGAATATTCTCCGACCGAAAGAATATTCCACGACCAAACGAATATTTCCCAACAACAATGAATATTTTATAACCACTTGTGTATTTTGAAAAAAAATTCATATATCACCCATAACTTTAATATTTATTAATTTAACCATTTACTGAATAGTAATTATAAGAAAAATTGAATACTTTTATTTCATAAAATTCGGGGTCTTACAATCTTCCCTTTTTATGAAATTTCGTCCTCGAAATTTACGTACCTGGTAATTCAAAGAGTTGAGAATACCTTGCTTTCATTTTAGATTCCATCTTCCCTGTCATCATGATTTCTCCATTGCTCATATCCTGTATTTCAGATATCATTCTAGAATACAGCTTCAAAACAAGGGTCAATTGAACAAATTAACATATCACATAATATCCCGATATTATGACTGACCAACAAATAAGCTTAGGTAGGGCACACTAGCGAAGGATTTACTCATCTCTTCCCTCCTAGTTCTATTCCTCGATCTCCGCCAGAGATCATATCCCTAAGCTCTGATACCAAAATGTAACGACCCCAAAATAGGTCCATTCCATCCAACCTATTCTGAGTCGCCAAATACATGGTACAGAAAACAACTACAACTTTATTACAACAATTATCGTATAAAATACAACAACACATATGTTATGAGTTTGGATACAAATATATACCAAATGTGACACATGTCCCAACCGTGGACAGCACCTCACAATGGCACCTTACATAAAGGTATAGTCAAAGATTGTTTTAGAAATTAGAATATTTGGGAAGTACCCAAGGAAACCTTCGTACATGGGAGGCCATGCGTCTAGGTTATGATAGATATCATATGGCCACAGAATTATCCTTGGTTGACTCAATAGACCCCAAAGAAAAACTAGAAGATTATTATCATATTCTTCTCAATGGTGAGTCTTCTCTTGACTTATTATTATCTGCACTGTCTTTAATCGTGAATTATAATTCAAACAAACACCAAGATTATATAGGTAGTGCTCATAGATATACTCAGCAAGTGGATGAGCACAACCCTGTCTTAGTTATATGTCATTAGACATCTTGTATGATAGTGGCAAAACACCCTTCCAATGTTGGGTTCGCTTCACCCTAGATGATTCACCAAATATAACTACTAAATGATGACCACCGTTCTATTCCCCTGTTACCCCCGCTCGACCCAGCTACACTCTTATTACCTGAAAGGAATTGTGAAACAAAAGGGTGAGCACAACTAGCCCAGTAAAGAATATCATGACTAAAGATAAATAAATTATCAATAGTCTTCATCAGTAATAAATCAGAGATTTAGAACATATGGTAGATGATAAAAATTTCAACCATAGTTGCAGCGGAGCGAGCAATCCATAAGAAGAGTCAAATAGACTATAAAGTCTATTATCTTCTTCATGTTAAAAATCCACCAACAATGTTTTATCCCTGTAACATCAATCAACAATTCTAGTCCACAATCATATGAATAACTCATAATCGTAATTGTAGTTCTAAATTCCTTTTCTCATCCAGGACAAAGATAATTTTTATCACCTGAAACATCAAACATTATGGTTATACCAAATCACAGTTCATGTTCATAATCATACTAATAAATTCATCTCTGCACTGCAGGCCAACGATATTCGTCAACAGTTCTTCTTTGCACTACTGGCCAAAGATATTCAACAACAGGTCATCTTTGCACTACGGGCCAAAGATATTCATCAACAATTCATCTTTGCACTACAGGCCAAAGATATTCCTCAACAGTTCATATTTGCACTACAGGCCAAATATATTCATATCTCAAAGAAATATAAAATCATTTCAGAATTTATATACACCATAATTATAACTATGTTAATCAATTCATCTTTACATTTAAGCTAAGTATATTCAATTATAAATACAATGGTCATGATCATACCAGTTAACAATTCATCTTTGCACTACAGGCCAAAGACATTCCTCAGTCACGATCATACCAATAATTTACCCATCTTTACACTCAAGTGAAAGAGAAATTCAACATCAGGGTTATAAAAATGTTATATATGATAATAAAAATAATATGATCAACAACCGTATTTATTTTCGAGAGCAACAATCATAAATCAACGATAATTTGGTCAAAAAAAGAAACTAATTTTTATCATGAATAGTACCCGTGAATAGTAACTCGTGAATAGTAACTCGTGAATAGTAATTCGCGAATAGTAACTCATGAATAGTACTCCGTATTCGTACATAGTACCGTATACGTAAATAATGTCATATACGTAAATAGTGTCATATACATGAATAGTGCCGTATACGTGAATAGTACCGTATACGTGAATAGTAACCCCGACTCTAAAAGTTTTAAATTTGATAAAAAGTTCATACCAACATTTCGGTATAATGATATTAAAGAAAATATCATTTTAAGAAGAATATAACACCCCTTACTATCCCTTACAATCCCTTACCTTAAAAGAGCAGTATTTCTGACCGGAATGTAAAGCCGAAGGAACCTTGCACTGAATAGCAACTCTCAAAGTATCTAAAAACTCACAAAATATACTTTATAATATAGAGAGAGAAAGAGAGAAAACTTATGTTTCTGGTGTGATTTTTAATTCTAACTTAGCCCTCTATTTATAGGAAAATGTTAGCACGCCGAAGCAGACTTAACCTGCAACCTAATGGCTTTACCTACTACTATTCTCACCCACTACATTTGAATAAAAATTTCAGCATATTTCTTCACCAACCAAGAGTGGGGCCCACCAATTCTAGAATTTTCTACCAAAATGATTAACTTCGAAAATTTAATAATTTCTGAACCAGTCATCTCGTAAAATTCATAACAAATCATACGTTCATTTCTAACGGTTCAAAATTTGTGGACATATACTCAACTTATATATGTATAACATATCCAAATATTATCACGATCCAACGGTCGGATTAAAAATTATAACCCTCGCAAAATATCTCAAAAATTCTAATTTGATTTTCAATACCTCCGTTCCGACAAAAATACAGATAAAACACCTCAACATTAACTCCTTCATTTATAACCACATAAATAAATCCATCATTTATATCCACATCAAATAAATATTTCATTATCATATAAATCAATAATTAATTATTCACAAATAATATTACAGAATCACAATTATGACAACCAGGCCATTCTCAAGAAAGAGGGGGCTTTCCAATAAGAATTTCTCCTTACTGACGCGCAATTAGGTGACCAAACCTCTCCTTAGACAGAATTTTCTAAACATTGCCAATAATGTTATCTAATAATATTATTCAAATAATATGAATTATTGATCTGATAATGGGAAATACTGTGCAGTGATAATTATTGACCAACAATAATATAAAATTTCAACGTAGCAATTATTGAATCAATAAAATAAAGTATTGAACAGTAATTACTGTAAAAATTATTGAGTAGTGACTTCTTACGTAAGAATCAATAATTTCAAAAATACTGTGCAATACCGTGTGCTACTGTGCAATAACACGTATTATTGTATTTTAACCACCGGGTATTCCAACAGTGTTAACGGTAACAACTACGCCGTTATTTGTAAAAACTCAAATTTGTCGTTATCTTCATCCGACCGTTTTTCGTTATGGGACCCACAAATGTCTGCGCCGTCGTACGAATATTCCCCGACCGAAAGAATATTCCACGACCAAACGAATATTCCCCGACAACAATGAATATTTTATAACCACTTGTGTATTTTGAAAAAAAATCATATATCACCCATAACTTTAACATTTATCAATTTAACCATTTACTGAATAGTAATTATAAGAAAAATTGAAAACATTTATTTCATAAAATTCGGGGTCTTACATTATAAAAGGTATAATATTATAAAATCCAAAAACTAGTGTAATTATGTAACAGCTGACATTATCAAAATAATTTAGATTTATAGTGATTTAGTATATTATAAATTCAAAATATTAATTTGGGATAAAAAAATAGTGATTTTAAGAGATAATAATTAAATTAGAAAGGATAATATCATAAAAGTTGACATTATCAAAACAGTTTAGATTTGCAGTGATTTAGGGGATTATAAAATAAAAATATTAATTTGGGATTAAAAAATAGTGATTTTACGTTATAATAATTAAATTAAAAAGGATAATATCAGAACAGTTGACATTACCAAAATAATTTAGATTTGTAGTGATTTAGTGGATTATAAATTCAAAATATTAATATTTCAAAATTAATATGAAAATATAATGAAAAATCTGAACCTTAATGGTTCATAATATGGAATTATTTAATTGGTATATTAAATTAAATATCGAAATATCGAAATCTTAATTGAGCCTAAGCTTACTTTCAAACTGCCCGATTCAATTTGCAATTGGTCTAATTAATTAATAGATCATATTTCATGTTTTAAGAAGCGATCAATGAAATGGTAATGAGTTGTCTATCCGAGTTGTTAAAAGAGAATAATTTTTTATTCATTTCGTTCCATATTAAAAGTTCATATTATTTAGTGAATTCTGTTTGAATCATTTCCTTAAGAACCATGACTTCTTTATTGGAATAAATCAATTTGTAATAAGTTGATTGAATGTTATATTCCATAAAAATAATAAAAAGTTGTCGATTACTTTGTTGATTGAATACTTCAAGGATTTATTTTTTAAGTACCATGATTCAATTGGATGAAAAAGTGTTGGTCGCGTAATTGGCACAAAGAATAAAATAATAAATATGAAAATATTTTAAAATGTTGATTTTTAGTACTTCCAATAATTGATGGAGTTGGTTAGAAAATAAGTTTTTAAAAGATTTATTATCTTTCATATATCTAACCAATATTGTTTTCATAAATCTTGGGATGAGTTTTATATTATTTAAGTATTCCATAATTTATTAATTAATTGAGTTTTCCATAAATTGGTTAAGCAAATAAATTTTCATATTTTTAGAATCAATTAGCGTGGTTTAAATAATTGGAAGAATTTTTGGAAGCTAATAGATTGAAGTTTTAAAATGAATATGAAAATAATTTTTAATTGCATGGAACTATGAAAGTAATTAATTAATCATAGAATAAATTTAATAGGCACGTGAAAAATAAGTAAAATAAATAAAAGTCTAATATTAAAGGAAATTTACTTTTCAAATAATTAAAACTAATTTTTCATAAAAAGCAAGTTGGCCCTATCGTGTTTAAATTGATCCAATCTGGTTGTTGACTAAGAGAGTTACCTAATTAATGGATCCTAGAATAATGTGGCTGTTGATAATATCCATAAAATAAGATGATCAGTATATAAAATCCTAAGTAATTGTCAAGGGTATTTTTGTCAAGGACAATAAGAAGCATTAATTAAGATGGACATGTGTTAAATTTATAGAAGGACATGTGTCAATATATTGTACTGTGATTTAGTATATAATAATAATAATAGATAATAGATTTGACATGTGTGAGCTGCTGACGTGACGTCTTTTGAATTTTTTCGAAAAAATGTCTTTCCTCATATTCGAACTCACAACCTCTTGTTTAAAATTTTGGTCATTTGACCGCTGGAGCACCACAAATCATCTGTTAATATCTTACAAGGATTAATATTTATATTAAAACCTGAAATTTCTCCCATATATTCATTTCTTCTCCTTCACTACATACCATAACTAATTGCGTGATAATAATAATAATAATAATAATAATAATAATAATAATAATAATAATAATAATAATAATAATAATAATAATAGTACTAACAATAACAATAATAATAATAATAATAATAATAATAATAACAATAATAATAATAACAATAATCATAATAATAATAATAATAATAATAATAACAATAATAATAATAATAATAATAATAATAATAATAATAATAATAAATAGTAATAATAAATAGTAATAATAAAATAAAATAAAATAGTAATAAAAATAAAAATAAAATAATAATAATAATAATAATAATAATAATAATAATAATTACTGTAACTTATAACAAGTCATGCCATTTATTGGAAACTGATACAAAGATAATGTGTTTGAGAATCAAAAGACTTATTCTCTTCCGGTTTGTGATGTTTTTCCTTGGCAACCAAGCATGAAAAAATAGTTAGTTCAACTGGATTAATTTCTCCTAATTTGTTTCAAAGATTATAATGTTTTGATACATGTCATTTATTATTATTATTATTATTATTATTGTTGTTGTTGTTGTTGTTGTTGTTGTTGTTGTTGTTGTTATTGTGACGCCCCCAAAATAGGTATACATCACCTATTCTGAGTCGCCAAATATATGGTACAGAATATAAAAATAATCGTTAATATACGACAAGATAACTGTGAGTTTTAATATAAATAATGTCTTCTAGACAATATCCACTCTCAGAATAAGTCCTCGTTACATTTATTGTCACACTATTTAACAGAATAGTGAGGACTACAAATACTATCATCTGGTCCATCACTCCGTTCCCCGACTCGTCCCAGCTATATTCTTATTTCCTGAAGAGAACAATGAAAGAAAGGGTGAGCTCAACTAGCCCAGTAAGAAATATTATGACTAAGATAATGCAGAATAAATTATCATTAGCCTTAAACAGTGTAAAATTGATACAATATAACAAACATCAAGTTTAACTGCAACGGAACAAGCAACCCATTAGAAGAGTCAAGTAGAAAATAAAATCTACTATCTTCTATGATTTAAAAGGTTTTTCATGACTTTTATCGCTGGGACTCAGCTTAAAGATAATCCACATCATCGAATCACCCCTGCACTACGGTCAAGGATATTCTTTAGTATCACGACCACAATTATCCATGCACTACGAGCCAAGAATATTTGTGTATTCATTAATGGTCATGAAGCTGAGGCATTAGCTACTGTTGTCACAGACGAACCATTTTTTATGACAATATTTTTAAAAATGTTTAATGTCCATAGATGCTGTTTTAATGATTATTTGTTCATAAACATATCGGTACTGATTAAAACGGGGAGGAGACTGTTGAGTCGTTAAATAACGTCTCTTTATCTCCCATGGATCTTTCATCCATTTTTCATCATTTTGTTCAATGAATAATACTGTTTCATCCGCATTTATGTTTGGGATATACTGTTCTGGTAAAAGGAAAACATCCTTTACGGTAGGTTGGCTAGAAGAAGACGATGAGTTACTGGTCTGACAATTCAGAGTAGGAAATTCTGTATAGTACAGATTTGCTCTGCCTCGGCCTCGCTGACCGCGGCCACGGCTTCTACTGGTCATTCCTGCAAGTATTCTCTGGTTAGAAAATTCGGTAAAGAATTCTGTTTTCCTTTGATATATTCAATATCAAAGTCGAATACTGATAAAATACTTTGCCAAGTGGCAAATATCTGTTTAAAAGCTAGATTTTGTACATCCTTTCTAAATATCTGTTTTGCAGCTGAGCAATCAACTCGAATTAAAAAGTGCTGATTTAAAAGATCATCTTGAAATTTTAAAACACATTTAACAATGGAAAGACATTCTTTCTTTATGGTAGGATAATTCAAAGAAGGTCCTTTCCAAACTCCTGAAGTAAATCGGATAAGATCCTCTTTGTTACTGTTAGGATTAAATTGCTTTAAAATTCCACCATATCCTGTATTAGAAGTATCAGTTTGAACAATCTTCTTCCATTCAGGATTGGGTAAAGAGAGGCAAGGTAACTGTTTAACTCTAGTTTTGATCTTTTGGACTGCATCAGTATGTTCAATAGTCCAGGGCAAAGGGTTTTTTCTTAATTGGGTGTACAGTATAGCAGCATCCTGGGAAAGATTAGGATAATAGTCTCTAATATAATTTAGACTTCCCAAAAATCTTTGCAGTTGATTAATATCTTTAATTTCATCCGGAAATTTAGATGCAAATTCAATACATCTATCAATAGGAATAATAGTTCCATTGAAAATATTATGTCCGAGAAATCTGATTTTTGTTTGGAAAAGTTTCATCTTAGGAGCAGAAACTACCAAACCATTTTTTATGACAATATTTTTAAAAATGTTTAAATGCTTAATATGTTGTTCAATTGATGAAGAGAAAATTAAGACATCATCAATATAGCAGATAATAAATTCATTAAAATGATTAAAAATATCATTCATGATATGTTAAAATTCAGAAGGTCCATTTTTGACACCAAATGGAAGAACATTCCATTCATAATGTCCAAAAGGTACTGTAAAAGCAGTTTTATAAGTATCCTAATCTCTGATTTGTATTTGCCAAAATCCTGATTTCATATCAAATTTAGAAAAAATAGTGGCATCATGAAGTCTGTCAAGTAGGTCCTTCTTATTCGGAATTGTATATCTAATCCATTGAAGGGCTTCATTCAGTGGTTTATAATTAATAACAAGGCGGGGAGTTCCTCGTTCAATTTCGGAGTTTTTATTGACATAAAATGCTGTACAACTCCAAGGGGAAGTACTGGGTTTTATTAGCTTTTTCTGCCTCAATTTCAGTTTTGCAAAGAAGTAAATATTCTTTCTTCATTTGACTGGGTCTAGACTTAGTAGGAATTTTCTTTTCATTGAAATTAGGAATATAAGGAAGAGAAATAATATGTTTCTTCCTATTCCAAAAAGCATTCGGGACATCACTACAGATTTCTGTTTGAAGAGTTTTGTAAATTAATTTTATTTTTTCCTATAAAGAGGGCTGTAAAATTCTTTGTTCTGTAGAAAGAAACTTTATTTCTTTTTGGATGAAATTTATCTGTTTTTCTTTTGAATAAATCATGTGCTTGACTTGATTTAGTTCTTTAGTATAAGGTTCTGTTATGAATTCAAAAACAATATGCATGTTATTAAGAGTAGTGTGAATACCTAAAGTATCTATTTTCGAGATAGGCATCAAAAGACAAAGGAAAGGTGTGCCTAAGATGATACTTTGATTCATATTTCGGATAAGAACAAAAGAGGTAGGTAAACAAAGACCTTGATTACAGATTAAGGCTTCTGGAATTTTATATTTAATGTTCATAGTGTTACCACTAGCACTAGTTAATGATTGAGTGGTTTTCTGGAAATATTTGGTAGGAATTAATCCTTCCTGAATACAGTTCATATCAGCGCCACTATCAACTAAGGCAATGGAATCTTTAATGATAAAATTCGATTTGATAACAAGAGTAATTCTAATATACCATTTTTGAAAAACCACTTGATTCATAAGCATTAAATACTGTTCAGAAGATTCTGGTTTGTCAGAAGATCCAGTTTTTGAGGATTCTACATGATTATCATGTTTATTGTTTAACTGTTGTTTAATACTATTTAAATCATGGAAGATGATAGTATTAGTATTTTGTAACTGTTTTATTTCAAATTTTAAAATATTAATTTCGATTTTAAGATCCTGAATAGTAGTAGGTTTTTCAGCAGTAGAAACATCTTTTATGCGTCTCATAACCTCACGCATACTATACTGATCGATTGGAAGGTTTTCTTCAGTTTTTTGATTTTTATAACAGATCTCTAAAAATTTTAGTTTAATTTCGGGATCTTTTATATTTTCAGCTAAGTCAAGGAGAGATTTCTTGGTATCAGTTAAGACATTGATGCTGGGACCTCCAACATCTAAACCATTCATCTCTACGATGACTTTCCAATAATCAGCTTCAGTGCTTGTTTTACAGTTATTAATTGTGCAGGTTTGACAATGCTCGACATCAGAATCATTATCAGATTCAGAATAGACCTCAGCTAAACCATCATCGGAGCCAGACTCAGAACTGCTGGTAGCTAAACAATTAATAATTTGCTGTTGGATATCCTCATCAAGGGACATCTCATTGAGTTTTTGTTTCAATTTAGATTTGCATTTATTAGCAAAATGTCCTGTTTTACCGCATTTATAACATTCAATTTTAGACTTATCTTTTTTCTTACTACTCTTCCTCTTCTTTGTAGATTTTTCAGGGGTTTTGTTATTAGAAGAAGATTTTTTAGAAGAGCGTTTCCGATAAGGTCTAGAAGTTTTAGATCTGTGTTGTTTTCTATTCTTATGAGGATACTGTATTTTTGTATCATAAGAGAATTGATCGCAAAATTCTCCTATCTCATGTTTTTTAGTGAAATTCTGTTTTTTCATTAATTGTTGAAGTTTCATGTCATTACATAAGGATAAACCTTCTTCAATAATTACTGAAATGAGATGACCATAGGAATACTGATCATAAGGGATACTCATACGGTCGTGCTTATCTCTAAGCTTTTTTCGAACTTTTTTAGCAAAGAAAGTAGGAAGGCCATCAACAAACTTGGATTTCCAGTGTTCATTGTTAGCGTCTGATCTCTGCATGACTTTCATTAAAAAGACATCTTTATACCATCTAAAATGGGTTAAAGATGGGCAACGAAGGTTCTGAAGGAGCTCACGACTTCTGTCAGTGTTCATCTGACCAGGTCCAACAAAATGATGAAGGATAGCTTGAACAAGAGTGTAACAAGCATCCTCTCTTCTTGTGAGAAGACTGGTAATAGGGTCAAGTTCTTCTTTGTAGGATTGAAGAACTTCGGTTCTTTGGATTGCAGTTAATACATTATCCCACCATCCCTTAAGGATGCCAATAAATCCATTAACTAAGAAACGACAGATTTGGTGGTCTGTGTTATCGTTCTGTTTACAGACAGTTGCATACATCAAGATATGATGGATGGTTTCGAAGATTTGATATTATGTCTTACCATCAATATTCCATTCATAAATGGTTTTCCCATGGTAAGATTTTTGAGTATGAAGAAAGTCTTCTTCATAAAGAATATCCTGGGGGGTAGGTCTAGGATAGTAATACCTACTAGGTCCGGTTAGTGCCATACGATTAACAGGCTTTTGACTGTAAGTAGTTTTATTAATATTCTGCATATCCTGAAAGTTATTCTGGATTTCTAACAAATGACTAGGAGAGATATCATTAGAGTTTTCTGTATCACTGTCAGTATTGTTACTGGTGGAAGAGGAGTGTCCAGAAATAACATTAATTTGAGATGAAGAAGTAGGTGCAGATGTGAGTTTTAAATCTTTCATTTTATTTAAAAGATTGTCAATAAACTCACTGTCAGGTTTAGAAGATTTCATTCTAAAATTACTGACTTCTAATGGCGGTTTTATAGTTACAGGTTGAAGTTCAGGCTTGTGGGGAACAACTTGACAGTTTTCGTTAATATTATTAATATGTTCCTCAATTCTAGTTAACTGTTTTCCTACAGTTTGAAGGAATAGATTAGTATAATTATTCTGTTTAGACAAGGGTAAAATATCTTTTATTTTAACCCCTTCTTGTTGATGGGGTATTTCAGATATATCAACATACGGATTAATGATTAAAGGTTTTAAATTATCATTTCCTGGACTAAGTTCAAGGGACTTAGGAGGGGGGTGAATGGATTGAATGATATTACCATTAGTGGTGATCCAGTCCTTTTGAATTCCAGTTAAAACATTCAGTTGACTTTCAGGGTAAAATTCTGATTTTAACAAGAAATCATAATACCATTTAACAAATGATAAGATACACTGATTCTTTTTCAGATAAGCATAATAACTATCTTTAATTTCTGCTAATTTTTTACTTTCATGATTTTTAAAATACCAATTTCTAAAATTCTGGTATTTATCCTGCATAAACTCCTGGTTTAAATATTGACGAATTTTACTATTGGGAGAAAAATCCATTAACATTCAAAATTCATATCACTAGCAGTTAGACTATAAGGTCTTCTGTTTTGAGGAGTATTTGTTTCATAAATAGCATGGGGTATTTGATTTTCAGAAACATGAATCCCTCTAATCAAGTCTTCATTTTTAACAGACTCATTCTTGGATTCTTGATAGACAGATTCTATCGGATCGGACACAGATTGTCTAGAGGATTCAGGAAAATCAATATTATAGGAAATATTATTAATAGACCGACTACGAGTAAAAGGTCTCTGGAATTTTAAATAAACATTTCCATTACTGGTTTGGATGACATCCTCTATGGACTGTCTAATTATAGGCCTGGTAGGAACAGCATTAGTAATTTGCCATTGTTTTGGGAAAGTAATCTCTTCCCAATGAATCATTCTGGGGATAGCCACTTGACTACTAAAAAGATTAGTGTCAATTAGGACAGTATGTCCTTGATGGCTTTGCTTACGGATATAAGGGTTTAAAGTAGTTAAAACTTTAAGATGAATACGGAATAATATGGCAAAAGGAGGAGATCCTGGCAGATACTCATAACCATGAGATATAATTCTCATCTCTAACACTTTTGACAAATTATTATCAGTTAAGGCTACACTTAGATTCGGATAAATATTGAAATATACTGGTCCATGAGCAAGACTAGTTTCAATAGCTCCCATAAGAGAGGCTTTCCAGTTGAGACACCTACCATCACGGAGGGTGCATTGAATACTGGTGTTTTGGCCAAGCAAAGTCAAGGGTTTAAAAGCTACTTGGACAAGTCCTATGTGAACATATTTATATTTTTGCAGAAAAGGGTATAAGTCTTCAACATGCAACAAATATAAAATTTCATCATTATTCTGTAAAGGAACAGCATGCTCAAAAGTTTTGATAATTCTTTTGCTGATAAAATCAAAGGTTCCAATTTTGTAAATAGTTTCTGGTTTGATTTTAGGAATAGTCCATTTATCTAAGGCTTCCTTTACATCCTGATAGGCAATTAGTTCAGTTGCTTCTAAAGTAGAAGCTGAGGCATTAGCTACTGTTGTCACAGACGAAGGAGAAAAATCAGTCATTTTTCAAAGTGACCATATACGCATAATTTATAAGTAATATATTCATTAATATGACAATAAATTAACATGGTTTTGATACCAAAGGAGGCAGGATCAAGATAGATACTTATAACAAGCACGTCTGTCAACGATTTACTGAGGATAAAAGCCACAACGCCATAACACGGCTAAAGGCAAAGTCCTAAACGCGACTTGGGTGACGTTCCACTTATTCAAGTATCAAGCTTAAACTTTTCTCATTTAATAAAATGGCATGGATAATTTAAAGGCATATTAACTATATATTAACAGATAAATTACTGCATATATGGTCTCATAAAGTTACTGTTGATTTGGGGGATTACCCAAAACTATAAGCCTACAGGTTTCTTCCTGGATGGCTTCTTTAGTGGAAATAATAAACTGTTCAGATTTATTAAACTGTTCTAAAAAATAAGAACAATTATAATTGTTTGTAGCAGTTTGATATGCTGTTTTATAACGATTACTGTTATCTATATGATAATCTAAAAGTTCAAGTAATGAAACATAATAATTGACAGAAGCAATAATTAAAACTTACAGTAGAGCTCTGCAATTCTTTAAACAATTTTAGACTTATCTTTTTTCTTACTACTCTTCCTCTTCTTTGTAGATTTTTCAGGGGTTTTGTTATTAGAAGAAGATTTTTTAGAAGAGCGTTTCCGATAAGGTCTAGAAGTTTTAGATCTGTGCTGTTTATGAACAGTTTAGATTGATTTATTTTAATCTGACGGCCCATATTTAAAGTAAAATCTTTTAAATAAAATATAATATATTCTATTTATAATCTAATAAAACGAATAACTTTATAAAAGATTTTACTATGCAAACACTATGCAGGCACTATGCAAACACTATACATAATAAAATATAATATATTCTAATTATTGTCTAATAAAACAGATAACTTTATAAAAGTATTCTGTTTTATATAAAAAGATTTTACTATTAGCCTAATAAAACGAATAACTTTATAAAAGTATTCTGTTTTATATAAAAAGCTTTTCTGTTTTATTATATTAATAATGTCAATAAAACAAAACTGAGCGACTTATCACGTAAGCATCAATAATCAATACCGTGTGCTACTATGCAACCATGCGTATTACTGTACTTTTATTACCGAGTAGTTCAACAGTATTAATGGTAAAACTTCTGCCGTTATTTTCATAAAGAATTTTTGTCGTTTTCTCAATTCGACAATAATTTCGTTGTAGGGTCCGCCAATGATTGTGTCATCGTACGAATATTCCCTGTTAAAACGAATATTCCCCGACCAATCGAATATTATATAGCAACTTGCGTATTTTGCAAAATTTATAAATATTACCCACAACTATAACATTATATCAATTTCACTCCATAATATTCAAAAATGATAATCTTTATTTATAAAAGTTGGGGTCTACAGTTATTATTATTATTAATATTATTATTATTATGACTGATAAAATTATTATTATTAGTACTATTATTATTATGACTGATAATATTATTATTATTGTTATTATAACAGTCATAATAATAAACGTTAATGGAAATACTCTTGTAACTCTTAATGAGCTAATTGAGGTAAGTGGATTTTGAGCAATCTTTGGGTAGAAACTTGGTTGCTAAGATTTTGTTAGATTCTCCAGGTGGGGACAAAAACTACTTAAACTTATATTTATATAGCGGAGATGGCCAAGAGTATTTCCGGTATTATTATTATTATTAGTATTATTATTATCACCCAATTATTAGTTATGGTATGCAGCGAAGGAAAAGAAATGAATATATGGGGGAAATTTCAGGTTTTGATATAAATATTAATCTTGCAATATATTAATAGATAATAGATGACTTGGGGTGCTCCACCGGTTGTACGACCAAAATCCCAAATGATGAAGCGAACCCAAGGAAGAAGCATACCACGGCAAGAATTAGCGCTTTGTTTGGAATTTCATCTAAAACAAGACGAAGATTTCAAGCAAGCCCAAGGTTTTCTCTTCTTCTTATTTCGCGTATATAATTATATATCTAATATATAATATAATTTACTCTTTTTTTTATCTGTTGTTATTTTATACTTCACTAGATGATTTACAGTACGATTTGTTCCCACAAAGCGCCTCTTGCAAATGCTATTTCTTTGATAATTTGGGTAAATTGAGCCCTAAAACCTTTGGAGATAACTCTGACTGGAGATTCAACGATGTATGACGCATAAGATTTCTTAGACAAGGTTTTGATTTATTGTTATTGGAATTGTTTTTCCTTTTTTTAAAAAAATTTCTTTCCCTATTAGATTGGTGCTCTGCTTATCTGTTTAATATTTTAACAACTTTGATTTCACAGTACGGTTAAATGAGAGAAGCAAAAGGAGGGCAGACGTTTCTACACACAAACAATGTTTTTCTGGTAAATAAATTACTACATTTACTACTGAACTGCTTATTTTGCAAGCAGTTTGATTTATATCGTGATTTGAAAGTCATAGTTTTTCTATATGCCTGAGAATTGCCTATTCATTTACAATTTTTAATTTATGTTACTTCCTGGATTTATTGTTCCACTAACATTAAGTTTCTTAAATCAATTTTGGGATCTAAATAAAATGGAAATGATGGACTTCCATTCGGGGACAGAGGTACTGTAAGGTTATTAATTTAAAATGAAATGAGAAATAAATAATTCAGTACCATTCTGTGACTGTTAAGGTGGATAATTGAGATTCTCGAGTGTCCTGACATTTTAAGTAGAAGAAGCATGCAGAAGAGTCAATTTTTATCTCTTGGAAGATGTTTGTTCAATTTTCTTGAACAATTGCACTGTATAACAGTGAAAGATGAAAAAGTTTTTTCTGAAAATTACAAGTGTTTGATGTTCTTTTTACAAATGCAGACAGTAATAATGAAGATGAAATGGAGCAGCTTAGGGCTTCAGTTGATTTTCTTGTGGAGCTCTGTGAAACTGTTTCTTCTATCCAGGTGTGTGAGTCTCTGTCTTATCTGCGTTTCCCTTTGTTGATGACACTATGCGCTCATTTAAGTAAATATATTTTCCATTTTTGTTTACATTAATTTTTTTTACTGGCAGATAGAGGAGCCTAAATTTGTGAATTGGTCACACCAAGCTGTAGATTTCATTCTAGGTATTTGATATAATTTGAGTCATTACAACATGACTTTTCCTCTAAAGTTTATCAATTTTTATACAGTTTTCAAAATTGGAATTGATTATCGCCTTCATTATTACAACATTAGTATTATCTGAATCATTATGATTTAAACTTCAAAAAAAATCCTGCCCCATAGTCCCATTGCTTTCAGTATACTGAGAAACTGAGGATGGACTTTCAGTATACTGAGAAACTGAGGAAGTAAATCACAAGTATATGTAACATCTATTATCTATTATTTATATATACTAAATCACAGTACATGACACAATAATTTGACATCTGTCCTTCTACAAATTCAACACATGTCCATCCTATTTAATACTCTTTATAGCCCTTGACAAAAACAAACAACTTCGTACAAAAATACCCTTGACAAACAACTGAGGTTCCTATTCCCCTGAATCTGTAATCATACATTCAAATGTCAGGCCCAAATTATGAATCACGGCGAGCAAAAAGTAGTAATTCGTTCATCAACAAAAAGGCGAAACATCATACAACTAGAGTAAGAAATCCCCTAATTCCCCTAAATCTGTAATTCATTCCGTGTTGGTTCAAACCCTCGGAACCACGGCGAGCAAAAAGTAGCAATTTTATATTGCTAAATTCAAGTAAGTTTTCCTTTTGATCTAATTAGTTGAAGAATTGTTGTTCGTGTTTTGGTTTTGGCTCTGTAATTCATTCCATGTTTGTTCAAATTCGTCAGCCCCAAATTATGAACATCATGAATCAAACCCTCGGAACCACGTCGAGCAAAAACTAGCGATTTGTGGCGAAACAGCAGACCTCTAGAGCAAAAAGTAACGATTTTATACTGCTGAGTTCAAGTAAGTTTTCCTTTTGATCTAAATAGTTGAAGAATTATTGTTCGTGTTTTGGCTGCAATATTTTGCTTACTGATGAAATCTTATCGATTAATCAAGCAGTGTTAAATAGTTCATGTTTTTACTGTTAATTTTATTTAATTAAATTAGTTGAAAAGCTGTTGTTCGTATTGAGTACCGATTTTCAAGTAAGTTTTCCTTTTGAAATTCATTGTTTTGATCTAATTAAGGTTACTGCTGTAGATCTGCTATATTATTTTTTGTTATCTCTTAATTTATTGCAGTGGTAGATATTTGATGGTAATATGGAATATGCCGAGCTAGACTTTGTTATCTCTTAATTCACTACTATATATCTAAAGTTTTAATTATCCTTTGTAATTTAAATATATAAATTGTTTTGATATTATCCATATTAATTTTGATATTATCCTTAATTTATTGATTATAATCCCCTAAGTCACTACTAAAAATCTAAACAATTTATAGATTTATATCAACTATTTAGATATTATCCTTTATAATTTAATTATGATATTATCCTTTGTAATTTAATTGTTATCTCTTAATTTATTGCAGTGGTAGATATTTGATGGTAATATGGAATATGTTGAGCTAGACTTTGTTATCTCTTAATTCACTACTATAAATCTAAAGTTTTAATTATCCTTTGTAATTTAAATATATCAACTGTTTTGATATTATCCTTATTAATTTTGATATTATCCTTAATTTATTGATTATAATCCCCCAAGTCACTACTAGAAATCTAAACGGTTTATAGATTTATATCAACTATTTTATAGCATTGTGAAATCTAAACAGTTTATAGCTTTGTGAAATTTGAACTGTATCGTTCTCATGAGATATCAGCCATCTACTATTTAAACTCTTATAAATTTCATTTCAGAGTTGGTTGTTGTTTTGGTCCTAAATGTCAAAAAGCTGTGTTGCATTAGCTTTTCATGCATAGATATGTTATAACATTGTTCCTGTTTGACTAAGTCTTAAGTGGTATCTTGGTGACCAGAGGAATTTTTTAAGGGTTTAGATCCAATTATGAGCTCAAAGCATGCTTGACAGTTTATCCTTTGTAATTTAATTATATCAACTATTTTGATATTATCCTTTATAATTTAATTATATCAACTGTTTTGATATTATTCTTTGTAATTTAATTATTATCTACTAAAACCACTACTTTATGCTATAACACAAATTCTTATTGCATAGAGCTAGAACTAAACAGCAGATACAGAAAACTGAAGAACAGTTGAAATCCCAGATTTATATTTTTGGCAAACAAATAAATTTTTTTAAATTGTTATCGATTATATAGTGTCTGACATTTTTTTTATAATATAATTTTATTTATTTATTTTTTGGGTGGAAACAACAGTTGGATTCCAGGAATTCAAGTTGTTAGAGTGACTTGGCGAAGGGAGCAAGCCAACATCTATCATAGGCGAGATTTCTGATGAACTGACTTTGGATTTGGTGGTTATGAGCATGGAAGCCATCCATTCCAAGCATGTGGATGCAAACTTGCTAGCTGAGTTCATTCCCTGCCCCGTCTTACTTTTGCCACTTTAGAAACTATATTTTCTCAATGCCTGACTGAACTGTTGTCTTTTAACTCAAGTTTACGTCATGTTTCTTCAAATCATCCGTTTAGTTTTAGCAACTCAGCAATGGATGTACCTTATTCTGGGTAACCTTAATGGGTTGGTTTCAGAGCAAATAGTAAGTGGTTGCATCAATGAATCTAGACATATTAAATGAAATCAGAAAGCTGTGTCAATTGCTTTCATGGACTGGGACTATTGTGCTTGTGTGGCATCAGGGTCATGTATCATGGAACATTTGTTTGGTATGAGTAATGTTTATCAAAAAGAATATGTTCTCAATTAAACCATTGTGTACAATCCGAAAAATTCTTGTTGCATAGGTGCTTTTAAAATGAAATGAACTCCAATTCCCCCTGTCTTCAACACTTGTGTTTATACCCTGCTAACTTTCGTTGTTCTCCATCTGCAGGCTATAGCAACTGTCGCTGCTTTGGCAAAGAAGTATGGTGCTGAGACAACAGTTGTGGGTATGTCTTATCTTTTGTTCTTGAACTGTGAGATATATAGACCACATGTTGAGAAATTAGCAGTAGAAACTTCTTTGTATACTTGGTATAATATCTTAAGTATTATGTACAGAACTTTGATATATTTGGTGGATTGTTTTACTTTGACATGCTATGTTCTTGCAACAGTTAATGATGTTTTAAGTTATATAAATGTCTAAAACCAATATATTGTGTATAGAAAATGAGTTCAACTTATGGTGTTATATAGATAATGCAAGAAGATATGACTAAGAATTGGATGGGATCATAATTAATTACAAAAAAATTGAAGAAGAATTAGATGGATTACAATAAAACATTTTCTAAAGGGGCAGTTTGGACGGACAAACTACAGTAAATGGATAGCCATAGTCTGCCTAAGAGTCCTTATTACCAAAATTTTGACTCAAGGAACCTAGCAAATTTATGTCCTGCCTTTTGTCCATCTTAGAATATGCCCCTGTATTATACATCTTTACCAACTCCAATGACATATCTTTTTTTCGTATTAAGTACTTCCTTCTTCCAGTAACATATCTTTTTTTATTCATGGAATTTCCTTAAAATGATGATCTATTGTTATCAGATCATGTAATATAATAAACTAATCTACTTCAAAAATAATAAGTTTTACTTATAAACAAACACAAATCACAGACACATAAACCCATATTATACTGTTCAGCAGGCAATATGAAAAATGTCTGAAACAAGTATGTACCTTCTACTTAACTTTGAATTTTGTTTTTCAATCATTCCATGTATGATGTATCATATTCTTATAAAGAGGTTCATTATTCAAGTCCTTAATCTGCCCATATTTGAATTAAAATATCAAAGAATACATTATATGTACTGATGACAAGAAGTGATGTCAAAAATACATTTAATTGAATTTATTCATATGCAGAGTGATATTGTTATCTGAACCTTTGAAAGAACTGGGGTTTTTTTAAAAAAAAATTTGATACTTAAGCTTAGCCCCAAGTATGCAGGAACTACGACTTTGAAGTTATTTCCTCACACAAGGTCCAAAATGCTTTTAAGCCAAAACAATTTGTTAGCATGTAAATTTCATGTACCAGATATTTAAATAAGTATGCTTATTCCATAAATCACAGTGTACATATCTTTGTGGACCATCTACATAAAAAGTTATCCTTGGATATAATGATCGTTAGATCTAATAACTTACAACTGTGGTATCTGTGGTTTAATATGTAATATGTAGTAGTACATGATCTAACTCATGTTATCTTATCTAGGAGCATATGTGTTTACATATATGCAACGGTGTATATTGGTTTTAGTACTCTGGTTGTAAATGGATTATCATATAGAAACTTGGCATATATAATTCATAATAATTAATTAATAGGTTTCTACTTTTACCTTCAAGAGAGGTTAATATTCATATTGTTATTGCAGGGTGCAGTCACTCTTCACATATTAATAGCTACAACTTCAATTTTATATCCAGTCTTTGTGATTCTCAGATTAGTTCTTAGTATTATTTCTTATTAACTCATGCTTATCTTAGCTTAATAATTTTATTTCTCTTAAAAATTATAATAAACAATTGGGATATAACACTAAAGTGAATGAAGCCAAGTCGTAGGTACAAGTCCATTGTGATCCATAATCTGTTAATAAGCAATTCGTGTGAACAGTGCTAAAAAAGAATCACCTTTTCTTTAATATTTGTGTTTCAAAGGTTCATAGTAGCATTTAATTTTTGTCTATGCTATGTAGAAAAATGGTTGAAATGAAATTGAAAGGAGTTGTTGTAGTTCCTGAGTAGTTCTTGAAAAAGCATAAAAGGAAGGAAGAGTGAGCCCTTGCAAAGAAAAAAAAGTTTGAAGCTACAAATACGAAGAATACAAAGAATAGGAAGCTGATCTTCAACCGACCTAAAGTTATATGCACAAGAATATGAGGAGTAGGTATAAGTGATTATATTGGTTTTGTTCAGAATGTTGTGTACGAGTCTCTGATTATTTCAATAAGTTGCGTGTTGCCTTTTCCAGCAAAAGTAGTTGATACGCCTGAAGCGCGAGGCAAGATTGAAGGGTGGCTTTTATGTTAACCCATAAGCTAAGCTGTTGTTTATCATTAGAATTTGTGGGTAAGAAAATATGTTAGCTGAGGTCACTTCCTGCTCTGGAACTTATGGAGCTTCGAACATTGGCTAAAGATAAAGCAAGATTGCTCTCCATGGGGTTCAGCTTGCAAGGTTTCTATCAATCGATAGACCGATTTGGTTGCTTGAGGTTGCCTCCTCGGTTCCTAAGAAGAATTACTTTGGTGGACATGCTTGATCGAGGCGATTACAGAAAGCGTAATACTACTTTAGTTATTTGTTTATTTCAAAATTTTGGATAGAAGACTCAATTCATTGCAGTAAGTAATTTAGTGTATCAAATAGTATAAAAGCCAAGTTCTTTATATATTATATTGAATACTGTACAATTAAGTCGATATATTTTTTGCCGCCTTTGTCAGCTATAAAGAGATTTAAAATGTTACAATTTATTTTATAGTTGTAAGTTGGTTAATATGCTTAGCTTCTTTAAGAAGCTTGTTTGAAAAAGAAATGGATATAGATGACATTGCATTTCTAGCCTGCTTTGGCCGTTGATTCAAGTAGGAAACACAAAGAAAATATAAGTATGTGCATAACTTTTTGTTTTTCTTTAAAGGCGACTTCTTGCTAATTGTTATCTCAAAAGGGTAGGGAACAACTGCCAAAGCAGAAGCTATGATGGGGTTTGTAAATTTGTGTGGGAAAAAAAGGAGCAAAATACTTGCAATAAATTATGGTTGGTGATGGTGGATAATTCATTATTATACTACAACATTTTCCCAAATGTCATAGACAATAAGCTTCTGCCCAAATATGTGCATAATAGTATAATACTAGTGAATCAAGTTTGTAGTATAAGATTTGAAATATATGCCAGTTTGCACCTGTTATACTTCTTATTTTGATTTTAGATGACTAATATATGTAATACCTATTTACATAATTCGCTGATCAATATAAACTATTTTAAACAAAAAATAATCACTCTAAAGACCTTTTTTTAAATTTATGTAATAGTTTCCTTTATGCTTAATATGCCATATGGATGATTCAATTGGTGATCCTCCTATTATATGATACTTAATACCAAATTCTGGAGAACAAATTTATGAAAGGATGAGAATTCGAGAATATATATTTTAAAAAATACTGATACAAAAAAAATAAGAAAACTCCATAGTTTGAGTGCGAAAACAACTTGACGGCTGACACCAAAGGCTGGTAGCCTTTTTGTTGCACTTCAAAATTTGTTAATCTCTTAAAAGTTACATATTTCATCTCGACATTGAAATTATGAACTAATTGTTTACAACATAATTTGACAAAAACTGGTCTGTCATGCGTTCACCAGAAGGTTAATGTTAATGCTCGTAAGGCTTTCACTCTTGATGTTCGTTGACGATGAATTTAACCATTTTATGTTTACAGGATAAAAATAAAATATTCAATAATAGCCCAACAGAAAAAATAAACTTTTCTTTTTTGTAGAAACATGAATGAATATGATACTTGAAGCACTTTTGGTTAAGTTTACAGATTATTCATTTTTAGAGTACGCCAAAAAAACTATCTATCATGGTTATGCTTGCTCATTGCCGAAGATTTTCAAATTATCAAAACATTTACATGCTATTAAATATTTCACATTAATTTAAAACATCAAATTTAAAAGTCTAATTATATCTTTGATTTTAAAATCAAAAATTATTACTTTTGTGAATTAAATAAATTATATTAAATTAGTTATAAAATGAAAAATATTTTCAAGCTAATATACTCAACAAATTAATATACATTTTTTGTTTTTTCTTTCTTGCTCTGTATCTTTAGATTTTAGACTTTAGAATAAGTTAGAAATTCTTAATTCATACAGTAAGTATACCTGGAAATAAAACAAAGAAATTACTCAAAGGCTTGAAACAATTGTTACAAAAAATACCTTGAAACAAAGCAGAAGATGTAATGCACAAACCGGTAAACTCTCAACATTACCCCCTACAATGTATATTCATTTGTTTTTATGTGTAAAATTTGATCATCGCACAATAATTTACCATCTTCTTATTATATTTTTATTTATTAATTGTACATACACATTTATTATTAAAAAATTATAATAATTAATTAATTATTATAATTTTCCTAAGCAATCCGCGTGAAGCTTTTGCCTGATTCATCTGGACCATCCATTCAAACAAATTAATTACTAAGTTATTGCCTGATTCATCTGGACCATCCACTCAAACAAATTATTATAATCTTGACTTCTCACGTAAGCATCAATAATCAATACCGTGTGCTACTATGCAATCACGCGTATTAATGTACTTTTACTACCGGGTAGTTCAACAGTTTTAACGGTAACACTTTCGCCATTATTTTTATAAAATGATAATTCTGTCGTTTTCTTACTACGACAATACTTCCATTGTGGGGTCCACCATTGATTGTGCCGTCGTACGGATATTTTCCGACCAAACGAATATTTTATAACAACTTGCATATTTTGAAAATTTTTCACATATCACCCTTAACTCTAACCCTTTCTCAATTTAACCAATTACTAAATAAAATAATAATTATAAGAAAATTGAATACTTTCATTTCATAATTTCATGATCTCACAATCTCCTCTTCTTATGAAATTTCGCCTTCGAAATTTACGTGCGTACCTGGTATTTGAATAGATGAGAATACCTTGCTTTCTTTTCGGATTGTACCTTCCCAGTTATATCCTCTGTATCATGATTTTTTCATTGATCATCTCCTGTATTTCAACTATCATTCTAGAAAAACAAAGGTCAATTGACATATCACAAATTATTAACTTATCAAGTAAAAATTTCGGCTTAGGTAAGTCACACACTAGCGAAGAATATTACTCGTCTCTCCCCTCCTAGTTCTAGACTCATATCTCCGCCAGCGACCATATCCCTAAGCTCTGATACCATTTGTGACGCCCCCAAAATAGGTCCACACGACCCATTCTGAGTCGCCAGATATCGCACTATAAAAATCAAATATAAACTTCATTTATACAGCTGTTGAACTGTCGTACAGAGTACGACAACAGATAAGATGTGAGTTAATAGTAATTAATTGCTCATTTATCCGGTGAATTACCCTATTAGTCAATATAACCTCTAGACATTAATTATCATAGAAATAAATGTCGATTGCCACTAACACTAATAATTCCCACACAATAGAACTATCAATTTCATCTTTAATCAGTACGAACTTATTCATCATTAATATTATAACTCACAATATTTAACAACCAGGTCGTTCCTATGAAAGAGGGGGCTTTCCGATAAGGATTTCTCTTTATTGGCACGTAATTAGATTATCTAACCTCTCCTTGACAGAACTTCTAGACATTGTCAATATTGCAAATAATAATATGAATAACTTTGTCGTCTCAATTATTGATTTAATAATATAACATATTATGCAGATGATACTATGACAGTAATTGAATCAATAATATGAGAGATATAATGCAGCAATTACTGTATCAATAATTAAATATAACTGAGTGACTTCTCACGTAAGTATCAATAATCAATACCGTGTGCTACTATGCAACCACGCGTATTACTGTACTTTTACTACCGGGTAGTTCAACAGTTTTAACGGTAACACTTTCGCGGTTATTTTTATAAAATGATAATTCTGTCGTGTTCTTACTACGACAATACTTCTATTGTGGGGTCCACCAATGATTGTGCCGTCATACGGATATTCTCCGACCAAACGAATATTTTATAACAACTTGCATACTTTGAAAAATTTTCACATATGACCCTTAACTTTAACCCTTTCTCAATTTAACCATTTACTAAATAAAATAATAATTATAAGAAAATTGAATACTTTCATTTTATAATTTCGGGATGTGACGCCCCCAAAATAGGTATACAACACCAATTCTGAGTCGCTAAAATACATGGTACAGAAACAACTACATCTTTACTGTTACAACATAAGAACTGTGAGTTTAAATACAAATATTATCATCTAGACAATATCCACACTCAAATAAGTCCTCATTACAATTATTGATACATTATTTCACAAAAATGGTGAGGACTACTAAAATAACTTCTAGAACCATCATTCCATACCCCGACTAGTACTCGCAACATTCTCGCCTCCTGAGAAAAATGGAACAAAAAGAAATAGGGTGAGCTCAACTAGCCCAGTAAAGAACATTATGACTAAGATAATACATAACAAATTATCGTTAGTCTTCAACAGGGAAAAATCTAATAGAATACAGTAGACAACAAGTTTTAAATCAATAACTGCAGCGGAAACAGCAAACCATTAGAAGAGTCAAGTAGAGAATGAGTTCTACTATCTTCTAAGATTTAAAAGTCCATCATCAATAATTTATCCCTGTAACAACAATCAATAACCATCTTTAATCAAATATTCATCTTTGCACTACAGGCCAAAGATATTCATTTGTATCACCAGTCGGTCATATTCATCTCAACACCTGTTCATCTTTGCACTACGGGCCAAAGATATTCATCAGTTAATCATTCATCTTTGCACTACAGGCCAAATATATTCAGTAATATCATCATTTAGGACTGAGGATGATGAAAAATATCTTAAAGAAAACGAATCCAGTGAAACAAAATAACAAATATTAAGGATTCGTATTTCGATTTATCCATGTCCAAAAATACCTTATAATTATTCATAGTGAAGTAAAATTCAAGAATGATCAAAACATGGATACAATCAAAGCTAGTACCCAGAATAGATACTTTGGACGAAAAGAAGAAAATTTTATTTTTCGGTGAATAGTAACTCGTAAATAGTATAACTCATGAATAGTAACCCCGCCGTGAAAAGTTCCAAATTTGATAAAAATTTCCAACCAATATTTTGGCATAATGATATTGAAGAAATAATATCATTTTCGAATAAAATAACATCCTTTACCTCGTAAAGACAGTACTTCTGGTCGGAATACCGGTATAAGGCTGAAAGAAACTTGCTCTGATGAATAGAAACTCTCAAAGTATCTAAATACTCATAAAATACACTCAATAATCTAGAGAGAGAAAGAGAGAAAACTTGTTTCTGGTGTGTTTTTCAATTCTAACTTAGCCCTCTATTTATAGGAAAATGTTAGCACGCCGAAGCAGACTTAACCTGTAACCTGATGGCTTTACCTGCTACTATTCAAGCCTACCACATTTGAATAAAAATCTCAGCACATTTCTCCACCAACCAAGAGTGGGGCCCACTAATTCTAGAATTTTTTACCAAAATGATAAACTCCAAAAATTCAACAATTTCTGAACCAGTCATCTCGTAAAATTCATAATAAATCATACGTTCATTTTTAACGGTTCAAAATTTGTGGACATATACTCAACTTATATATGTATAACATATCCAAAAATTACCACGATCCAACGGTCGGATTAAAAATTATAACCCCCGCAAAATATCTCAAAAATCCTGATTTTTAATACCTCCATTCCGACAAAAATACTGATAAAAATCTCAACATTAACTCCTTCATTTTTAACCACAAAAATATATCCCTCATTTATATCCACATAAAATAAATATTTCCTTATCATATGAATCAATAATTAATTATTCACAAATAATATTACAGAATCACATTTATGACAACTAGGCCGTTCCGAGGAAAGAGGGGGCTTTCCAATAAGGATTTCTCCTTACTGGCGCGCAATTAGATGACCAAACCTCTCCTTAGACAGAACTTTCTAGACATTGCCAATAATGTTATCTAATAATATTATTCAAATAATATGAATTATTGATCTGATAATGGGAAATACTGTGTAGTGACAATTATTGAAACAACAGTAATATAAAATATCAACGCAGCAATTATTGAATCAATAAAATAAAATACTGAACAGTAATTACTGTAACCATTATTGAGTAGTGCCTTCTTACGTAAGAATCAATAATTAGTGCAATACAGTGTGCTACTGTGCAACAACGCGTATTACTGTGTTTTAACCATCGGGTATTCCAACAGTATTAACGGTAACAACTACGCCGTTATTTATAAACAACTTATGCTTGTCGTTTTCTTCATCCAATCGCTTTCCGTTATGGGGCCCACAAAAGACTGCGCCGTCGTACGAATATTCCCCGACAGGAAGAATATTTCACGACCAAACGAATATTCCCCGACAACAATGAATATTTTATAACCACCTATTTATTTGAAATATTTGCGCATTTTACCCATAACTAACCTCATTAATCAATTTAACCCTTACTATTTCAAAATAATAAATAGAAGGAATTTAAATTTTATTTATTAATAATTTAGGGTCTTACAACCTCCCCTCCTTATGAAATTTCGTCCTCGAAATTGACGTACGTACCTGGTGTGTCGAAAAGATGAGGATACCTCGCTTTCATTTTCGTTTCCAACTCCCTGGTCATTTCCTTAATAGCATGATTTCTCCACAAAACTTTAACTTGTGGTATGACCTTCGTGCGTAGGACATACTCCTTTCTATCCAAGATCTTGACAGGTACCTCTTCTTACGTTAAGTCTTCAGCTATCTCGTCCGGTTCTAACTCAATAACGTGGTCTGGGTCTTTCACATATTTACGTAACACAGATATATGAAAAACATTATGAACACGAGACATACTTGGAGGTAACGCGAGTCTATAGGCCACATTTCTTACTCGGTCAAGAATCTGAAATGGACCAATAAATCGTGGATTGAGCTTTCCTCTCTTCCCAAATCTTGTAACTCCTTTCCATGGAGCCACACGCAATAATACATGATCCCCAATGTCAAATTCCACGTCCTTTCGATGAAGATCCGCATAACTCTTTTGTCGATCCTGTGCCGTTTGTATACGTTGTTGAATCGTTTGGATATTCTCTGTAGTCATTCGTACCAACTCTGGTCCTAGCAACGTTGCTTCTCCCACCTCATCCCAACATACTGGAGAGCAACACTTTCATCCATATAATGCTTCAAATGGGGCCATACCTATACTTGCCTGATAACTGTTATTGTAGGAGAATTCCACTAATGGTAGGTACTTATCCCAACTCCCTTTGAAATCTAGGACACAAAGTCTTAATAGATCTTCAAGAGTTTGAATAGTCCTCTCTGATTGTCCGTCCGTTTGAGGATGGTATGTCGAACTAAATCGTAAATCTGTGCCCATAGATTTTTGCAAGCTAACCCAAAATCTTGAAGTGAATCTTGGGTCATGATCCGAAACTATGGATACTGGCATGCCATGCAGTCTCACAATCTCATCTACGTATATACGAACAAGACGTTCAAGGGAATAAGTCTCCCGTATCGGCAAGAAATGAGCAGACTTGGTTAATCTATCAACAATAACCCAAATAGCATTTATGCCTTGAGAAACCGTGGGAAGACCCGTAACGAAATCTATGGTAATGTGTTCCCACTTCCATTTCGGAATTTCAAGTGGTTGCAATGGACCCCCTTTGGCATTTGATGTTCCGCCTTTACACGTTGACAAGTTAAACACCTCGAGATAAACTTTGCAATCTCTCTCTTTATATTATTCCACCAAAATGTATGTCGAAGATCACGATACATTTTGGTACTTCCAGGATGGATTGCAAATGGTGTATTGTGTGCTTCCATCATGATCTTGTACTTCAAATCAGAATCGTTAGGAACACAAACTCTGGAGTGGACTCGAAGTATTCCTTCTTCATCGATTCTTGCTTCTGGAATAGCACCTTCTTGCACTTTCTTCTTCATACGCATCAGCTCCGGGTCTGTGGTTTGAGCAACTTTAACTTTATCAATTAAAGTTGGTTCTATGCGTATACTTGACATCATCGCACTCGTTCCTGCATATGATCTTCTACTCAACGCGTCAGCTACCACGTTTGCTTTTTCAGGATGGTATTGAATAGTGTGGTCGTAATCTTTCAACAGCTCGAGCCAACGTCGTTGCCGCATGTTGAGTTCTTTTTGAGTGAAGAAATATTTGAGGCTTTTATTGTCTGAATAAATCACCACTTTCTCCCCATATAGATAGTGCCTCCAGATCTTTAGCGCGAAAACGACTGCTGCCAACTCTAGATCATGAGTAGGATAATTTCTCTCATATTCTTTAAGTTGTCGCGAGGCATAGGCTATAACTTTCCCACGTTGCATGAGAACACATCCTAGCCCTTTGCCTGAAGCATTGCTGTAGATAACAAATCCATCCGAACCAGATGGTATGGTCAAAACAGGTGCCGAAATGAGTCTCCTCTTAAGCTCTTGAAAACTCTTTTTGCATTTCTCGCTCCATACGAATTTGATATCTTTTCGAGTCAGCTGAGTTAACGGGGTAGCGATTCTAGAAAACCCTTTCACGAATCTCCGATAATAACCAGCTAAGCCCAGAAAGCTACGTACTTCGGTCACCGTCTTTGGTTGCTCCCAACTTTGTATTGCTTCAATCTTCGCCGGGTCAACAGATACTCCATGTTTTGACACCATGTGCCCTAGGAATGCCACTTCCTCAAGCCAGAACTCGCATTTCTTCAACTTAGCATATAACTTGTTTTCACGCAGCCTTTGGAGTACCAGCTTCAAATGATGCTTATGATCTTCACGGCTTTTGAAATATATGAGGATGTCATCAATAAAGACAACAACGAACTGATCCAAATAATCCTTGAATACTCGGTTCATCATATCCATGAAAGTCGCAGGAGCATTAGTTAATCCAAAAGACATGACTAGGAATTCATAATGCCCGTACCGAGTTCTGAAGGCAATCTTTGGAATATCCTCAGTTTTAACCTTCAGCTGATGATATCCAGAACGAAGATCGATCTTTGAAAAGAATTATGCTCCTTGTAACCGGTCAAACAGGTCATCAATACGAGGTAGCGGATACCTATTCTTAATAGTGACATGGTTTAATTCCTGGTAATCAATACAAAGTCGCATACTCTCATCTTTCTTCTTTACAAATAAAATAGGAGCACCCCAAGGAGATGTACTAGGACGAATGAAACCGATGTCCAACAACTCTTGTAGTTGGACCTTTAACTCCTGAAGTTCAATAGGAGCCATTCGATATGGGGTTTTAGAAATGGGCTTTGTACCAGGTTCAAGATCAATAAAGAATTCAATTTCACGTTCCGGGGGTAGACCGGGAAGTTCTTCAGGAAATACGTTAGGAAAGTCAATAACAACAGGAATATTATTCAAATTTGACGTGTTTTTATTCAAATCCATAACATGGGCTAAGAAAGCTTGACATCCATTTTTTAATAAACGAATGTCTTTATGGTTTGATATAACAGTGATTGATTTTAATGGCTTAGTTGCTTGAATTCGTACAACAGGTTGGTTAGGAATATGAAAACTAACAACCTTACGAAAATAATCAATTTTGGCATGATGAGTAGTTAACCAATCAATCCCTAAAATCATATCAAAAGCAAGTATCTTTAAAGAGATAAGGTCAACAGGTAATGTGATGGTGCCAACTTAGATCAAACAAGATTTATAAACAGTGGATGTGATGAAAGTTTCTCCTAACGGAGTCTCCACAGATAAATCAAAGTCTAACTTCTCCGGAGTCAAGTTTAAACGTTGAGCACAAGCAGGAGAGATAAAAGAATGGGTAGAACCGGTATCTAATAAGGTATAAACTTCGCATGAATTTATGATTAGCTTACCCGTGATCACCTCGTTTGGGTTCCTCGCATGTTGACCAGTCACGACAAATGCTCTTCCATGAACCGTTGACTTTATCTTTTCTGGGACAGCTTTTTGAGTCACCATCCCCGCTGGACTTGGTTTTGCTACAGTGCAATCTTGAGCGATATGTCCTTCCTTTCCACAATTATAACATACCTTAAACTGTTACGGGCAGTTTGGGCTAATATGTCCTTCTTTTCCGCACTTATAGCATATAACCGGTGGTTGTTCTCCTCCCTTGGAACCAGTTGCTGCTGGTGTTGACGTCTTCGTATTGTCATTGTTGAATCTCCTCTTTTTAAAATCTCCTCCCGACTCGCTTCTTCTATTTTCATAGCCACGATTACCACCAGAGTGGTTGCCGTTCTTGTCTGTATTTTTCTTTCTCCGCTGGTTATCATTGTTCTGATGACTGCTGTCACCGATATGATCCTGGTTGTGGTCCCTCAGTTGACCGTACTCGTTATCTCGCTCTAATAATTGAGCCCTATTGACAACATCTGAATAGAGAGAAAATTTATGAGAAATGAGATATTGACGTATGTCGGGTTTCAAACCTCTCAGAAACATCCTCATCATACGTTCCTCATTCTCCACCAAATGAGGTGCAAACCTGGACAACTCTGCAAACTTCGCCTCGTACTGAGACACCGTCATGTTATTCTGCTCCAGTCTAATAAACTCTACCTCCTTAATAACCATCTTTAATCAAATATTCATCTTTGCACTACAGGCCAGAGATATTCATTTGTATCACCAGTCGGTCATGTTCATCTCAACACCTGTTCATCTTTGCACTACGGGCCAAAGATATTCATCAGTTAATCATTCATCTTTGCACTACAGGCCAAAGATATTCAGTAATATCATCATTTAGGATTGAGGATGATGAAAAATATCTTAAAGAAAACGAATCCAGTGAAACAAAATAACAAATATTAAGGATTCGTATTTCGATTTATCCATTTCCAAAAATACCTTATAATTATTCATAGTGAAGTAAAATTCACGAATGATCAAAACATGGATACAATTAAAACTAGTACCCAGAATAGATATTTTGGACGAAAAAAAGAAAATTTTATTTTTTGGTGAATAGTAACTCATGAATAGTAACCCCGACGTGAAAAGTTCCAAATTTGATAAAAAAATTCAACCAATATTTCGGCATAATGATATTGAAGAAATAATATCATTTTCGAATAAAATAACATCCCTTATCTCGTAAATACAGTACTTCTGGTCGGAATACAGGTATAAGGCTGAAAAAACTTGCTCTAATGAATAGAAACTCTCAAAGTATCTAAATACTCACAAAATACACTCAATAATCTAGAGAGAGAAAGAGACAAAACTTGTTTCTGGTGTGTTTTTTAATTCTAACTTAGCCCTCTATTTATAGGAAAATGTTAGCACGCCGAAGCAGACTTAACCTGCAACCTGATGGCTTTACCTGCTACTATTTAAGCCTACCACATTTGAATAAAAATCTCAACAAATTTCTTCACCAACCAATAGTGGGGCCCACCAATTCTAGAATTTTCCACCAAAATGATAAACTCCAAAAATTCAACAATTCCTGAACCAGTCATCTCGTAAAATTCATAATAAATCATACGTTCATTTTTAACGGTTCAAAATTTGTGGATAGATACTCAACTTATATATGTATAACATATCTAAAAATTACCACGATCCAACGGTCGGATTAAAAATTATAACCCCCGCAAAATATCTCAAAAACCCTGATTTTTAATACCTCCATTCCGACAAAAATACTGATAAAAATCTCAACATTAACTCCTTCATTTTTAACCACAAAAATATATCCCTCATTTATATCCACATAAAATAAATATTTCCTTATCATATGAATCAATAATTAATTATTCACAAATAATATTACAGAATCACATTTATGACAACTAGGCCGTTCCGAGGAAAGAGGGGGCTTTCCAATAAGGATTTCTCCTTACTGGCGCGCAATTAGATGACCAAACCTCTCCTTAGACAGAACTTTCTAGACATTGCCAATAATGTTATCTAATAATATTATTCAAATAATATGAATTATTGATCTGATAATGGGAAATACTGTGTAGTGACAATTATTGAAACAACAGTAATATAAAATATCAACGCAGCAATTATTGAATCAATAAAATAAAATACTGAACAGTAATTACTGTAACCATTATTGAGTAGTGCCTTCTTACGTAAGAATCAATAATTAGTGCAATACAGTGTGCTACTGTGCAACAACGCGTATTACTGTGTTTTAACCATCGGGTATTCCAACAGTATTAACGGTAACAACTACGCCGTTATTTATAAACAACTTATGCTTGTCGTTTTCTTCATCCAATCGCTTTCCGTTATGGGGCCCACAAAAGACTGCGCCGTCGTACGAATATTCCCCGACAGGAAGAATATTTCACGACCAAACGAATATTCCCCGACAACAATGAATATTTTATAACCACCTATTTATTTGAAATATTTGCGCATTTTACCCATAACTAACCTCATTAATCAATTTAACCCTTACTATTTCAAAATAATAAATAGAAGGAATTTAAATTTTATTTATTAATAATTTAGGGTCTTACACGAGATCTCTCACACACACACACACATACACACACACACACACACACACACACACACATATATATATATATATATATATATATTTGATGGATTTGTGATAGATTAATTTAATTAAATATTTTACATTAATTAAATTAATGAGGAACAATGTTATAATTCAAAGAGTGAATTAATTGAGATTATTAGATTAAATGGGTTGTTAAATAATTTTATTATTGTTTTAATTAATTGGAGATTTATTGAGAATATAAATTATGTGTTATATTTAATAAATGAGAGTTTTAACTATGTGTTTGTGACAACCCAAAAATAGGTCCATTTCACCCAACTCATTCTGAGTCGCCAAATACATGGTACAGAAAATAACTACAACTTTATTACAACAATTATCGTACAAAATACAACAACACATATGTTGTGAATTTGGATACAAATATATACCAACTGTGACTCTTGTCCCAACCGTAATGTGACAAATGTCTCATCAGTGGACAACACCTCACAGTGATACCTACATAAAGGTATAGTCAAAAACTATTTTAGAAATTAGAATCTTTGGGAAGTGCTCAAGAAAACCTTCGTACATGGGAAGCCATGCTTTCAGGTTATGATAGATATCATATGTTCACAGAATTATCCTTGGTTGACCTAATAGACCCCAAAGAAAAATGAGAAGATTACTGTCATATTCTTTCAAATGGTGAGTTTTCTCTTGACATATAATTATCTCCACTGTCTCCAGTTGAAAATTATATTTCAAATAAACTCCAAAATCATATAGGTAGTGCTCATAGATATACTCAGCAAGTGGATGTGCACAACTCTGTCTTATGATGACACGAGGTTGTATGTAATTATACATCTTGTATGATAGTGGCAAAACACCCTTCCAACGTTGGGTTCGCCTCACCCTATTTGATTCATCAAATATAACTACTAAATGATGACCACCGTTCTATTCCCCTGTTACCCCCGCTCGACCCAGCTACATTCGTATTACCTGAAAGGAATTTTGAAACAGAAGGGTGAGCACAACTAGTTCAGTAAAAAATATCATGACTAAAGATAAATAAATTATCAATAGCCTTCAACAGTAATAAATCAGAGATTTAGAACATATGGTAGATGATAAAAATTTTCAACCATAATTGCAGCGGAACGAGTAATCCCTTAGAAGAGTCAAATAGACCATAAAGTCCATTATCTTCTCCATATTAAAAGTCCACCAACAATGTTTTATCCCTGTAACATCAATCAACAGTTCTGGTCCACAATCATATGAATAACTCATAATCATAATTGTGGTTCTAAATTCCTCTTCTCATCCAGGACAAAGATAATTTTCATCACCTATCTTTACCTGAAACATCAAATATCATAGTTATACCAAATCACAATTCCTGTTCATAATCATACCGATAAATTCATCTTTACACTACGGGCCAAAGATATTCATCAACAGTTCATCTTTGCACTACAGGCCAAAGATATTCAACAATAGGTTATCTTTGCACTACAGGCCAAAGATATTCAACAACAGTTCATCTTTGCACTACGGCCAAAGATAATCATATCTCAAAGCAATATATAATCATTTATATAAACAATAATTATAACCATGTTAATCAATTCATCTTTACACTTAAGCTAAAGATATTCAATTATAAATTCAATGGTCATGATCATACCAGTTAACAATTCATCTTTGCACTACAGGCCAAAGATATTCCTCAGTCACGATCATACCAATAATTTACCCATCTTTACACTCAAGTGAAAGAGAATTTCAATACCAGGGTAATAAAAATGTTATATATAAAAACAATATGATCAAAACATGAATTTAATTTCAAGAGCAATATTCAAAAACCAACGATAATTTAGTCAGAAAAAGAAACTAATTTTATCGTGAATAGTACCTATGAATAGTAACTCGTGAATAGAAACTCGTGAATAGTAACTCATGAATAGTAACTCGTGAATATTACTCTGTATTCGTACATAGTATCGTATACGTAAATAATGTCATATACGTAAATAGTGTCATATGCATGAATTGTGATATATACGTGAATAGTGCCGTATACGTGAATAGTAACCCCGACTCAAAAAGATAGAAATTCTACAATAAAATTCATACCAATATTTCAGTATAATGATATTGAAAGAATAACATCATTATGAAGAATATAGCATCCCTTAATATCCCTTACTATTCCTTACCACAATAATGACAATATCCCTTACCTCAAAAGAGCAGTACTTCTGACTGGATATCGGATATGACGCTGAAGGAAACTTGCACTGATGAATAGCAACTCACCAAGTATCTAAATACTCACAAAATACGCTTGATAATATAGAGAGAGTGTAAGACCCCAATTTTTATAAATAAAGATGAATTTTCTATAAATATCATTTTTGAATATTATAGAGTTAATTTAATATAATGTTATAGTTGTGGGTAATATTTATAAATTTTGCAAAGTAAGCAAGTTGTTATAAAATATTCATTTGGTCGGAGAATATTCTTTTTGTCGGGGAATATTCGTACGACGGCACAATCATTGGTGGACCCCACAACGGAATTATTGTCGGATTGAGAAAACGACAGAATTATCTTTCTATAAAAATAACGGCTGAGGTGTTACCGTTAAAACCGTTAAAACTGTTGAACTACTCGGTAGTAAAAGTACAGTAATACGCGTGGTTGCATAGTAGCACACGGTATTGATTATTGATGCTTACGTGAGAAGTCACTCAGCTATACTCAATTATTGCTACAGTAATTGCTGCATCATATCTCTTAAATTATTGTCATAGTATCATCTGTATAATATGTTATATTATTGAGACGTTGTGGTAAGTTTGGTTATTTTATGGGGGGCCATATGTCATCATCTAAGAGTCTCTTCGTCAATAGTAATTACCGTCGTCAATAGTAATTACCGTCGTCAATAGTAATTACCTTCGTCAATAGTATTTACCTTGGTCAATAGTAATTACTTTCGTCAATAGTAGTTGTCCCTTCAATATTACCAAGAGTCATTTGACCCTTCGTTAAGACCAAGAGTCATTTGACCCTTCGTTAAGACCAAGAGCCACCCTCAGTTTTTCTATAAATAGAGGCCTAGGGCTTCATTATTTTTCACGAATTCATTCAAGCTATAGAGAGAGAAAGTATAGAGAGAATAAGAGAGAGAGAATAAAAGTATTCTGCTACATCACTTTTCCAATATCCAGTTCTTTTAAGGTAGGGAATATTATTTCTTTTATATTCATGAAGAGAACTTCTGTTATTCCATTTGTTATTATTCTGTTGGAATAACCAGTATACGCGGTCTACCCTATACTTGGTGACATTCTTCTATTATTCTGTTGGAACATCCTGTCTGTGTGTTTTACACCGGACCTGGTTCCGTTTATTATTCTGTTGGAACATCCTGTCTGTGTGTTTTACACCGGACCTGGTTCCGTTTTATTATTATTCTGTTGGAATATCCTGTCTGTGTGTTTTACACCGGACCTGGTTCCATTATTTATTATTCTGTCGGAATATCCTGTCTGTGCGTTTACGCCGGACCTGGTTCCATTATTTATTATTCTATTGGAATAACCTGTCTGTGCGGTCTATCGCATGCATGGTGATTTCTTTTGTTATTCCATTCTTTATTGTACTCAGTTGGTTAAGTTTTGACTTCTATACTCCATGAAATTTGTGGAATATCCTTGATAGTTGCGTTTCATCCAGTATCTTTTCAAGAAAATATTCTTCTAAGCATTCTTGAATTTTACTCCACAATGCAGTATCATGTTGACAATTTGGACGTTGTTAATTCCTGGATAAATTAATTCTTGAACTTGTTTTATTGAATTCTTATATCATTGTCATCATCCTCATGTTTATAAAATGTTGAAAGTCATCTGTGGCCTGTAGTGCATAGATGGACTTGGTATGATTATGACCAGGGATTATTCGGTATAATCATGACCGTAATGTTACAAATGATGTGGTAAAAGTCCTCATTGGCCCGTAGTGCATTGATGGACAGTTGTTGGCATGATCATGACCATTAATGAATACACGAATATCCTTGGCCGTAGTGCAGGGGTGATTCGATGATGTGGATTATTTTATTAAGCTGAGTCTCAGCGATTACAGTGTTGAAAAACTTTTTAAATCATAAAAGATAGTAGAGTTTATTTTCTACTTGACTCTTTTAATGGATTGCTTGTTCCGCTACAGTTAAACTTGATGTCTATTATATTTTATCAGTTTAACATTGTTGAAGGCTAATGATAATTTATTCTGCATTATCTTAGTCATAATATTTCTTACTGGGCTAGTTGAGCTCACCCTTTCTTTCACTGTTCTCTTCAGGAAATGAGAACGTAGCTGGGACAAGTCGGGGTACGGAGTGATGGTCCGAATGATAGTATTAGTTAGTAGTCCTCACTATTCTATGTAATGGTGTGTTAATAAATGTAATGAGGACTCCTTTTGAGTATGAATACTCTCTAGAAGATAATATTTGTATTCAAACTCACAGTTTATGTTTTGTCGTATTGTACACGACAGTTGTATTAATCAGTTGTATTTGTATTCTGTACTATGTATCTGACGACCCAAGATGGGTGATGTATACCTAATTTTGGGGGCGTCACAGTTGGTATCAGAGCTTAGGGATATGATCCCTGGCTAAGATGTGAGAATAGAACTAGGAGGGGAGAGACGGGGAATTCCTTCGCTAGTATGACATACCTAAGTTTATTTGCATGGTATTTAATTGGTCGGTCATAATATAAGGATAATATATGACATATCAATTAATTTTTATTTTGTGGCAGTATCTGAAAATGGCATCTGAGAATGTTGAGAATAGCAATGGAGCACAGACGACTGTTGATTCACCACATATCAATAATCAGGATAATGTGCATCAGGAAGGTGTCAATCCTCATGCAAACAACAACACTGACCAAATGATGAATGATCAAATGTTCAGAGGCTTTATGCAATTCATGCAACAACAGGTGAAAGCGGCTCCTGTCCACAACGTAGGTGGAAATACTGGAAACTCTCAGGCGGTCACCGCTAAACAGTTTAAGGAGCTGGGACCACCGGAGTTTAAGGGAGAACCCAAACCACTTGTAGCTGAAACATGGATAAAGCAGATCACCAAGATATTTGATGTCTTGGGTTGCTCCGAGGAGCAAAAGGTTCCCTTTGCCGCCTTTATGTTGCGAGGAGAGGCAGATTACTGGTGGGAATCGATAAAGCGTACTCAACCTGCCGCACTGAAGATGTCCTGGGAGAAGTTCCAAGAGCTGTTTAACGACAAATACTTTCCCGAGAGTATTCGTCACATGAAGGAGGTGGAGTTCATCAAATTGGAGCAGAATAATATGACCGTGTCGCAGTACGAGGCAAAATTTGCGGAGTTATCCCGGTTTGCGTCCCACCTGGTGGATAATGAAGAAAGAATGACGCGGATGTTTTTAAGAGGTTTGAAGCCGGAGATACGTCAACATCTTGTTTCTCATAAACTGTGTTTGTATTCAGATGTTGTAAATAGGGCTCAGTTGGTGGAGCGCGATAACGAGACAACGCAACCAAAAGAGAGCAGCCGGCAAAATGATAATACCAGTGAGAGCAGTCATCGAAGCGGTGACAACAAGCGTGGAGGGAATCAACAGGCCAGAAATGGTAACCACTTCGGTGGTAATCAGGGCCAAAACAATAAGAATGGACATTTCAAGAAGAGGAGATTCAACAATGATGGAAAGACGTCAGCACCAGCACCTGTCGTTAAGGAAGGAGAACGACCACCTATCATATGTTTCAAATGCGGAGGGGAGGGGCACATCAGTCCAAACTGCGCGATGCCGTCCAAAGCATGTTATAATTGTGGAAGAGAAGGTCATTTAGCCCGATTTTGTCGTTTACCGAAGACAAATTCAGCTAGGATGGAGGCACCAAAAGCCGTCCCAGAAAAGTCAAAACCGGTTGTGCAAGGGAGAGCGTTTGTTGTGAACTCCCAGAGAGCAAGGAACCCGAATGAGGTCATCACGGGTAAGCTTATTATAAACTCTAAAGAAGTTTATACTTTATTTGATACCGGTTCAACCCATTCTTTTATTTCTCCTACTTGCGCTCATCGATTAAATTTGATTCCGGAGAAATTAGACTTTGACTTATCTGTGGAAACTCCGTTGGGAGAAACCTTCATTACCTCCACTGTTTATAAGTCTTGTTTGGTTCAAGTTGGTACCCACACATTACCTATCGATCTGATTTCATTAAAAATACTTGCATTTGACGTGATTCTAGGGATTGATTGGTTAACTACTCATTATGCAAAAATTGATTGTTTTCGTAAGGTTGTTAGTTTTCATATTCCTAATCGACCTATTATGCGAATTCAAGCAACCAAACCATTAAAATCAATCGCTGTCATCTCAAGCCATAAAACTATTCGTTTATTGAAAAACGGATGTCAAGCTTTCTTAGCTCATGTCACAGATCTAAACAAAAATACGTCAGTTTTGAATGATATTTCTATTGTTAATAAATTCCCTGACGTATTCCCTGAAGAACTTCCTGGCCTACCCCCAGAGCGTGAAATTGAATTTTGTATCGATCTTGAACCCGGTACAAAACCCATTTCCAAAGCCCCATATCGAATGGCTCCTATTGAACTTCAGGAGTTAAAGATCCAACTGCAGGAATTGTTAGACATTGGCTTTATTCGTCCTAGTACTTCTCCTTGGGGTGCTCCTGTTCTATTCGTGAAGAAGAAAGATGGAAGTATGCGACTTTGTATTGATTATCGGGAGTTGAATCATGTCACCATCAAAAACAGGTACCCATTGCCACGTATTGATGACCTGTTTGACCAGTTGCAAGGAGCACAATTCTTTTCAAAGATCGATCTTCGTTCTGGATATCATCAGCTGAAGGTTAGAACTGAGGATATTCCAAAGACGGCTTTTAGAACTCGGTACGGGCATTATGAATTCCTAGTCATGTCCTTTGGATTGACTAATGCTCCTGCTGCCTTCATGGATATGATGAACCGGGTATTCAAGGAATATTTGGATCACTTTGTGGTCGTCTTTATTGATGACATCCTTATTTATTCCAAAAGCCGTGAAGATCATGAGCAACACTTGAGGCTGGTACTCCAAAAGCTTCGTGAATACAAGCTTTATGCCAAGTTGAAGAAATGCGAGTTCTGGCTGGAGGAGGTAGCATTCCTTGGGCACGTAGTATCAAGTCGTGGAATATCGGTTGACCCGGCAAAGATTGAAGCTATTCAAAGCTGGGAGCAACCTAAATCAGTGACCGAAGTACGTAGCTTTCTTGGTTTAGCTGGTTATTATCGGAGATTCGTGGAAGGATTTTCTCGAATCGCTACTCCATTAACTCAGCTGACTCGGAAAGATACAAAGTTTGGTTGGAGCGAAGAATGTGAGCAGAGTTTTCAAGAACTCAAGAGGAGACTCATTTCAGCACCTGTTCTAACAATACCATCTGGCTCGGAGGGATTTGTCATCTACAGTGATGCTTCGAGCAAAGGGTTGGGATGCGTTCTCATGCAACATGGAAAAGTCATAGCCTATGCATCAAGACAACTCAAGGAATATGAGAGGAATTATCCTACTCATGATCTAGAGTTGGCAGCTGTTGTCTTTGCACTTAAAATTTGGAGGCATTACTTGTATGGGGAGAAAGTGGAGATCTTTACGGATCATAAAAGCCTCAAATATTTCTTCACTCAAAAGGAACTCAACATGCGACAACGACGTTGGCTTGAACTGTTGAAAGATTATGATCATACCATTCAATACCATCCTGGAAAAGCGAACGTGGTAGCTGACGCATTGAGTAGAAGATCATATGCGGGTACAAGTGCAATATTAACAACGCAAAGGCCCATTTTGTGTGACTTGCAAAGGATGGAGATAGAGTTGAAGACTCCAGGGACCCATGTGATGATGGCGAATATACGAGTAGAACCGACTTTAATCGATAAAGTTAAAGCTGCTCAAGCTACAGACCTGGAGCTGATGCGTATGAGAAGAAAGTGCAAGAAGGTGCTATGCCGGAAGCAAGAATCGATGAAGAAGGAATACTTCGAGTCAACTCCAGACTTTGTGTTCCTAACAACCCTGATTTAAAGTATGAAATCATGATGGAGGCGCACAACACACCGTTTGCAATCCATCCTGGAAGTACCAAAATGTATCATGATCTTCGTCATACATTTTGGTGGAGCAATATGAAGAGAGAGATAGCGTTGTTTATCTCAAGGTGTCTAACTTGTCAACGAGTCAAAGCGGAGCATCAAGTACCAAAAGGTCCATTGCAACCACTTGAAATTCCAGAATGGAAGTGGGAGCACATTACCATGGATTTCGTTACCGGTCTTCCTAGGGTTTCTCAAGGTATTGATGCGATTTGGGTCATTGTTGATAGATTGACCAAGTCTGCTCATTTCTTACCGATACGAGAAACTTATACACTTGAACGTCTTGCTCGTATGTACATAAACGAGATTGTAAGACTGCATGGTATGCCAGTATCCATAGTTTCTGACCGAGACCCAAGATTCACTTCACGATTTTGGGTTAGTTTACAAAAAGCTATGGGCACGGAGTTACGATTTAGTTCAGCATATCATCCTCAGACGGACGGACAATCAGAGAGGACTATTCAAACTCTTGAAGATCTATTAAGACTCTGTGTCTTTGACTTCAAGGGAAGTTGGGACAAGTTCTTACCATTGGTGGAGTTTTCCTACAACAACAGTTATCAAGCAAGTATTGGCATGGCTCCATTCGAAGCATTGTATGGAAGAAAATGTCGTTCTCCAGTATGCTGGGATGAGGTGGGCGAAGCAACGTTGTTGGGACCGGAGTTGGTACGTATGACTACAGAAAAGATTCAAACGATCCGACAACGTATAAAAACCTCACAAGATCGACAAAAGAGTTATGCTGATCTTCATCGAAAGGACGTGGAATTTGATGTAGGAGATCATGTGTTCTTACGTGTTGCTCCATGGAAAGGAGTTACGAGATTTGGAAAGAGAGGAAAGCTAAATCCTCGATTCATCGGTCCATTTTTAATCCTCGATCGAGTAGGAACTGTGGCTTATAGACTCGCTTTACCGCCAAGTATGTCTCGTGTTCATAACGTTTTCCACATATCCATGTTACGCAAATATGTGGAAGACCCGAACCACATTATTGAGTTAGAACCGGACGAAATAGCGGAGGATTTGACGTATGAAGAAGTTCCTGTTCAAATCTTGGATAAGAAGGAACATATTCTACGCTCCAAGGTTATACCTCAAGTCAAAGTTTTGTGGAGAAACCACGATGTTGAGGAAATGACTTGGGAGTTAGAATCAGAAATGAAATCAAGGTATCCTTACCTCTTCGACATACCAGGTACGTACCCTAATTTCGAGGGCGAAATTTCATAAGAAGGGGAGGTTGTAAGACCCCAATTTTTATAAATAAAGATGAATTTTCTATAAATATCATTTTTGAATATTATGGAGTTAATTTGATATAATGTTATAGTTGTGGGTAATATTTATAAATTTTGCAAAGTAAGCAAGTTGTTATAAAATATTCGTTTGGTCGGAGAATATTCTTTTTGTCGGGGAATATTCGTACGACGGCACAATCATTGGTGGACCCCACAACGGAATTATTGTCGGATTGAGAAAACGACAGAATTATCTTTCTATAAAAATAACGGCTGAGGTGTTACCGTTAAAACCGTTAAAACTGTTGAACTACTCGGTAGTAAAAGTACAGTAATACGCGTGGTTGCATAGTAGCACACGGTATTGATTATTGATGCTTACGTGAGAAGTCACTCAGCTATACTCAATTATTGCTACAGTAATTGCTGCATCATATCTCTTAAATTATTGTCATAGTATCATCTGTATAATATGTTATATTATTGAGACGTTGTGGTAAGTTTGGTTATTTTATGGGGGGCCATATGTCATCATCTAAGAGTCTCTTCGTCAATAGTAATTACCGTCGTCAATAGTAATTACCGTCGTCAATAGTAATTACCTTCGTCAATAGTATTTACCTTGGTCAATAGTAATTACTTTCGTCAATAGTAGTTGTCCCTTCAATATTACCAAGAGTCATTTGACCCTTCGTTAAGACCAAGAGTCATTTGACCCTTCGTTAAGACCAAGAGCCACCCTCAGTTTTTCTATAAATAGAGGCCTAGGGCTTCATTATTTTTCACGAATTCATTCAAGTTATAGAGAGAGAAAGTATAGAGAGAATAAGAGAGAGAGAATAAAAGTATTCTGCTACATCACTTTTCCAATATCCAGTTCTTTTAAGGTAGGGAATATTATTTCTTTTATATTCATGAAGAGAACTTCTGTTATTCCATTTGTTATTATTCTGTTGGAATAACCAGTATACGCGGTCTACCCTATACTTGGTGACATTCTTCTATTATTCTGTTGGAACATCCTGTCTGTGTGTTTTACACCGGACCTGGTTCCGTTTATTATTCTGTTGGAACATCCTGTCTGTGTGTTTTACACCGGACCTGGTTCCGTTTTATTATTATTCTGTTGGAATATCCTGTCTGTGTGTTTTACACCGGACCTGGTTCCATTATTTATTATTCTGTCGGAATATCCTGTCTGTGCGTTTACGCCGGACCTGGTTCCATTATTTATTATTCTATTGGAATAACCTGTCTGTGCGGTCTATCGCATGCATGGTGATTTCTTTTGTTATTCCATTCTTTATTGTACTCAGTTGGTTAAGTTTTGACTTCTATACTCCATGAAATTTGTGGAATATCCTTGATAGTTGCGTTTCATCCAGTATCTTTTCAAGAAAATATTCTTCTAAGCATTCTTGAATTTTACTCCACAATGCAGTATCATGTTGACAATTTGGACGTTGTTAATTCCTGGATAAATTAATTCTTGAACTTGTTTTATTGAATTCTTATATCATTGTCATCATCCTCATGTTTATAAAATGTTGAAAGTCATCTGTGGCCTGTATTGCATAGATGGACTTGGTATGATTATGACCAGGGATTATTCGGTATAATCATGACCGTAATGTTACAAATGATGTGGTAAAAGTCCTCATTGGCCCGTAGTGCATTGATGGACAGTTGTTGGCATGATCATGACCATTAATGAATACACGAATATCCTTGGCCGTAGTGCAGGGGTGATTCGATGATGTGGATTATTTTATTAAGCTGAGTCTCAGCGATTACAGTGTTGAAAAACTTTTTAAATCATAAAAGATAGTAGAGTTTATTTTCTACTTGACTCTTTTAATGGATTGCTTGTTCCGCTACAGTTAAACTTGATGTCTATTATATTTTATCAGTTTAACATTGTTGAAGGCTAATGATAATTTATTCTGCATTATCTTAGTCATAATATTTCTTACTGGGCTAGTTGAGCTCACCCTTTCTTTCACTGTTCTCTTCAGGAAATGAGAACGTAGCTGGGACAAGTCGGGGTACGGAGTGATGGTCCGAATGATAATATTAGTTAGTAGTCCTCACTATTCTATGTAATAGTGTGTTAATAAATGTAATGAGGACTCCTTTTGAGTATGAATACTCTCTAGAAGATAATATTTGTATTCAAACTCACAGTTTATGTTTTGTCGTATTGTACACGACAGATGTATTAATCAGTTGTATTTGTATTCTGTACTATGTATCTGACGACCCAAGATGGGTGATGTATACCTAATTTTGGGAGCGTCACAGAGAGAAAGCTTATGTTTCTGGTGTAATTTTCAATTCTAAATTAGCCCTCTATTTATAGGAAAATATTAGCACGCCGAAGCAGACTTGACTTGCAACCTGATGGCTTTACCTGCTACTATTGCCACCCACCACATTTAAAATAAAATTCAGCACATTTCTTCACCAACCACAAGTGGGGCCCACTCAATTGTAGAATTTTCTATCAAAATCATTTATAAACCTAATTTTCGAATCAGCCACCTTTTAAAATTCATAACAAATCATACGTTCATTTTTAACGGTTCAAAATTTGTGGATATATACTCAACTTATATATGTATAACATATCCAAAAATCACAACGATCCAACGGTCGGATTAAAAATTATAACTCACGCAATAAAGCTGTAAGAACACTGATTTGATCTTTTAATACCTCCAATCCGACAAAATACTGATAAAATACCTCAACATTAATTCCTTCATTTTTAACCACAAAATATATACAACATTTATATTCACATAAAATAAATATTTTCTTATCATATGAATCAATAATTAATTATCCACAATTAATATTACAGAATCACATTTATGACAACCAGGCCGTTCCCAGGAAAGAGGGGGCTTTCCGATAAGGATTTCTCATTACTGGCGCGCAATTAGGTGACCAAACCTCTCCTTGACAGAACTTTTTAGACATTGCCAATAATGTTATCTAATAATATTATTCAAATAATATGAATTATTGATCTGATAATGGAAAATACTGTGCAGTGATAATTATTGAAACAACAATAATATAAAATATCAACGCAACAATTATTGAATCAATAAAATAAAATATTGAACAGCAACTACTGTAATAATTATTGAGCAGTGCCTTCTTACGTAAGGATCAATAATTCAAAAATACTATGCAAAATCGTGTGCTACTGTGCAACCACGCGTATTACTGTATTTTAACCACCGGGTATTCCAACAGTGTTAACAGTAACAACTACGCCGTTATTTATAAAAACTCAATTTTTGTCGTTATCTTCATCCAACCGTTTTCCGTTATGGGGCCCACAAATAGCTGCGCCGTCGTACGAATATTTCCCGACAGAAAGAATATTCCACGACCAAACGAATATTCCCCGACAAAATGAATATTTTATAACTACTTGTTTATTTTGTAAAATTTGCACATTTCACCCATAACCAAAATATTATATCAAATTAACACCTTATTATTCACAATAATAATTAGAGAAAATTTAATTTTATTCATTAATAAGTTGGGGCCTTACAGCGATGATGTGATTTAATGGCTAATATCATCTTTAATTTAACTGAATTTAAATAATATTATTTGATTAATTAAAGTGTGACAAATAAATTTTATAATAAACAAATTAATTAAAATAAACAAAAAAGAGTTCTTAAAAGCTAAAACCAAACATGGCCTTAAGAACATGGGATCAGTTAAGCCATTATGCGCTTAAGTGATACCCATGTTGTGTCAGTTATCAGTATGTGCATTATTAATCAGTCAGTTTCTCTTACTTACGTACTTTATTTTCATGAGACCTAAACTTTCAAAAAACAGAGAGAAAAGAGAGAGTTTGAGAGAATTAAAGAAGGAATTAGAGAATTAATAAGTTTTCTTCCACTCTCTAGCAATCTTAACAGAGAAATTAAAGGTAATTACTTAATCTAAACTTTTAATTTACGTACTTAGAAGCATTTCATGAAAATTGACTTTTAGCTTTCTGTAATTGGAATTTTCATGAGTAATTGCTGAAAAGTTGTTATAAATTGTTTATATATATGAATAATCTAATATATGAAGTTTATAAACGATTTTGGGTGAATTAATCCATGTACTTTGGTTTAAAATAGGGTTTTAAGTTTATAGTGACAATATATGATTTTGAAGTCAAAATCTGAGTTTTGGTTGATAATTTTTTAGAATAATGGATGTTTATATTGTTAGATAGAAATAATCTGTTATATGTTGGATGAAAACGATTTTTGGTATAAATTGATTCATGAAACCATGTTTTACAAAAGAAGTTGGAGTTTTGTTATAAAAGTACAAAAAGGCTAATTTTAGAACCAAAATTTGTGTTCAATCCATGTTATAATATGTGAATTTACGATTGATGGTGTTAATATGTTTAAATATGAAAACAATGCATGTTACACGAACTAATTTGGTCAAGAAACGAATTCGTGGTGTGATAATTCGCTAAGAATGTCTAAAATGAGTTTTCTAGCAAGAACACGAAGTTAAAGGGGTTAAATCTGATGAATATGGTTGTTTTGTTGTTTAAAATCGATGTATACGTGCTTGGTAACAATTATGTGAAGTCTATATTTTTTGGGTTGCATAAATTTATCGATTTCATGTATAATTCGTGAATTTTGGTCTGATGAACAGTGCAGTCGCGAACTGTAGAAATTGTATCTAGGTGACCCTGCCCCCGTGGGTGTTGCCAGGCCAATTTACCCCTCGTCCCGGCGGGGGTACCAGAGTTGGACAGTTTCAGTTTTGGTCATGTATAGTCCATTACATGTTAGTTTAACCTAGTTTAATGAACATAATAATGTGTTGGACATGTAATAGGATGTCATATCAGATTGTAACATACATGTGATGAAATTGTATGAATGTAACTAATGAATGTTGTGAATGTATACTCATGTTATGTGGTTAGTTAATAAATTAATACTAGGAACCAAGTTGTAAGTTGAACTTAAATGAAAAGTTCAACAGTTGAACATAGAAGTTATGAAACTAATCGACATCGTATGCATAATGTAATGTGTAGGACGTTGAGGAATTGAATTGTAACTATATTTGTAGCTTGCACATGAGGCAAGTTTCCTTGCTCAAAACTTTACTTTTATGGAATAAGTTTCTTTAAATTCTAAATTCTTCGATTGAGCAAGTCCTAGACTCATATTCTATGACGAGTAAGTTCTTGTTATTAATTGTTCAAGTTCAAGATTTCATATTAGATGTTATCTTTCTTTTAAAGCATGATTCTCGTTATACAATACTTATTCGATTGTATACCTCTTGAGTTTTATTATTTAAATTGAATATAATTTATTGTTGAACCTTGTAAGACTAGCGAAACCTTATTGATTCGACTAGTCTATAGTTGATGAACGTTATAAATTTCAGAACCATTGTTGAGCTTATCCAAACTAAACTTCCTTTGGTGCAGACTCTAATGTCAAACTGAGATAAACAACCATATTATAGGGGATTAATGATGCTTTAGCGTTAAGATATTGTGCACAGTATGGTACTAAGGGCTGATCCCCCTAAGTACAAGAAGTAGAGTCCATAACCTCAAGACTATTAAAGGTTTCAAGTATAAACACTTGACAACCTAGGACACAGTTCAAGGTCTTATAACCCTCAGAAGTTCTTTTAATTATTGTTATTTATTCTTGATTCAAAAGTCGAGTTTTCTTATTTCAGAAGTCTTTGATTCATTCGCATGTTATTATATTGTTGTTATATTATTATACTTGTGGGCAATCACTACAAGAAAAAGGCCTAACAGCGACCAATACTATCAGCGACCGCACCATCGGTCGTTGATATTATTAACAGCGACCGCCATCTGTGACCAATATTTAATATGGTCGCTATATTTTAACAGCGACCGCACGCGGTCGCTAATCCGTTGCTAGTACAAATTTGTCTCCCAAAATTTGGCTGGAAATGTTGGCGCCAATGTTTTATGCGACCACTTAATATCTGCGACCGCATGCGGTCGCAGATAAGTCCATGTCATTAAAATCAGCGACCGCATATGGTCGCAGATAGCGGTCACTGATCAAACTTAATATTAACAGATTCAGTCACTCGCTCGACACAGCAGAGGCGGAGAAAAAGAAGAGGGAGGTCAGACAGAGAGAAGAGGGAGAAAGGGGGGAGAAGAGAATAAGAGGAAGAGAGACTCCGGCCACCGCCACCGGGACACCGATCCACCGCCACGAGGAGGTACCACCGCCGCACCACGGCTGCACCACGCCGGTAACCCCTTAATCCCTAAATCTCTAAATTAGACCCCTTAATCCCTTAATACCTTAAACAGAATGCTAATCTTGTGATTATTATACTTTAATCGATTTGTTTTGAGTTGAATATTGCAATAAGGTAGTACTATTAGAGTAAACATTGTCATTAGAGGAACTCAATGTTAAATGAGTTGTGTGAGGGCATATATGTTGTTTATATATTTTTTCAATTATTTTTTCAAAAATATTTGACGAGTCACCAACTCATCAACACAAATTACCAGCAACTTAATGAGGACCATAATATATTTAATTGATGAGTAATATTGTAGTACTAATTTATAATTGATTGATGCATAATACTTCCTCCATTCCGAAATATAAAACAATGATAATTATTTTTTTGAAGTCAATACATGAATTTTCTTCATTTTTAGTTAAAAAAATGATAAATATTGTAAAATATTTAAAATTATACTCATTGTAAAATTTATAATTGGAAAATAATATATATGACGATATTTATTTATGTTTTAGATCTAAGTTGCATATCTTTTAATATTTACAAGGTTACTAATTGATCATGTGTTATTACTTTTTTGAATGTTTCATGCTATAATGTCAGTTTCTATCTAGTTTTCAACTGATATTGGATGGAGATTTTGTTTCTTTTGGATACAGTACTAGTACTGATTCCTGGTTTATGTCTTGGGTGCCTAGAAATGACCTTATATACATGCCGTCGTGCATGTGGCTAGTCTATATTACAGGGGAGACTCTGGCCAAATTTTTTTATTGGTCGGGTAGTTGCAAACATTTATACTATTAACGAGCCTATTAAGGGGATGTTGGAGCTGATGGGCTGGGCTTGGGTCCGCGAGTCCACACGAGGCCACGCCAAACTTAGCCAAGCCTCACGGGGTCAAGCCAAGCTTGGTTGTTAATTAGGGTGCTGTTAAGCCAAAATAGACAGTGCTAGGGAACTGCTAGTGCAACAGAGAAGTTAACTAGACACACTTGGTCAATAAATAGATTGTTTTTGCTATAACAGAAAAACAAGGGTATTTAACACTTATGTATACAAGAATAAAGCTACAAAATGTTATAAAAACTATAAATTGCTCAACCAAGTTGTGACTATCCCAAAACATAAAAGATTATAGAAAGGGACTGTGAGGGGTATAATCTTAAAACATGTTAGGCGCCTTAGCACACTAGTTGATATGAATGAATCTCCAAGATACTCAAAAGTTGTATAAATGAGTTAGCAAACTTTGATATAAAGCTAGCATGAATGAAATGCCTTACGTATTCACTTACGATAAACAATAAAAACAAATTTAAAACAAATTAAAATAAAATAACATGATATAATATAACTATTAAACTAAGTAGCATTTACTTAGTTTCTCATACTAAATTTAATAACATTTAAAGTTTCCCATACTGCTTTAATTTGCATTCATTCGTTAACATCCGGAATGCTTAAATGTTAATCATATGCTTGCAAGTATACTCAAGTCATATGATTACAAGTATGCTCTCAAGTCATATGCTTACAAGTATGCTTAAATGTTAATCATATGCATGCTTCTATGTATGCTCAAGTCATATGGTTACAAGTATGCTCAAGTCATATGTTAACATTTATAATGTTGTCTGTAGTAGGTACCGTGGAATCATGGACCTCTATTCAGACCGTAGTTGGATGGCACGACGAAAGTCAAGTGCCCAGATAGGTGCTACAATTGAATTTAGAGCTGGTTGCCAAGTGTTTTTGGAGTATGCATATAGTCACCCAGAATGTATGAATGGTAAGTTGCAGATACGATGTCCATGTTTGAAGTGTAAGAATGTAAATTATATGGACAGAGACATGATAAACTATTATTTGCTTGTTTCTGGGTTCATGAGAAATTACGAAGAATGCTGGTGGGCACATGGGCAGAGAAGAGATGGTGGCATCACACAAGTACACAATTCTTCTCAATTGCGAGGAGATTGACGAATTTGTGAGGTACACATGTAAACTTGATAATTTATCTTTTAAGTTGACAATTTATTCCAATATGTTAATGTTTATAACATGGTATAGATTGTACGATGACGAGTTAAAAGTGAAGCATCCCGGCATAACTGATAAAGATATTCAAATCAATCGGGATAAAAACTTTGCACTTTGGCTAAAGGACAAAGTAAGTTCAAATTTTAAGCACGTAATATATATATATATATATATATATATATATATATATATATATATATATACTCCATGTTAACTATGACTTCATTTAATAAGATGGAGTTTTTGTAGGCTTTGACTAAGGGATCAACGATTCCGGCTAATGTACAAGTCCTAGCTATGGGACCAGACAGGGACCAAGTCACCCGCAATGGTTACAAAATAAATGGTTGTGAATTTCACATAAAGGCATATGGGCACGGTAAAAGAACAACAAACTCTGAAGTGTGTGTCCAAGGAGATTGTTACAATGAGCTTGGTCGTGCCTTTTATGGGGAGTTGGAGGAAATCGTAGAGTTGTTGTACAAGGGCACGTACGGGGGTCATATTCACTTGTTCAAGTGCCATTGGTTTGATTCAGAAAAAGGGATACGTGTTGACAGACATGGAATCGTCGATATTGACCTCCACAGGTCTGCGTACTCCAACGAACCGTTTGTATTACCAACTCAAACAATACAAGTATACTACACTCCTAGTCCAGTTAGGAAAAGGGATAGACCGCCTACAGATTGGCAAGTTATAATTCATACTCCCGCGCGTAGTCGTGTCCAAGTAATAGACAGGGATTTCTACCAAGAGGAAATGCTTCAGAGACCTCCTATAATAAATATAGAGGACAACAATGATGTAATCCAGTTAGAGGGTGGAGATGAACCTGATGAATTGGATCCCGAGACAGTTATTGTGCAAGATGACAGTGATATTGAGGAAGAGTTATTGACTGACACTGACACAGAATCTAAAGAAGATGGTTATGAATCTCCGATACTTGTACAAAATGATTCTGACTCATCAGACAACGATTTTCATTAAAATGTATGTTTAGTTTTAATTGTACAAAATGTATGTTTATGTTCATGTTCATGTTTAGTTCATAATTATGTACCTTTCATTTATGTTCTCTATATATGAATGTTCTCTATATCCTTAACTATATCATTTGTAGTTGTTGTAGTTAACTATTTTGCAGTCATGTTTATGTACCTTTCACTTATGGTAATCGTAGTTAACTATTTCATACAATTAATTGTCATTCATAATTTCATATTAACATCCTAATTTTCTTTATTTATAGATGTCTTCTGAACCTGTTGCACAAAAGCGCGGGTTGGGTCGGGGCCCTAATCATGTGCCGAAGGCCCCGGCTAATCCGGATGATCGCATTCTTATACAGATCCGTCCTCCTCCAGAAAGCACATAAGTTAAACATCGTGTATATATAAGGGTTTAATATTTCCATTGTTATAAATATATTTTAATGTAAATTATTGTATATTGTAGTAATTTTCAAGATAGTAAAATTGTGAAGTGCATTTCACAATTATGCTTACAGAACTGGCCTACGCCAGTGATTACATGGGCGAGCACACCTCTCGCCCATAAGGATGCAGTTTGGGCTGAATTTCAGGTATATTTATTTAATCACTCTGATAGATAATACATAGTTAATCAACTAATAGTTTAGTAATGTTGGATTATGGTAATATAATAGTTTTAATATTATTATTGTTGTTTTATTTGCAGAAGCGGTATAGATGGGACGACGCACATGCATCAGTTATTCAGGCACTGTTCTGGCAGAAGTGCGCCGCCCGGACTAAAGATAATCTAAACAAAGAACGACAGAAAGCCCTGCACAATGCTGAGATTGATCATCCAGGACAAGGTGAGCAGTATATGCACGAGCATTGCCCCTGGTGGTGCGCACATCCCATATGGGTGCAGATGTGTGAGCAGTGGTGAGCTGAGAGCTGGGTCAAGAGACGTAAGACTGTCGCCTCGAACAGATTCTCAGGTGTATCTGAAGGCGAAAAGGCAAAAGGCACGTACAAGGGCGGCAGTATATCTCAGCTGCAACATATTGCTGCTAGGGTACGTATGTATAACAAGCTTATTGGCTTAGTTATTTATCTTTATGTTTACAGTCATGTTTTGTAGCAAAAATATCATATGTTTACATATTAATATGAGAACATGAACTGTAGGAGTCTGAGTCTCAAGGTCAACCTATCAATTGGTTGGATGTGTATGTGGCCACCCGTGATGGTCTGCCTGATGCTGTTCAGATAGCGGTAATAAGTTAACTTTAAACATATTATAGTCATGTTTTTTAGCATTTCGTATTTATTTTTAACTATTTATTTGTTGACCTTCTGACAGGACACTTATAAGGGCTTAATGAACGAGCGCTATCCTGAAGGCACCCCGCGTCCGGCGATTGATCAAGAATTGTGGGAGAGGGCGTCCGTCGTGAAGAAAAATTATGTTAAAGGCCAAGGACAAAGACGACGCCCGACCATCAGTGGCACAGGCAGCTCTACTACCCAGTCTACACAGTCATCAGGTCATCCAGCCATCATACTCCTGCTGACTGTGTGAGAGCGATCTGTCAAAATCGTGATCTTCTTCTTATACTGGGCGGGCATCTGCATTCTCTGAATCCTGATGTCTTGGCGAAGGCAGTGGCGGAAGCAGCAGCATCACAGCATCAGGGTGGCGACCAGGTACTTTTAATGTTTCATTACGTACATTGTCTATTATTTACCTTTCCCCAAGTCATAGCAGTATCAACACATGTAACATATATGTTTTATTCTTTTGTTAATTACAGGGTACTAATTTGAATGATCCATGAAGTGCTAGACCAGTCATGCATGTTAGATTTGTAAAGCCTTGTTAGACTTATTTTTTAGATTTTTAAAGCCTTGTAATCTTTTAAACTACTTATCTTTGGACTGTATTGGTTTACGATTCTATTATATGGATGTTTACGATTGTATTGTGTTGTGTTGATTTAGATTCATTCTTTGGACTGTATGTATGGATGAATGTTTATCATATAGTAGTTATCATGGATGGATGGATGCTTATATATACTGCTGTGTGTTGGGATAAAAAGCAGATACAAAGCAGGTTATTTTTGGGAAATCAATAAAACAGGAAAAATATTTAAAAAAAAAAAACAAAGTCAGCGACCGCACGCGGTCGCTGATATAGTATTAGCGACCGAGTAAGGTGTTTCTACTTCAGCGACCGCCTGCGGTCGCTATTACCGGTCGCTGACACGTGTGCCACATCACGTCTGACACATGACTCAGCATGAGTCAGAATAGCGACAGCTGAGGTCGCTGATTGCGGTCGCTAAAAATGCGGTCGCTGATGTCATTTTAGCGACAAGATTTTCTGCGACTACTATTAGCGACTGCATCCGGTCGCTGATACCCATCTGCGACTATATGCGGTCGCAGATGTGCGGTCGCTGATAAGCCTTTTTGTTGTAGTGAATCGTGTTCACTCTTGCGTAATAATAACATTGTAGTTAAGAACGAAAAGTCCGACGGGCCTTCTACTAGGAAAGGCAAGGGCAAGGTCAACAAGTGATAAAGACTTGTTGTTTATTTGATCTATTTACGTTTTAGACTTATGTTAATGTTGTTTAAGATTTATTACTTGTTTACGCTTCCACATTTGAGATTTAAGGTTAGTATGAGTTGTGATTGATGTATTTACATTCAGATGTTATAACTCCATAAGGGGAGGATTTATTTCTATCTATTTTATAATTTTCATTTATTATGGGTAGATAGACATATGATATTTGTACAGTGAACACCAAATTCCGTGAAAATTAAAGTACCCGGATTTGGGGGTGTCACAATTATGGCAATAGGATTAGGAGGAATCCTAGCTAGAAACAAAGGGAAACACAAGAAGAAATAAAAGTGAAACTAAAGTTGGTTTTTACAAAGGTAAAGTGTATAAGAGTTAAATAGTTGGCATTGCAAGGGATTCCACAAGTGATGAAGGACCATTATGCAAGGGTGTGGGACTTTGGTGGCAACAATCAAGACAACTCGATTGAATCAAGAAGACGTGCCTAGATTTAAAAGGTTTGATGTGTGTTATAATGCATTGAAAAAGACTTAGAAAGAAGGATGTAGACTTGTTCTTGGGTTGGATGGTTACTTTTTGAAAATAGTGTGTGGTGGTCACTTTTTATTTGCAATTGGTAGGGATGGAAACAATCAAATGTTTCTAAAAGCTATGGGGGTGATGGAAAGTGAAAATTTAGATAACTGAAATTGGTTCCTCCAATTGCTGGTGTCTGACTTGGATTTGGGGGATGGGTATGGGATCACTCTAATATCTTATCAACAAAAGGTCAAGACTTTTAATATTTAATATATGCTTTTGATTTTTAATTTATTTGGGGGATAGGTGTGGCAGGGACTGAAAGTAGCTATTAATAACCTTCTTCCTCATGCAGAGCATATAAACTATGCAAGGCATATCTATGCAAATTGGAGAAAGAAATATCCCTCACAAACACGAAAAGGAGCATTCTGGGAGCCATCCATGTCTACACACCCTGTGGCTTATAAAAGGGCAATGAGGGAGGTAAAAAGGTTGTCTACTCCTGCACATGACAAGCTTGCAGAGCAAGATCCAAAGGTATGGTCCAAAGCATTCTTTGAGACTCATTCAAAAACTGACAATATAAAGAACAACATGTCAGAGTGCTTTAATGCATGGATAATTAAGGCAAGATATATGTCAGTTCTTCATATGTTAGCTGAAATTCATGACCAAATAATGGTGAGGTTGCACCAAAAGAGAGATGCAATACTAAAAAGTGAAGAGTTAATATGCCCAAGGATTAAAAAGAAACTAGATACAGCAGTTTTAGACTCGGCACACTGTGAAGCTCTATGGGATAGACAATCAAAGTTCCAAGTGAAGGAGAGAGGAAAAAGAGGGTACACTGTAAACCTAGAATAGAGAAGCTATGCATGTATGGTGTGGGATTTAACAGGAATCCCGCGCTCTTATGCAGTTAGAGCCATTCATTCCATCTATGGAAACTTTATGGAATATGTAGCTCAGTTCTACACTAAGGATACATATATTAAGATTTATTCTCACACACTAGAAGTACTAAATGGGGAAGACTTTTGGGATTTTACTGAGTGTGATATCATGCTGCCACCACCCATGAAGAAAAAGTTGAAGGGAAGGCTAGTGAGATTATGAAGGAAGGAACAATGGGAAGATAAGGCAACTAGCAACAAGGTGGCTAGGGTGTCAAGGAAAGGGAGGAAGATGCATTGCATCCTGTGCAAGGAAGAGGGTCACAAACAAGTCAAATGTCCAAAGCACCCAACTTTGCCTGGACACAGAAAGGTCAAAGAGAAGGTTATTCACACTATAAACTTTGTTTCTAAACTGTTAACTTTGTAAATTTTTATCTATTTATAAATATAACTTGATGACATATTAACTCTGTTTCTGAAATGTTTTGTTATAGGCTAATGACATTGAAAAGGGAAAAGAGATAGTGGTTGACACTTCTAAAGGCAAGGAGAAAGATGCTAGGGGCAATGTAAGTGTTTATAAATATATGCTTGCTACATATAATTTGATGACATGTTAATTCTATTTATAAAATGTTATGTTATAGGCTAATAATGACATTGGAAAGGGAAAAGAGATAGTGGTTTATTGTGAAAAAGAAAAGGAAAATTTGATATTTGTAAGTATAATTTCACTCATTCAAAAACTTTATTAATTTCATTATTTAAATTTGTAATTATATATATTTGTTGTTGTGTACATTAGATGCCAACTCCAAGACTTGTAAGGAAGAAGCAGTTTAATAAAACAAAAGTCCAAGGATGTACTCCTCCTGCTTCTACACCACCAACCCAAATGAATACAAGGAAAAGGCAAGCAAGTCAACAATCTTCACAGTATTCAACATGCATGACATTTAAAGTACCAAGGAAGAAGGGTTGAGGAACTACCACATAATAGCATTTAAATTATTTTATTTAACTAGTAGTTCGTGGGAGGGTAGTTTAGTTTGCATTTGGTAAAGCTATGTTTTGGTATAGCTTCTTCTGGTATAAGCATATGAGTATTTTGTAATCTTCTGGTATAGCTTTTAATTTGGTGTAGCTTGAGCACTTTTTGGGGAAAAATATGGTTAATTTTGATGTAAATTTTTTGAATATTGTGGCAAGCAATACAGGGATTGTGTGAATTGTATTGATACTGGCTGAAGTTATGTTATAACAAGAATGATTTGCTTTTTGGGGCTACTAATTTAAGTTTCTTCCATTTATTTATTATTGGTTGACATTTATTGTTGCTTGACAAGGATGTAAGTTTTGGATTTGTGAATGATAATTGTTTTGCATTTATAAAGGAGTGCATTTATATTATTACAAGGCATGATAAATGGAATATGCTCTGTTTTGGGTTTATAAAGAAGATGCTTAGAGCATGATAACTGGGTTGGGTATGCATAATAAATGGAATATGCCCTGTTTTTTCACTGGTATATACACAACTCACAAAATCCCATAATAACTGGTACATGCTCTGTTTTCGGTTTGGGAATGATAAATGGTTCTGTTTTGTGAATGATAAGTGGTACTGCTTTGTGAAGAAATAAATGGTAATATGTTGTCTTACACAATTCTTAACTCACAAATACTAACAATTACAACACAAAACAACCATTAGTTAATTAAAACAGATTGCTTTGCTACCACCATTAACTCAAAAATAACAACAATAATACAAAAAGTGCTAAATGCTCTGCTGCTTCATTTTCTTTAATCCATAAACACAACAACCATAAATGAATTACAATCATCCACTCAACAACCACTCTTAGCTCACAACACAAATAACAAAACAAAAAGAGCTTCCCCAACGTTGTTTTACACTACTATTACTAAAACATACAGAAAAATGAACCATGAACAAATTAAAATGATCTACATTTTCTTGAGTTTTCCAGTTGATTGAACATTTTCCATAATCAACTCTTTTACCACTTTTAACTCACTTCCATCCTCAATCAAGCTACGCATTTTTATTTCTTTATTAGCAGCTATGAGCTCACTATTCAATCTTTTGATAACTTCCCTTGATCTTTCAGTGAATGGAGGATCACACCACTCAAAAAATCTACAATACTTATTTTTATCCTTGTCAACAGAATAATAAAACAAGATTTATAAGGGAAAATTAGCTACAACCAACGAATATTGTGAGGGAAAATATATTACAAATTATAATACCTTATATTTGCTATAACCAACGAATCTTCTACCTGGATCTAGGGTTCCTTCTTTCCACGCTTCACACATGGGTGCAATGATTCCACATCGGCAAACGATTGGAGAAGAAAACGAGGACTTGCGCTCAGAATTTGAAGATTTACTCACTGAATTCCTTTTGAAAGAAATGTCTACTCCACTTGAGGTACTCATCTCAAGAAACGCAGAAATAACTTGTTAGTATCAATGAAAGTGGTCGACTGAATGCAACGACCACCATGAACCTTTAATTTTGCCCCCTTTGAGTTTTGTTCGTTATTTATCAGAGGTGGATCGGATCTTTATTGGGTGGATAGAATATTTGTTGGGTAGGTTTGTTTATTATGGTAGGTTATATCTTAGGTGTCAAAATCAGTTACTACTAACTTACAGCTAGGCTCCAGCTAGGAATACGTGGGACATAGGGTTGGACATGTCACTTTTCCGTTTAAATAATTAACGTTTATTACGCAAATTCAAATTTTTGTTAGTCAATAAAAGTTCAGTGAGTTGACTGTAAGAAAAAAAATTTTAGTGACCCATTTGTAAGTTGACCTAAAGTACAGTGACCTAAAAAGCATTTATCCCCTCCTTGCCTACATACTCTCTCTCTCTAAAAAGCTTTCTCTCTCTTCTTATCAAAGTTCTAATTATTTGAGAAGAGGAAATTGATCCAAAGTATTTGAGATAAGTTATTTGAATTGATTTATTTGAATTATCTAATGCTTATTTAGATTTATAGATATACGAATATAACTTGTTATACATAATATTATAACCTTTTGTAAGTCTAACCTTTTGTAAGTCTCCAGGGTGTGAGCAGTGTCAGGTTATAGAACATAGGTATGAGTTTACTTAGGGTAAAAGGGGTATGCATGAATGAACCTTGAACCAGAATTTATTTTGTAACAGTCAAGATGAGTAGGTTATTTAGATCCAACTCTTCAGCTAGTAACAGGTCGACTTTACCTCCAGTCCCAGATATTGTCAACCAGGAAGAACAGAGTTATGAAAATCTTAATCAAGTTTTGAATAATTGGAATATACCTAGGGTTTCCCCTAAAGATATTTATCAGTCAACATTTTCCGATAAATTTAAAACGGATTACAATGTTAAAACAGTTGAAAGAGTTTTTGCAATTAACAAAGAATATGAAAATTGTAGCCTATTATCCCCAGAAGTTATTAAAAAACACAGAAAAAAGGGTTATAATTTTATTCATATAGGATTAATTCAAGTTGCAGTTAAACCCCTTAATAGAAAAGGAATTAACTCATCAATCTACCTTTGTCTTAGAGACGCTAGATTTTTAAATTACTACCCTAGTATAATTGGTGCCATGGAAGCCAGCTTACATAATGGACCAATTCACTTTAATTGTTTTCCAGATTTCACTTTAAGCCTTAGTGATCAAAACTTATTTAAAGCATTAACATTAAATATTAAAACTGAAGGAGAGATTACTCAGATGATTGAGGGATCTCAACCTATAGCCTTGATTTACAGGATTTATTATAAGACTATGAAGTCAAACCTGAACGTTCATGCTCTTAATAAAAGTCCTAAAGATCAGACAGTTTTAATTCAAAGTTCAACTAGTGATGCTAATATCCAGATCCCGAGAACAATTCTCTGGAAAGATATTACATTACCGAGCCAATGGACTTTACCAAATGAGTTACCACAACAACCCATAATTAATAATTCATTAAATATTGAAAACATCAAACAGTTTTCCGATGGAACTGTTAAAATTAGTTTTGAACGTACTAGAACTCCAATTATTATTAAAGATATTTCTAGTTCTTCAACCCCTTCAGTTATTCATACTAGAAGAGATTCAGAAATAATTAGTAACCCTTCGGATAAAGACGTCAAACTAAAAGGAATTTTTAATCAAGGACAAGTTAGTCATCCCTGTTATACCCATAACGACCTTGATGGAGATGAAGGATCTTCGTCCCCAGCGTCGTCTGTGTATCCCACACAGTCTGACTTTAATGCCCCTATTCATAATCAACTACGAGTCATTAAAAAGGAATTTATTTTAGAATGGGATAACTTAGTAAAAGATTTCAATTCAAAATTAAATAAAGATAAACGACATCTATTTAGATCTAATCACCCTACTAAGGAAAGAGATAAGATAGTCAATAGATGGAAGAGATTTATTCAAAATGAACAGATAAACGTTACATTTTACGATTGGTATGAACAGTACCAAAGTAAGTGTAATGTTATTAATAAGACACAATGGATTAAAGAAGACAAAACAAAAATTTCGTCTAGTCACCCGCCCTTAGAAACAGTTTTAATCCCAGTTAAGAACACCTCAGTTATCGCAAGTCCCTTTAAAATTCCCGACGGAATTAAAGATGATAAGAAGATAATTGAACAATTAAACTTTAGCAATCAGTATCTAGCAACTGTTGGAAAACAGCTTGACAGAATAGAAGAAAAATTTGAAGAAAATATTATTACAAAACCTGATTCAAAGATTGAACAGCCCTTAATCAAATTACCAGAAAATAGAAGCAAATTAGGTTTACCTAATAAGGATGAAGAATTAGTTCAGTCCATAGATAAGTTATTTAAAAAAATTAAATCTGAAGCAGGTACAAGTGGAACTATTGCAGTCATTGATCAAATAAAGTCTGATAATGAAGAAGACAGCTCTTCTATTCACTCATCAGCCTCTGACCTTAATGAACAACTAAATAAATTAACTGTTAATAACACTAGTATCACCAGAAATTGGTATTCTAGACCTACTCCTCCGGATCTACAATTCGAAGAGAGAAATCTAGATAAGCAATTCTCTGTTTCGTCCAATAAAATATATGAATGGAATATTGATGGATTTAGTGAACAAGAAATCCTTAATAAATTAAATCATATGTCAATGGTAGCAAATAGTTATATCACCAAATTCAACAATTTATCCCAACCAGACATAGTTGAATTAATAGCTAGTGGATTTACTGGTATTCTTAGATCTTGGTGGGAGAAGCATCTCACAGAAGACATTAGAGTATCAATAGTTCATGCTATCCAAAGAGATGATGATGGTAATCCCATCTTCAATGAGGAAGTTGGTATGGGTTTGCCAGATGGAGTTAATACTTTAATCTTCACTATAATTAAACATTTTATTGGAACCCCCAGTAACATCACAGAACGAATTCATGACCAATTAAGTAATCTTACTTGTCCCACTCTCAGTGATTTTAGATGGTACAAGGATGTGTTTACCTCTAGAGTTATGATGCGAAATGACAGTAACAAACCATTCTGGAAAGAAAAGTTTGTTAATGGTTTACCGTCGTTATTTGCACATAAAGTTAGAGAAGAATTAAGTAAAAATTTAGGATATATTGATTATGATAATTTAACTTATGGAGACATTATAAGTTACATTCAGAAAATTGGATTAAAAATGTGTATTGATTTTAAAATAGCTAAGCAAGCCAATAAGGATAAAAAGAAAGCTAAATATGAGTTAGGCACATTCTGTGAACAATATGGTTTACCGCCTGTTGCTCCCTCTAGAAGAAAGCACCGGCATCCCCATAAACATATTGAGTCACAAAGGAGTCATAAACATCGTAAAAAACGATATACTCAAGATAAGAAAATTATTAATAAAGACTCTTACTATAATAAATCTCAGTCAACACATAAGAAATCAGCTAAAAAATCAAAACATTTTGATAAAAGTAAAATTGTCTGTCACAATTGTGGGCAGAAAGGACACTTTAAAAGTGAGTGTAGAGTTAAGCAAAAATTAAGTCAATTAAACATCTCAGCCGAAGACACTGAGCATATACTTGAGTTAATGAGAATTGAAAATAACGATAGTAATAATGAATTTTCAGATGCTCCTGAATCTTCTAACACTAGCAGTACTTGTAACGATGAATCAAACACCGAAAACGAAGTTACTGTCTGCACTGAAAATTGCAGTAGCAATTGTTGCAAAAGAATTAATGTAATTACTAAAGAAGACGAAGAGTGTTCGTTATTAGTTGATCTAATTAGTAAAATCATAGACCCAGGCTTAAAAACCCAGTATCTAAATCAATTAAAAGATTTATTGAATAAGGATAAGAAAGTTACTGATAAAGTTCTTAAAGCCAAAGAGAAGCCAGTTTTTAGTCTTAATAAAACACTTGAAAGATTTAAATCACCAGCTAGAGAAATTACTCTCCCTGAATTAAATCATGAAGTCAATAAACTAAAGAAAGAGATTTCCAATCTAAAATTAGACATTTCTAGTCTAAGGAAAGAAATTGATGATAAAAAGTCAGATCTTCAGATACACGATTCTTCTTCCAGTGATGAAAGTCACGAAGAACCAGAATCATCAGGTGTTAAAGATGAACCCGATCTTTTTATTCAAGGTCTTTCACTTAAAAGAATTAAAGACATTACCATTCAAAAGTGGTATATCTCTATTAAGTTAGTTATTGATAAAACCTTCTCTATTCAGCTCCCTGCCCTAGTCGATACTGGAGCAGATCTGAACTGTATCCAAGAGGGTCTTATTCCCACTAGATACTACAGAAAAACTACTGAAAAACTTAATTCAGCTAATGGTAGTAACATGGAAATAAAATATAAATTACCTAGAGTTCATATCTGTCAAGATGAAATGTGCTTTAAAACTTCTTTTGTTTTAATCCGCAATCTTACAGATAAAATTATTTTAGGTTTACCATTTATTTATTTATTGTATCCATTCACTACCAGTAATAAAGGATTAAGCTGTGAGCATTTAGGGAAGAAAATAACATTTAAATTCCTAATCAAACCTAAAGAACGAGATTTAAAATTTATTCAAGAAGAATCAATCTCCAAGTCAGTAAATCTGTTAAACGGCAAAATTACCCATTTAAGTTTCCTCAAGGAAGAAGTTAAGTATCAACAAGTTGAAGAACAACTTAAAAGCAACCGAGTTCAAGAAAAAATTAGTGAATTAAAGGAATATTTAACAAAAAATCTATGTTCTGACTCTCCCAATGCTTTTTGGCATAGGAAGAAGCACACAGTTAGATTACCATATGCAAAAGAATTTAAAGAACATTTAATTCCCACTAAAGCCAGACCAATTCAAATGAGTCATGAACAAATGGAATTATGTAAAAAAGAAATTAATGATCTCCTTAGTAAAGAGTTAATTAGACATAGTAAATCACCATGGTCTTGCCCAGCCTTCTACGTCAATAATGAAGCTGAGAAAGAGAGAGGTGTCCCTCGTCTAGTTATTAATTACAAACCATTAAACAAAGTTCTTGAATGGATTAGATACCCTTTACCTAATAAGGAAGACCTTCTTAGCAGGTTAAGTGTTTCAACCATCTTTAGTAAATTTGACCTTAAATCAGGATTCTGGCAAGTAGCTATTCATCCCGACGATAGGTATAAAACAGCATTCACCACTCCGTTCGGTCATTACGAATGGAATGTTCAGTCATTTGGACTAAAGAACGCACCTAGTGAATTTCAGAATATCCTCAATAATATTTTGAATCCTTTCAGTCATTTTATTATTGTTTACATCGATGATATCCTTGTATTCTCCAAGACTATTGAAGAACATATTAAACATTTGAATTCTTTCTTCAAAACAGTTAAAACTAATGGTCTTGTTCTTTCACCTTCCAAGTGTAGTCTGTTTCTGACAAAAGTCAGGTTTCTCGGTCTAATCCTCTATCACGGACTCACTCGGCCTATTGACAGAGCTATTCAATTTGCCGACCGATTTCCAGATAAGATTACCGACAAAACTCAGCTACAGAGATTTCTTGGCTCGCTTAATTATATTGGCAAGTTTTACAAGAATCTCAGGAAGATTTGTAAGCCTCTTTTTCAGCGCTTACAGAGTAATCCCCCTCCCTGGACTGACATTCATACTTCTGTCGTCCAACAAGTTAAAAAATATGTCAAGGTTTTGCCTTGCCTTGGCATCTCTAATGATTCAGCATTCAAAATAGTTGAAACAGATGCCTCCGATATTGGATTTGGTGGCATTCTCAAGCAACAGTTAACCCCCACTTCTGACGAACAAATTGTTCGTTTCCATTCGGGCGCATGGAACCCTACACAGTTAAAATATAGTACTATTAAAAAAGAAATTTTGTCACTTGTATTATGTATTAAAAAATTTCAGAGAGATTTACTAAATCAGAAATTCTTAGTTAGGATAGATTGCAAATCAGCCAAATTCATTCTTGAGAAAGACGTTGAAAACGTCGCCTCTAAGCATTCTTTCGCTAGATGGCAAGCTATATTAAGTATTTTTGATTTTGACATTGAATATATTAAAGGAAGTAACAACTCAGTTCCTGATTTTCTTACACGTGAATTCATTAACACAGGTACTATTGCAGCACCATGAGTGTACGAGGAGGATCATCTTCTCGAGGTCATGGCCGTTCTTCAGGCCCAGTCAATCAGCCAAAAGGAACTGTTGTTCCTCATCCAGTTACCCAAACTCATAATAAATTCCAAGTGCTTGGTACAGTCCCCAAGCCCTATGCGTCAGTTCTTGTTAGTCAGCCTAAACCGTTTGATATTTTTGCTAATCAATCCAAAGCAACTACGTCAAACCCTAGTAACCCAGCTTCGGAATATCGTGCTAAGTATGATCAGCACCTATTCCACATTGAGTTACCAATGAAACCAAAAAATGACCCAGTCAAATTAGCTACCCAGTATTTTCCTGCTGGATGGCATTTTCTTCCCCTCGCTCCTTATAAATCTTTGGTCTTTTATAAGGATATTCTCATTGAAACAGAATCAGTATTCATCAAACCTATTTACGCCAACGATGATAGCTCCAAGCTTCTCTATCATTCGTTGTATATTAAACAGGTTCTCAATCTTTCTGATTGGGGTAGTCATCCTTCCGATCTCAAGTCGCTCTCTAATCATTCTAGCCCCTATTGCTATTATGATTATATTGAGGCTTGGTTTAAAATCATGCTTCACCAGAATGATGATCATAGTCATTCTTGGTTTTTCCAATTCGATCAAAAGTTCAAAAGTCAATTTCCCAAGTGGTTCATTCTTTGGTGGACTAGGCATGGTCTTGATCATGCAATCTTCCCAGAACCACTTCTGGTCCAGTTAGAACATTTTTGTCATCGTAGTAACTATCTCCCAAAATATGAGGAAATTCCTGCATTCCTTATATTTTGTAGTAAATATAAAATCCCTTGGATCCTTAAATGGCAATATGTCGTTACGGCCACCCAAGAAGTCACAGTTTTCCAGCCTCCTTCTTCCATAGGAATTAGGTCAGCTCAAACAGTTATCTCCCCAATTTCTCAAGTCTCTCGCCGTTTTTATATCAAATGGTGGGATAAATTTGGTGTCGATAGGATAGTTGGTCAAGTTCAGAAGGAATTCCCTCCTTCTCCATCTACTCCCTTGACCCCTTCAGTTACCAAATCTCCAGCCATTGAATCTTCCAGTAAATCTTCAGTTAAAGCGTCTGAAAAATTAAAGTCGGTCGCTCCGTCCAGTCCACATAAGGTCACTGATGTTTCCAGTTATTCTAGCTCTCAGTTAAAAGTTCTTACAGATGCCATCCAGGCACGTTTAGATCAGTTAGATGAAAAGTCTGATGCAATTTCTTCTCATTCCAGAGGAGGAAATGATAGTCAAAATTTATCAGATAGTCAAAATTTATCAGATGAGGAGGAAGATCGTGACCCCTATGGCACGATTGATCTTCAGGATGCTCAGGATCCTTTTGCCTGAACATTTCAGTCAGCACCTGCCCCGGCAGCCTAGTCAGCTCAGTCAGCACACGCACCTGCTCCGGCAGCCTAGTCAGCACGGCAGCTTCGTCAGCAGCATCTTTTGCTCCGACAGCAGCAGCTGCTTTTCCACCGAAAGCAGCCCTCAGTCAAGCATCTGGCCCCACGGCCCCTTTAGTCAAAAGAAGACGTCTGCTTTTCCACCGAAAGCAGATTCCTTTCTTTCTTTTACTTTACTTTAACTTTAGTAAATGTAATATGTTTTTACTTTTACTTTACCTCAGTCATTGTAACAGTTCGTTTCCTTGATCTATAAAAGGAATACGAATTCATTTAGGAGAGGCAGACTTAGAAAGACTCAGAGCTCCTTCTCTGACTAATCTTTAGCCTCTACCGCTGTTTAGCCTACCTAGCCCCTCTTCTTCTCATGTTCTTAGTTTAATCTCTTGTAAGTTAATTTCATTTCTGCACTTGTAAATAATCTAGTTTGAATCAATAAAATAATTTTATTAAAGTATTTATCTGTGTTTGTATCTGTGTTTGTATGCGCATCTCCATTCTGTTCTGATACCATATAACAGCGGATAAGTTTTTAAAAGAAAAACTTAAACAGAAAAGAAAAGATTAAGAAGATGACCGGTGAATCGGTAAAGTAATCTCTTTCTTTTTATTTATAAACAGTTGGGAAGGGATTACATATATCCTAGATCTAACTGTTTGAGGAAGATCGAAGTATGAAAGACTTCGACTTCATCTTCTAACTAAGAAGATCGAAGCTGGAAGCTTCGTCTCCGGCTAACTCTAGAGAGAAGGGAGAGCGGACCTCAGGTGAGGTTTTCTTACAAAAGAAAAGCCTGAAGAACTCTAACACTTCGAGTTCTTTAAATAGAAAAACTGAAAGTAAATTACTATTGATTCACGTAGGAATCACTATTACATTAACTGGAAGTAAAAGTAATTTACTTAAGTAAAAGTAAAACGTAAGAAACATTTTACATTTACTTTTACATGGGTAAATGTTAAAAACATTTAACTAAGTTAAAAACATTTAACTTAAAGTAAAAGCAAAAGTTATTCTTTTACTTTTACTTTTACTAAAGTAAAAGACTTTTGCTTTACGGAAAGCAAAAGCTGATCTGATGGCTGTCGGCCATCAGTGCTGACTGATGATGGCGTGGGCCATCATTATTGACTGAAGGCGACTGTTGCGTCGTCTTCTCCGGTGACTCCTCCGGTTGACTCCGGCGACTGTTCCGTCGTCTTCTCCGGCGGCTTCTCCGGTTAACTGATCCGTCTCCTCCGGTGCCGGATGGAACTGCTGATCGTCTTCTCCGACGAGTCATCACCTCCATACATTTCCACCTCAAAATTTTTATCCAGGAAATAACCCTTTCACCCCCAAAAATTTGATTACAAAAAGAAGGAGAGGAAAATTTTTTCACCGAAAAATTGGTCAAGATCTTCAAAATTTCTTGATTTTGAAAAAGTTTTTGTTTTAAAAAAAACAAATCAGATGAAATCTGAAACAAAGGATCACTCGATCGATTCCCGATCTATCAGTGAATCGGTCTAAACAGAAGACTCTGAAAACCGTTTAAACAAAAATTCTTTTTCTTGAAGGTCCACTGTAAAGGCCTTACTTGCCGATGAATCATACCCCTTAGATCTAAAGATTCCCTTTGGCCTTACACTGCTCTCTTACTAGAGTCTTACAAACAGGCACTAATCGGGACTTAAGGCGATCTTGGGTGTTTAACGGCGAAGGTCCGGTTACTTAAAGCGGAGCAAGAAAAATAAAAGTTTGCTAAAACGTTTAAACAGAACGCATACCTCCGTTCTAGATCGAAACCATCGATAGCATCAAGAACCAACCGTGTGGCTCTGATACCATATAACAGCGGATAAGTTTTTAAAAGAAAAACTTAAACAGAAAAGAAAAGATTAAGAAGATGACCGGTGAATCGGTAAAGTAATCTCTTTCTTTTTATTTATAAACAGTTGGGAAGGGATTACATATATCCTAGATCTAACTGTTTGAGGAAGATCGAAGTATGAAAGACTTCGACTTCATCTTCTAACTAAGAAGATCGAAGCTGGAAGCTTCGTCTCCGGCTAACTCTAGAGAGAAGGGAGAGCGGACCTCAGGTGAGGTTTTCTTACAAAAGAAAAGCCTCAAGAACTCTAACACTTCGAGTTCTTTAAATAGAAAAACTGAAAGTAAATTACTATTGATTCACGCAGGAATCACTATTACATTAACTGGAAGTAAAAGTAATTTACTTAAGTAAAAGTAAAACGTAAGAAACATTTTACATTTACTTTTACATGGGTAAATGTTAAAAACATTTAACTAAGTTAAAAACATTTAACTTAAAGTAAAAGCAAAAGTTATTCTTTTACTTTTACTTTTACTAAAGTAAAAGACTTTTGCTTTACGGAAAGCAAAAGCTGATCTGATGGCTGTCGGCCATCAGTGCTGACTGATGATGGCGTGGGCCATCATTATTGACTGAAGGCGACTGTTGCGTCGTCTTCTCCGGTGACTCCTCCGGTTGACTCCGGCGACTGTTCCGTCGTCTTCTCCGGCGGCTTCTCCGGTTAACTGATCCGTCTCCTCCGGTGCCGGATGGAACTGCTGATCGTCTTCTCCGACGAGTCATCACCTCCATACATTTCCACCTCAAAATTTTTATCCAGGAAATAACCCTTTCACCCCCAAAAATTTGATTACAAAAAGAAGGAGAGGAAAATTTTTTCACCGAAAAATTGGTCAAGATCTTCAAAATTTCTTGATTTTGAAAAAGTTTTTGTTTTAAAAAAAACAAATCAGATGAAATCTGAAACAAAGGATCACTCGATCGATTCCCGATCTATCAGTGAATCGGTCTAAACAGAAGACTCTGAAAACCGTTTAAACAAAAATTCTTTTTCTTGAAGGTCCACTGTAAAGGCCTTACTTGCCGATGAATCATACCCCTTAGATCTAAAGATTCCCTTTGGCCTTACACTGCTCTCTTACTAGAGTCTTACAAACAGGCACTAATCGGGACTTAAGGCGATCTTGGGTGTTTAACGGCGAGACTACGAAGATATTCTTCTTAAGTGAAGGGATTGGTCGTACGATCTTAAAGTCCTAAGTGGCCTTTTATTGATATTATTTATATAAATACTGTAAAGTAGATCTACTTGATAGTTCAAAACAACCCCGAGATATTTCTCTAATAGAATGAATCATCCGAACTGGATTTGAAAATTTGAGTGATCTATCTAAAATATTTATATAAATATTAATTGTGAAACTAAAATTTTTGTCAGTACTTAAACACCGAGACTACGGAGATATTCCTCTTAAGTGAGGGAATTGGTCGTACGATCTCAAAATCCTAATTGGCTTTATTTATAATCATTCACATAATAGATAAAAATATCATTATATATTCTCTGAGTTAAACAAATATATTTGTTATATTAAGTATTTTTTTAACTGATTTGACCATTATACTTGATAACTATTGTTTAACTGATTTATTCATTGATTACAAGTGTTTGAACATAAATCCGATCATAGAATACTTGTTGGATAAAATATGAAATTAAATTTATTTAAATCCATGGAAACACACTCTTTATTATAAAATTGCATTAAACTATATATCTGCTTTTACATAAGCAATTTTTGAGCTAAACTAAAATCGATCTAATTACTTAATCAAGAAGCATATTTACACAGATATAAAAGTTATATAAACTTTTATAACCAAGCATAAATTTATATATGCTTACATAGAAGCACATTTCACTCGTATAAAAGTTATTGAACTTTTATTATTTGATCTTAAATTGATATATGCTTATTTTAGAAGCATTTTTCTATTAAATCTTCTATAAAAGAAAAAAGGAATAGAGTTAGTTTATTTTATAAACTTGTGAGAAAGATGAGTAATTCTTCGACATAGACCAGAGTCTTATAGAGGTCAATTGGGAGTTGGTCTCTAGTGAACTTGTGAGGTGAGGAAGAGACTATTGTTTCAAGACCAGATCATAAAATAGAACTGAACTAAAAAAAGTATAGCTAAGCTTGAGAAGGGAGCTAGGAGCTTGTTGTCCAAGATAGATAGTTTTGAATAGTTAGAAGTTTGTTTTTAAATATTTATAAAGGATTCTCCGCCTATTGAAGGAGTTTTTATTATAGGAAATAATAGGATTTCAAGCCCTGGAGAGGAGCTTGAGACTGGATGTAACAATATACCCGAGATGTATGTTGTGAACTAGACAAATTTATGTGCATTGTGTGATTGAATTTTTATTATTTTGTATATTAATTTTTAACACTGCAAATTAATTATCTAAAAAAATTCAAAAAGGCCTAAGATAATTTTTTAAATTTGTAATAATCTATTCAACCCCCTTTCTAGATTATTATTGGACTTTCAAAGAGAGTGAGGATTGAAGGAGTTGGTGTTCATCATGATGTTGATGAATAAGAGATTTTGCGCTTATAGATCATTATTGCAGTTGCTAGATGAAGATCATGCAGATGATGATGATGATAAAGACAATGGTGATGTTAATGAAGATGATGTGGATAATGCAAATTATGCAGATGGTGCGGATGACACGAATGATCTGGATAATGTGTGTGTTGCGAATGATGCAAATGATGCGGATTATACAGAAGATATGGATAATACGGGTGACACGGGTGATACGGATGATGGTGACGACTACAACAACGGTGACAGTCATGAAGTTGAAGTGTATGCAGATTCAATTCGAGAGATGAATTGTTATAATACTCACCGAAGCCTATTCATATATAAAGTTGAAGTATTCGGGAATTCAAGTCGAGAGACAAATTGTTAGTTTATTCCTCGAATTCCATTTAAAAAATAATTGTTAATATGGAATGGAAGAACTCCTAATTTTAATGAGAGTATTATTTTGGAAAGGAGTCTATTTGTAGTAGGAGTTTTATTTTTTGAAGTGTCCTAGTTTGAATAGGAAGAGGAGAATTGTGGGTTACTCTATAAATAGAGTATTATATTGAGTTATTGTAGCACAATCAAAAGTCATGTAATATCCTAAGAGTTGAGAGAGGGTGTGAGTGAGTTTTGTGTTTGTTTGAGAGAGAGAGTTTTTGTAACTTTTATGTCCTGTGAAAAAAAGTTGTTTGTGGGTGGGAGGGTTTTGCAGCTTTTAGTCCATGCAAAAAGTTGTGTCGCGGTATTGTAGAATCTCAAGTTAATTTTAGGGCGTAAAACTCGAGAGGATTATTGTAAGTCCATTATTTTGATATAGTGGAGATTCGGAGTTTGGCCTGTGGTTTTTCCATTTAAGAAATTTTCACATTAAATCTTATGTTGTTTTATCTTTCTTTATTTTATTGTGTTGTTTGCGTTAACTTAATTCCCAATGAGTGGTATCAAGAGCTAGTTTGATTGGATCCATGATAAAAGGGATTTAGTCGCATCAGTATGACAAATAAAGGGAGTGAAGATTGAAGGAGTTGGTGTTCATCGCGATATCGATGAATAAGAGATTTTGCACTTATAGAGGATCACCGTTACAGTCGCTAGATGAAGATCATGAAGATGTTGATAAAGATAAAGACAATGATGATGTTGATTGAGATGATGCGGATAATGCAGATGGTGCAGATGACACGAATGATCCAGATAGTGTGTATGTTGCGAATGACACAGATGATGTGGATAGTGCGGGTGATGCGGATGATGGTGACGACTACAACTACGGTGATAGTGATGAAGTTGAAGTATTTGCGAATTCGATTCAAGAAATGAATTGTTAAAATACTCAGGGAAGCCTATTCATATATAAAGTTGAAGTATTTGGGGATTCGAGTCGAGGGATGAATTGTTAGGTTATTCCTCGAATTCTATTCAAAAATTAATTATTAATATGGAAAGGAAGAATTCCTAATTTTAGTAAGAGTATTATTTTGGAAAGGAGTCTATTTGTAGTAGGAGTTTTATTTTGGAAGTGTCCTAGTTTGAATAGGAATAGGAGAATTGTGGGTTACTTTTATAGTATTATGTTGAGTTATTGAAGTGTACCATAATCAAAAGTCATGTAGCATCCTAAGTGTTGAGAGAATGTGTGAGTGAATTTTGTGTTTGTGTGAGGGAGAGAGTTTTTGTAACTTTTATATTCAGTGCAAAAAAGTTGTATTGTGGGTGGGACGATTTTGCAGCTTTTAGTCCGTGCAAAAGGTTGTGTCGCAGTATTGTGGAATCTTAAGTTTTAGGGCGTAAAACTTGGGAGGATTATCATAAACCCATTATTTTGATACAGTGGAAATTCGGGATTTGACCTATGTTTTTTCCTTTTAAAGGTTTTTTACAGTAATTTTTTTGTTATTTTAGCTCTCTTTATTTTATTGTGTGGTTTGCGTTAACTTAATTTTTAATAATTTCCTCCTAAAATGCTAGCTATCGTAGAGGGACTACATTTACGCTCTATTTCTGAGTTTTAAAATGGATAGAAAATAAAAGTAATGGACGACAAATATAAGTTTTTTTTTTCAATTTCTATGTTTCTGAATTTTTTAATAAATGAAAAATAAAAGAAATGGATAGAAAACTTGACAACTTTTTCTGTCAAAGTTTTATGTCCAAAATTGGCTTGATTTGGACGGAAAAGAAATTGAAATAAGTAATATTTTTATAATTTCCATATTTTTCTAACTTTCGATATAATAAATTTTAAATTACAACTCATGTCCCCAATTTGTGCAACAACCTTCGGCAAGCATAGCGTCAAACAATGTACAAGCCATCTCAACTTTATTTGACTTACCAGAACACTCTATTAGCGTGTTATATGTAACTACATCAGGACTAAAACCCTTCTCTTCCATCTCTCTGAACCTCATGTGAGCTTCATCAAGATCATCATTCTTCCCTAGGCAATTAATTAAGGAGTTGTAAGAGATGACATCAGGTGATAGTCACTATTCGTGAGTTCTTCAAAAAAATTAATTAACCATCTTGTTTCATTTTTTCATAAAGATCATGAAGATGGGATACCTGCTTTTATTTACCAAGAGTAGAAAACACTGTATTATACGTAAAAATATCAGTACTTAATCCCTTTTCAGGTATCTTACTCAACAATTTTAAAGCCCTGTAATCTTCTTTACATTGCATAAACTCTCCAACATGGATAAATATGCATCCCTATCTCCGTAATCATGCAAGTCCACATATTATAGAACAACTGGTGAGCCTCACCCGCATGGCCCAACTTACTCAGCATCCTCGCAAGATATGCATATTGTGACTTATTCATGTACTTTTTTGACATTTCCACGACCTCATTAAGTCTACCAAGCTTCCCTTCTAAAACCAGAACATTCAGAATTACACTGTAAGTGAATTCATTGGGTTGACAATCATTTTCTATCATTTTAGAGAGAGATTGTCTTGTTAACCATCGGCTCTTAACAAGCATCTGGATCATAGTATTATAAGAAAATTAATTTGGAGAACATCTTTTTGTTAGCATTTCCCAAAAGAGTGTTAGTGCTTTCTCAGGCTGTCTCAATCTTCCGGTCATTCTAATCAGAATTTTGTGTATTTATACTCTCACCAGCCTCACATTGCTTCCGTTTGTATTTGATTATAGAATTTTTTTTTTGATTAAATTTATCTTGCATATTTTTATTCATGGTTCAATGATTATAATTAATAGAAGGGTAAATTTGTAAAAGTGATATTTTTCTTTTATTTTCACTAGAACTCAAAAATGCAATAAAAGAAATTTTTTATTATTTTCTATTAAAAACTCAAAAATAACACAAAAAAAGTTCAAGTTTATTATTCTTTTCTTTTCTATTCTAATTTAAGTTTTTTATTTTTTTTTCTGTCCAAAACTCATAAACAGAGTGTTAAGAAAAATAATATAAGGGGTTTCAAAATTTTAGTCTTAAATAACATGATACTAAATATTTTAATAATAATTTATGACATAACTAATAATATTTGATCTACCCACGTGATACATCATCAATTTAAACAATTTTTATTCCTTAGCCTTTTAGAAAAAATAAAATAAAATAGGCAACTAACAAAGAATAATGCTAGAGACACAAACTATTCTACAAATATTTTACAAACTACTGATGTGACATACTCTACCTCAGCATATTGTGTGGGGTCGAAAACTATATTGAAATAATTTGTTGATCAATATGCTGTGGTGAAGTATACCACATCAATAATTTATAAAATATTTATAAAATAATTTGTGTCCGTTGCACTACTCACTAGGGAAAAGTCGCCGGGCATAAACGAGGAAAGTTTTCTTATCCGCGTCATACAAATCAACTCGATTTACCCCGTGTTACGACCGGCTATATCCGGTTAAACCGGTCGATTACCTTTAGCCTTAAACAATCACTAGATTCGTGTCCCTCCGACCCTCTCCCTCTTTTCCATTTCAAACCCTCAACTACAGATTCAACTCCCTTCTTCTTATTCCAGCTAAAAAGTTATAGGGTTTATTAATTGACCTCAAATCACATACAAAAATTTGTATTAGATACGTATAATCTTCATTTTCACACACACTCAGCTCCGGCGAGATCTCTGATCTGGTAAGAACTATCCGTTACGCACACATTTGTTATTATTTGCGTATATGTAGTGTATAGACAAGCATTTTCAGATTACGAACTTCTGTGGTGAATTCGGTAAAGATTTTTGTTTTTTTTTATTTACTGGATGTTATTTGAATATAGATGTGCATTTTGGCGAATAATATGTGTGGGTTTAAGTTTTTTATATGTTAATTGTACTGTATATATTCAGTCATTTTCACTTTACAAGTGTAGATTATATAGTAATGGAGTGAATTTATTAATTCATTTTTTGTAAGCGGAATTGTTTATTGGTATACATGACGAAGGAAAAAGTAGAAGAAGCTGAAAAGTTATTTAAGAGGAAATTATTTTTTTTTCCTCCTGATATTTGAAATGTTTTACTTTTTAGCCCATACTTTTGAAGTTATGGTGGTAGAGAATTTTGTTATACTTAGTTGAGCTGATATAAACTTGAATTTGAAAGTCTTTTTTATTTCATGTGTAGGAGATGCCTGGGGTGGAAGACTCGTGGGAGAGATTGGTGCGTGCAGCACTACGGAGGCAGAGGATCGGGACTGATGCATATGGGCGGCCTGTCGGTGGCATTGCTGCAAATGTCCCATCTTCTCTTGCAAATAATAGAGACATTGATTCCATTTTAAGAGTAGCAGACGAAATTCAAGATGAAGATGCAAACATTTCTCGAATCTGTATGTATCTCGTTATTCTCACACACTCTCTCTCTTCTATTTAAACAACATTCGTTCTTATGCTATAGGCATACACGTTAAGCTCACTGACACGAGTAACAAGTTTAATCCTAGTTACATTTCATTGATATTTTGGGGGTGACATGCTTTCCATCTTTACGATAATGGATCAAAGAAAAAGCTGTTTTGATTTATGAACTATGAAGCAAGTTCAAGACTCCGAGCTAAAAGCGTTTTTATTAACTTGGTCATATTTATTCAACTAGATTTCCTTTTCTGCTAAAAAATGCACTTGCATCATTTGATCAACTAGCCTGGCATGCTTATGCTTCACATAAATTTTTTTTTGATGAAGGAAGAAATTTTATTAATAGAGAAGAAATGGTACAATAACTGGGGCAGACTAAAAGATCAAAAATAATAGAGTTCTTAAAAAAGTGTATCCCTCCAATCTCTGCATAAATCAGTAACATAGATACCTCTAAAAGTCCCTATAGCAGAAGTCCCCATAGCAGAAGTCCAAAGACATGCAAGAAAAATAACTCTATCATTCAATAACTTTTAACGATAAGTAACTTTCTCTAAACAACCTAGCACGCTCATTCCAAATTCCCCACAAGATAGAAAAGAAGACACACTTTCATAAAATTTTGGCATCCCTCTTACTTCCTAATCATCTCAAACGAATTAATAATATATCTTCCACTGTAGTAGAACATACCCACTCCTCTCCTAGCACTCCAAAGAGAGACCTTCACAATCCCCAAGCAACATGACAATGTAGAAATAAATGAACATGAGTCTCATTATTGCCTGCACATAAAACAAATGTCCAGAGATAAAATTTTGTAAGACCTGCGACCTTGATAAAGATCATTAGTATATCAAACCACAGACCACACAAAAACCTTGACTTTGGAAGGAACCTTGGCTTTCCAAATGTACGATGCCAATGAAAATGAATTAGGAACAATTGACCGAGTCAAAAAAGAGGAGTAACTCTTACAAGAAAAGCAACTAGTTGGATCTAGTTTCCAGATAGGCTTATCAGAAGAGGTACATAGATGAGCCGAATCAAGCAATGTTAGCAATGATTTCATCTCATTAGATTCCAAATCTGTGGTCTTATACTGACAAGAGCTTAGTGCCTCTTGGTATTTAAATGAGTTAAACATTGCAGATTGTCTTGTGTTTCTTCATTACCAGTTTACATCTTCACTTTTGAATGTTCTAGTTAATTTTTGTGGTTTTTTGATATATTGCAGTCTTTTGTCTGGAATATTGTCTGGAATATGCATGTGACCCTGTTCTCCTTTTTTCTACCTTAATCTGGTTGAGAATAAAATCCTTTAAGTTCCTTGAAGAAGAAAAATTGGCGGAGTATGAATTGGTTGTGCTTCTTTCAAGTCTGGTCAATCAAGTAACTTAAATGAATGTTTCTTTTTTTGTATTTGAAAGGCTTAAATTAAATGCTCAAGGATAAAAAGTAAAAAAAAAAAGTAAAGCGGGTCTGCAATACCTCGTTTCCTTTTATACATGGAGTCATTTTACTGATCTTTTGTTTGATCGAGAGGTATGGAAAGGAGGAGGGCTGAGAGTACAAGTAAAAAATTTATGAGGTGTTTAGCTTGTTGACAAGAAAGAAGGTGCCATTGGGCTTCATGGCTAATAAACAAACTCATGATGCACACAAACATCCATCTAGCCACTCACATTAGTTATGTAGGGGCTCCATGCACTTGACCTTAGGTTTAGAATTAATTCCCACTCTATTGCATATATATGTGTGTGTGTGTGTGTGTGCGCGTGTGATACATATATTAAATCCTTCATGAAAAATGTTAATTAGGTTGAATTATGGTTTCTTGGGTGGTTTAAGAAATATTTGCCTAATGATATCGTAGTGAGATAATTTATTGTAGCTGATGCTACTATATACCATTCAATAATTATTATACTGGGAATGTAAAGATGAAGATTCCTCGGAACTCCATTGTTTCAACATATCAGTCTGCAATTACTATTTCATATGATTCATGGATGCTTTCTCTACTTCTTGATCAAACTTTTGCAGTATGTGAGCATGCTTATTCGTTGGCTCAAAATCTGGATCCTAACAGCGAGGGGAGAGGTGTACTACAGTTCAAGACTGGCTTGATGTCTGTAATCAAGGTAATATTTAATTCTATGGCATGGTTAATAATCTTTTGCATATTAAGACACTCTTTAGGTGCATTTTGTAGTTATTTGCACGCGTTTGATACTCAATCTTTGACTAGATACTTGATATGTAGGGCAATCCTAGTCTCTTAGCCACTGACAATTCTCTGAGACATTTTTCTGTACCAACTAGAGTAGTTGCCAGTTTCAACCATTATATACAGAATAGATGAACTAAGAAAAATCAGTTCAGAAACCTTGAATCTGCTCAACTTTCTTGCTAATGATATCTGCCCAATGATGTATATGAATCATATTATTTAGTTTCATTCTTGTTGATTGCCTGTAACAGTTCCTAGGTTTAGATGTGTGAATCATAATCTGTGTGTATGTACATTGATTGCTTTGAACAATTCCTCGGATTTTGTTTTGAGAATATTGGATCCCATATATTATTTTTTAATTAAGTTTAAGATGTTTTTCCAGATGTAATGTGCACTTTTTTGTGCTACTTTTGACCAATTTTGCAGCAAAAGCTTGCAAAGAGGGAGGGTGGAGGCATTGATAGAAGCCAGGACATTACTCGCTTACTAGAGTTTTATAAGCTATATAGAGAGAAGAATAATGTAGACAAGCTACGTGAAGAGGAAAAGCTGTTGAGAGAATCGGGTGGTTTCAGCGCTAACCTTGGAGAGTATGTATCTGTCTCTGAAGGAGGGCACTAAATTGTATTCAATTGTTTCTACACATGCTTCTCTTTTCAAAGTTATTGTTAGACTGTTTTTAGTCCCACACCACAGTACCGTTGCAATTTTTTCTTTATATGACTATACATTATAGATCCTGTGTAATTTTGGAGAATTTACTCCGACATCATGTGATTCCTTGATTACTGCTTTGGTGTTTTTTCATTGAAAGATCATTTGATCAAGTGTAATAGCTACATAGTACACATGCTGATAACTGTTTAAATTAAATCCCATGCATTCCAAACAACTGTTGGGTTTGTAAATATAGTGGATTCAATAGGGCTTCAGGAGGTCATCGGGCAGACCTTCCAAGTGACTTACTGGGTTTTCAGGTCAATTGGTGATCCATGTGTGGATGGTCGGCTAATGCTTGAGGGAGTCCTCTATTGGGTGCTTGGTCCTTAATAAGGGTAGTTCAGTAGAACTCTGAGGTTTTGAGGTGTATTGCTATTACGTAAGGTTTCCTGTAGCCCTTTTTTACATTTACAATTCGATACACAACCACCTTTTGTCCTTTACATTGCTATTGATAATCTTTGCCTTTACTTGTCTTTTGTAGTCACTAGTTTGTGAAGAAAGTTATTTCTATATATCCCGAGCATAGTTGTCAAATTGTGAATCGTATTGTGTATCGAAAATTCCCGTATCGTGTTTCATGTATCGTATCGTACCATACGAAAACGAAAGGAAAAATGCGATAATATATATTTAAACATATAAAACACACAATTTATTGGACAAATCAAGCATATTAACTTGACTATGTAGTAAAGTAGTCAAGTAAGTATTATTATAAACTAAAATTTAATAATAGCCAAAATACTCTAAATTGATTTATTAGATATTATTTTAGTTTTCTTTATATAGTAGTAAGAGAAAACAAAAAGTCAGATTCACCTTTAAACTATACAACAAAAGAGAATAATTCAAATTAATAAGTGGAGATTTATGTTTCTACCCGTGGAAAGTAACGTGAGAAAAATAAATCGACATTTTGTGAAAGATGATATGAAACTCTAAAAAGCGATTAAAGACTTTTTAAGCGATATAGAATATGTTAACGCTAAAAAACCTCTTCATTTGAAATAGAAGGCTCAAAAGTTTTTTTTACTCTTTTGGATTGACATAAAAACTTTTTCAAGTCAGTTGATAGTTTTAAAAAGTATCGTGCATTGTATGGTGTGTCATTTTCTATTCACCCTGCGATACGTATTGAATTGTCTATGTATCGCATTGTATCATACGATTCTGATAACTATGATCCCGAGGATAAAGAGGTGCATCTAAAGAATTTGTTGTTTTTTATATATTGTAATCTTTTGGGCAGTTCAAAGATTTTTTGTGTAGTTGGTTCTACTTCGTCTTGTTTCTTAATTTACAACTCTTCCTTCCTAAATTGTAGTGACAAGTTTATTTAAGCAAGTGGTTTCTCCTTGAGTCCTTGTTATCTTTGCTCATTACAGCATATATGAATATCATTGTATTTTCGTTCTTTTTGATTGGTACCGCGGTGGCCCTTTGGTTGGGTATTGGTGCTACATTACCTATCGATAAATCCCTAACTTTAGGTCCTTTTCAAATTTGAAAATTATTGAACTGTGAAATAAAATATTCACGATGTGTATCTAGGGAATAGCCGCTTCAACCAAACCAAAGTGAATTTTCCCTAGATACAACTATTCAATTTAATTCGGGATCATTATACTTATCTAACTAGATTTCTTAAATATTACTCCCTCCATTCTTATATGTAGGTCGTTTTAGACTTTTTTTGTTATTTCTAATTATTTGTCGTTTGTGGTTATCTAGGCGATTTGATCACTATTTTTCCCAAATTGCCCTTTATTACTCCACCTAATTTTTTGATCCATATTTATCATTATCCTATACTACTCCTCTATTCTTAAGTTTTTCTCTCCTTCTCCCAATAAAACCCTTTCATTATGAGATAAGTGAGGTGAAGGGTATTATAGACAATTGATAGTATAATTAATGCTTTTCAATCATTTCCTTAATTCTTGTGTGCATGTTTAAAACGACCTATATTAAGGAACGGAGGGAGTATTTATGTTTCCATAAATCTTTACTTTGTAGAGGATGTTTTGTAATTATACCAAAAAGTGCCATATTGGGAGACAGATCCTTAATACTCTTGAGGCAACAGTGGAATTTATTTATATGAAATGTTTAAGACCTTTATGATTGATATTGTCTTTTATTTATTTATTTAAATTCCTTCATCTAAAATTAAGTTGTTGACTCGTTATTTTTTCCCCTAATCTAGATTGGAGCGAAAAACGGTTAAGAGGAAAAGGGTTTTCGCAACTCTTAAAGTTTTAGGGACAGTACTTCAGCAGCTCTGTAAGGATGTTTCTGCTGAAGATGGAGACAGTTTGATTCCTGAACAGGTTTGATCTTTATTCTGTTATATTAGACTTTTGATGTGACCAAAAGCATTTACCTAAATTAGGCAGCAATGCTTGCTCTTGTTTCTTCTTCCGAATGTATCTTGGAGAATACATCATCTTCGTATTGAAAATTTATGATTACCTGTGCATCTGGATAATATATTTTGAATAGTTTCATGAAAATCTAGGCCATGAACTAGATACCTCACTAGTTACTAGAGGTTAGTACATTGTGGCATGAAACTTTTTAATCATCATCTTCATATATAATTTTTATGTTCGTCTTTGCATCCGGAAAATTAATTTTGACTTGTTACATGAAATTCTAGGCCGTAGGTCAGTTAACTCATTAGTCACTACAATTCAATACCTTGTAACATGATTTTACAATAATTCCAGTATAATGATAAATGTACATGTATATGTTTAGTTTAAAGAGAATGAATCAGATTACTTATCAATCTGGACCCTGCCATCTAAACGCTTGATGAAGGGTTTTAATTTGAGCATTCTACCAATTTGAGTCTGCCATACAATAAGGAAGATTGACGAGGATGGAGGCAAAATAAATTTAATACTGTTGAGTTACTATCATATATTATTATTCATGGATGATTTCAATGTAATTAGTTTATTTAGTAGATAAGGTTAGGATATTTTTTTAATTATATTAGTAGAATATTCTAGAGTATTAGGTATTTAAGGTAAGGATTTATTTCCTTATTTAATTAGATTACCTAGGATTTATTTAGAGAATTAGAGTTTTTGTTATTCCTATATAAACAGTTGTAATCCATCATTATTATTATAGAATGATTGATATTATTGAATTAAACCTTGTGCCTTGTGGTTTTAGCCTCTTTTATCTCCGTTTAGTCTCCTTTATTCTTTTATCCATCCTTGTCTTACATCAAAGTTGGTGCGTCTAGTATGGCGGACGAGTAAGTGAGTTGGAAAAGACTAAGTTTCCCTTAATGTAGAAAAGAAGAAATCTTTCTACTGCTAAGGCTTCTAGACGAATCAAAGCTTAATTCATTTATTGCTAAAAACAATCTCTCCCTATGCCTGCCATACAATAATGTGGATGTTGAATCGGTGATAAAGTTATCAACTTTTTCAACCGGGTATTAGATTATTTAAAGTTATAAAACTTGTTAGGGTAAAGTGAATACAATTTATATATGGACTTGAAAATGATTCAAATACCAAATGTACCAAATCTGTGACAAATTTCATATATCCCATCTTTTGAGAGAAATGAAAGAGCGAACCCCTTAGGGTTAAGGAAAGATTATTATCTAGAGTTGGTCATAAAGAAGTTGAGTTGGTCTGAAGTGAGATTTCCCCCATTCTTTTGGTCCTTTGGAGTTAAATATGATGCTTTCTTTGAGCATGATTCTGGAGTTGATGGTTCGAACTAACTCTGTTATCTATATATGGAGTATTTATGTTTGAGGATTGAGAAGAAAAGAAAGAAAAACTATATGTAAAATAACATGTTGTACTATCTCGCTATGTGACGAAGAGTTTGGTAGCTCAATTACGGTGATTCACTTCTTTGACCACCGTCCATCATATTGTTGTAGACTCGGAGAGAGTATATGCACTTTCAAATGAGGTTTAATTTTTTTTTTTTTAACATGTGGATCCTCGTCCTCCATATTAAATGCTTGTCCTTCTAATGTGGTGGACGACTTAATAACTAGGCTGTTTTCCATTGTGTCCAAACACGCGGGTAACTACTAGAGATTGGTTGGTTGGCTGATGATCCAAAGCATATTGTGGCTATGGATCAGTTCGCTATGTGTGTGTAGCTACTAGAGATTGGTTGCTTGGCTGATGATCCAAAGCATATTGTGGCTATGAATCGGTTCGCTATGTGTGTGATTATATATATATATATAGATAGATATAGAAGGAATCAGTATTTGGACATTTATAAAGAAGTAAAGAACTTACTTTTGTACTTTTCAAAGCAAAACAATACATTGGTAAAGAGAATTTGGTTAATGTCAACATTGACCATCTAAAAGGTCTCTCATTAACTTGAGTCATATCTCAAGTCTGAATCAAATCATAACATACCAAGGCTTAATCCATTGTTCAATTGAGTCATATTAGTCCACTACACGCTAACACAAAGTGTAACACCCCGAACCCGATATAGGCCCAAAGTGCTACACGCCGCAAGCCCATAGGCCTGCAAGGCAACAATATCAATAATGCGCAGCCCAAACAAAATAACTTAGCAATAATCTTAAATTAAAACCCAATAATAAATATATTTTAAATCAATCCAAATGAAATACTAATAAATACCACTTTCAAATAATGGAGACGCAGCTCCTCGAAACTAAGAGTTTTATCAAAATCCATCAACAAAAGAAAAACATCTAAAACTAAACTCTAGCTATTCCAAGCGTACCAAATAAGGACTTAGCTTTCAACGATGGGACCTGTAAAAATCTGTAAGGGGGTGAGCGATGAAGCCCAACAAGTAGCAATCTTCTCTATCTAGCCGAATCAAATACAATTTACAAAATATTTTTTCGAAATAACTTTTTGTTCAATAACAATAGTACAAAAGCTTTCAAAACTAAAACAATTCAAAAAAGATTTCAATATATATCATATTTATTTTAATCCACAGCCTTAGCGACTAAGGTTACAATAGCCCTGTAACACGGCCCAAAAGTTTGATAACGTTATGATACGCACCCTACTAAGGTATCTATAAAAATGCACGATCCCCGAAGGGCATCTAAAAAGTGTGCGCCTTAGTAGGTCCTATATTAGCTCCGGAACTAAACGTAATCAATAACGGGTTTTATACATAGTCAGACTGAGGATTTCAAAATCTTTTCTCAATATTATCGATAATATAAACGATACTTTTTCACTGTTCAAAATCATATAATCTCATTTACAGTTTAAAAATAAGTACTTGATCCGAATTTTGAAATAAAAGAACATAACAATTTAATTTAAATGGAAGCCTTAAATAAAACATAACGAAATTTGAAAATGTACATTTAGGCATCCGAATAATTAATAAGACATCCTTAAAAGTAACGATAATCTTAAAAACACTAAATAGTTCGGAAAGCCACTTACCTCGTATTACGAATACGAAAATATTAGCCGAACAAATCCTTTTTGAATTTTTTTCTTTTCTTCAATATTCTGCAGTACTCCAAAGCCAAACAAATTTTTACGTTCTTCTCTCTCTCTCGTTGTTTAAATATATGTAATTCCTTTGCAAAATAGGTTACTAGGTAAAAGAGTCATTTTTAAAATTAAAAGTTTGTTACAGTCTAACTGACTTATCCTAATAGGTTTTAGATATGTATAATCATTATTAGTTTTTATTCCATTATCTAATTATAAATCTATTATTATTTTATTATTATTATATTTATTTATTATTATTATTTTTTTAACCGGGTATTACACAAAGGGTCAAGACTGATGGTACTATTGGTAGTAGCTTGAGACCTTATTTACATATCAAATTATCCACATGTTTTAATGTGGGACTCTGGGGTGTTACACTCGCTCTTTAAATAATATGTTCAATTATGTTCCACAAACACCAAGACATCTTTGGTCTTTTAAAATTTAATGTACCACAGAATGATAATACCTGATTTAGTGGAAGTAGATCAATAAGATTTCCATAATTGCATAATGACCTTGTACGTAATGTTCTTAGGATAAAAGTTTTAGTCCTCATTTCCCAAGGATAGGCTGGTCTTCTTTGCTTCCCTTGGTCATCCGCTGCTGAGGTAGCTCTAGTGATGTTGCCTTGTCAGATATTCTATGAATGGAAGGCATGTGTTTCTTTTACCGGGCAGTCTTTCTTTTTCGTTTCTTTCATATTCTAGACGACTCATCCTCTTTTCATGTATATCTCTTATTCATTGATCAGATTTTCCTCTCTTACATTTAAAAAAAAACCAACTTACTAAGCGTCCCTACATTATTAGATGGTCTAAACAAATGCGGATGTGTCTTTATATGAGCATTAAAACAAGTCAACAACACGTACCGGTCACGACAAAGATTGTTATGAGGGCGGGGGCACCCCCGCCTGCATGGAGTTAATTAGAAATCATATAGTACACACAAGCGTTAATATTTCTAATACAATAAAGTTTTTATGAGTCAGCATATAACCTTGCTTTTATTCTTGTTGAGTTCACCATTTCTTTCACGGTTCCCCATGTTATTTTGAATTTTATTTCTGCATTTTGAATACATAATACTCGACATTGTAGCATTGCTTCCCATACCACCACCATAAAAGAAAAACAGAAAAAGAAAATAGTGACTACAGTTATATTAATGAAAAACTGATATGCTTCTGCTGTTTTATAATCTATATCCTTTATTCAAAAGACTTCTTACGTGGTTTATAAGGTTTCTAATTTACTCATACTTAGAAGATTCCAATATTTACAAGGAGTATATTTTTGTGTTGGTCTTCTACTTACTTTTCAGGTCAAACGCACGATGGAATCGGATGCAGCTATGACAGAGGATTTAGTTGCTTATAACATTATTCCTCTGGATGCTCCTACAATAACAAATGCTATAGGGTCATTTGCTGAGGTTACTAGTTTCATTTCCTCGTGTATCAGGTTATTACATTTTAGTTACTGTCATTTCTCATTTGCTGACATAATATATCTTCAGGTACAAGCATCAGTTTCTGCGGTAAAGTACTTCAGGGGCCTGCCAACTTTGCCAGAGAACTTTCCCATACCCCCTACTAGAAATGCAGATATCTTTGATTTTCTGCACTACGTATTTGGATTTCAGGTTTTTATATGATGACATTGTGGTTTTAAAGCTGCTTAGTGCCTGCTTTATATTCTTATTTTTTATTTTTATTTTTGATTTTGGCTTTGAGGCATTGCTTTAAAGAATGTTTTGAATCGTTGTTTTAGTATCAAAGTCATCCTTACCTTTTTTGAAGTGCTTTGTTGGTCTTGTTTTTCTTTAGTTTGGTGAGGGTGGACTTCTTGTCCCCCCTTTATTATATCCTGTCTTTTCTGTTAATAAAATATGTTGTTTTTATCTTCTTAAAAAAGTCATCCTTGCCTTATTTTGAACCTGATTATTATTTTTGAAATTGGGCTGAATAAAATTTAAATATAGGTTACATTTAATATTCAAGTATTTAAAAATTTTAAAAATTGAAATTGATTTTTCTCAATGTGATTTTATTACTCCATCCTCAAAAGCATATCCGAAAGTACAATAGCAGAATCTTACGTGAAATGATTGTTTCGGTTCATGGAACAAGTACACGGTATGCTAACGCAATACCCTAGGGTATTAGTGCTTAAAGTTCAAGATTCTCTTAGAATCTAAATTTAGCAAACCTTAATTGTTTAATTTTTTTTAGTTGAATTAACAAGTTAATTGTTTTATAAATAATTTAGTACATATGTAATGTTTGAACCTCCAATACTTTGTTAGAATATTGATATTTGTGCAATTATAGGTTAAACAACAAATTTTTTTCTCGATATGCTAAATTTACTAATTTAGAGTATTGGTACTACCAATATGCGGTTCGCTAGGTCAATGAGAGTACCTGATAACTCTGTACTAGCATTTTGTCCTCGATAGGATGGCTAAAATTACACAAACCAGATATAAAATAGGGCATAAATATTAATTTACCCCAAAGTGTACATATCCCCATACAGAGATTCTACTCCCTAGTTAATATTGGTATTTGTGTGGGTCCAAATAAAGGGTATAATTGGAACAACTTAATACTCACAATTTTACTCACCCTAATTTGAGTGCCCATTGGGAGGTAGTATTTGACAACGCAGTTTTGTATTTCATCTTTTGTCACAAGGCCCTAATTTTTTTCGGTCTTTGTTTGTTGTTGGTCTTTATCTTTCCCAAACATGTAAATGTCCTTTTGCCTAGATTTAATTCAACTTTTCAGATTTGCAACATGCTATTCCCGTGAAACTTTTCATGTCACAATTTCCAAGATTCGCAGGCCTATTAGATACTTAGCTAACACAAAATGTTGGTCAGCGTGTTTCTGTCTTTCTTTCCCATGACGACTAGGAATGAGCAAATAAAAAAGTTCACTTCGAATTTCTGACGTCAACATCTGGCTGTCATCGATGAATTGAAAGGTCCGAATGATCAACTCAGCAATCAGTTGTTAGAATCAATAGGTCTTCAAATCGTTCATTTATAAAAAGAAAACCTTTCTTATTGGATTTATTGGATGATCATGATACTGACCAACAATTGAAATTCTTGACTAATGGAGGAAAAATATGATTATTTTTGTTTAATAAGATACCAAAGTGAATGTAGATCGACTCAAGAGGGTTTTCAAAATACTAGAAAATGTCACCAAAAAGGAAGGGGTGGGACTACGACCAAACTCGAATTCTGGAAAAAAGTGAACTACTGTGAGCGGTCTAAACTTCAAACTTCGGCCCTTATTTCTTCCCATTAATGTTTAGTACCCAATCCCTGAAAAAAGATAAGGAGCCTTGTGGAGGATAATGTTACACTTATCTCACTAAATCAGTGAGAAAATGCTCCGCGAGGGGTCGGAGTCTTGTCAGACCTTTCAGTTGAATGTTATGGCTCACCCGAATCCATTCTCGTATTAGTTGATGTAAGAAGAAAAGTGTTCACATGCGAAGTTGTAGCTTGCAATCTGAACTGAGGACGCGTTTTTAGAGTTAGCTCACTTTTGCAGGGTAATCCAAGTTGAGAATAAAGTTACGGGAACAGTCGTATGATGGAAAACTATTTTCACGTTCGGTTCAGAGAACACTTTTTTGGTTGAGAATTCGTTGTTCCCTTTCATGTATGAGGAGTTTCCATAGGTCTCTACCTGGCGGGGTTGGCGTTCACCCTCATTAGCTTATAGTAGGAGCTAAGCTCTTCTGCTAGCTGGGTCTGACTTGCATGTGTTAAGCATGCCGCTAGCGTTCATCCTGGCATAGCATGAACTCTTTATGATATTTGTTCCTTGGAAATATTGAATGCTTGGTTTGCTTGCGTCCCCACAGTTATACTCGTTATGCCTATAATTGAATAGACTTGATATTCATCTTATCAATATCTTAAATCAACAGTGGGTATGTTTAGCACCTAAACAGGGCAAGATGATATCTTGAGCAGTTACATATCCAGGAGGACTACGACCCCTGACACAGACACACCGCAAGTTCCATATAGATTACTTCTACGAGAACCAGGACCCCTGATACAAATAGACGCGCCGCAAGTTCCATATCGACTTCTCAATATAATTTCTTTCAAATTCATTAAGATTTATTCTACCTTTATCGAGGGGTCAGTACATTAGGTAGCAGACATGTTCATTTTGGCTCTTGAGCGGGAACGAGAAATAGGCGATGCACCATCCTTGTTGCTACATACGTCAACCTTGACTTGATATATTCATCCAATTGAACTCACTCAAAGGAGGACCACAAGCTTGGGTCTTGATGAAACAGAAAGTATCAACATTAAGAAACTACTTGGGATATGATTCAACCTCAGACCCTTTTAAATGTAGCGGATAACAGCGGGGCTTGAGAATTGATGTGTCATTGCACTTCCACATAAGACCTATCGTAATGATAAACGACTCGTCTCACCGTGACCTTCTCTTGAATTCTCAAAACTTATGTCACTTCATCCCGCAGAGGCAGAGAACTCCTGACTGTGCTATTGAGGCATTGGGGAAGCTGGAATAGGAGAACACTCAACTTGGGTTGGAATCCACCCCTTTCTTTAAAAAGAAAGAACTCTAGTTGCTAGAATCCATGTTACAATCCTCTTCCCGTTGTTCCCATTACTATGCCTAACTAAAAAAGTTTCATCACAGATGAAATTCTGAATGTCCTGAACGCCGAATAAATGATCAATATTATTGTAAACGGAGCCCATCGGAAGGAGGCTTTCTTCGCCCTCCACCTAAACTGCACAAGAAAGATCCAAAGCCAATCCCAGGGAACATTAAAGCTTCATAGGGTCTTCCCGTTTAGGTGCAGGTAGTCTGCATCTTCACAGACATGTCTTTCTCATTGAGCCTTTTTTGAGACGGTGCCCAAATCGTTATGCCTTTAGTGCGGGTTGTAACTTAGCTGACAAGGAATTTTGCATGAGAATAAAAACGGAATTCCATCATATAGTAGAGCGGAAAGTACCTACTTTTTCGTGTGCGGTTCCTACCATTGATAAAAAATGTCCCTTAGGGTAGGGTGATTATTAATGTTTTCTTTCTTTTGATGTTGCTGTTGCCCCAAGGGAAGGGACCAACAAGGAAAAGAAGGAATTTTATTAATAGAGGAGAAAATTCAAAGGATTTTTTTTTCGGGAGGGGAGGGGAGGGGAGGGGTGGGGGGGGGGAAGAAATCAGCGTTTGAAAAGTGCTCTTAAAGTTCCAATAGCAGAAGCATTAGGAAATGCAAGATAAAATACTATCTATAAAATCTATCAAACTCCGCACAAAGCTGAGAAGAAAGAACCCTTCCGTAGATGTTTTGCATCCTTTTCACTTCCAAAACTTAGAGAGCGAGTTAATGACATATTTTCCACCAAAGCAGGACATAAATAATCTTCTAAAAACTCTCCAAAGATAGATTCTGAAAACCCCAGACAATAGGACAGCGCAAGAATAACTGAGCACGAGTCTCATAAAACAAATGCCTGGGATTGGGTGAGAAAGAAAGAAAAAGAAAAGGTACCTGAAGGATCTTAATTCTGTATATGCTTATTAGATGAGGAGCGTATCTGAACTGAAGATATCAAGAGAAGCATAGATACTATCTCGTTGGATTCTGGATCCGTAGGATTCTTGAAAAATGGAAGTCCCAAGTATTCCATCAGACTCTGTAAACCTCAAAATGGGAGCATCGTGAGGATACGACTAAAAGCTTGAGAACTGATTAGTGATTATCTCCCACCCATATTGTTACACCCCCAGCTCCCCAAAACTAAAAGTTCTATCAAAATTCAACATTAAAAGAAATAACATCCTAAACTAAACTCCAACTATCCAAAACGTATCAAATAAGTGCTCAGCTATCAACGATGAGACCTGTAAAAATTTGTAAGGGGTGAGCGGTGAAGCCCATCAAATAACAATCCTTACTATTTACTAGTATTTAGGTGGATTGAGTATAATTTGCAAAACACTTTTTTCGAAATAACTCTTAGTTTGATAACAATAGGAAATATATTTTTCAAAACTAAAACAGAAAATAACAAAACGAATTTCACATTCAAAATGATTTCAATGTACACAATATTTCTTTTAATCAGCGGCCTTAACGACTAAGGTTACATAGTCCTGTAACACGGTCCAAAAGTTCGATAATGTCAATGATCACGCACCCTACTAAAGTATCTAATCTGCACGCTCCCCGAAGGAAATCTAAAAGGTGTGCGCCTTAATAGGTCCTAAATTAGCTTCGGAAGTAAACGTAATCAATAACAGTTTCTATACATAGTCAGATTGAGGATTTCAAAATCTTTTTTCAATATTATCGATATTCTAAACGATACTTTTTCACAATTTAAAAATTAATACTTGATCCGAATTTTGAAATAGAAGAACAAAACATTTTAATTTAAGTGGAAGCCTTAAATAAAACATAATAAATTTTGAAACCATACATTTAGACATCCAAGTAATTACTAACGTATGCATAAAAAATAAACGATAATTTAAAGACACTAAATAGTTCAGAAGGCCACTTACCTCGATATTGCGAAACACAAAATTAAAAGCGAACAAATTCCTAAATATAAAATTAGGACATAAAATTATTAGGATGAAATATTATAACTTATACTCTTTAACTCAAATCTTACGCACATAAATCTTAATTTTAGGTCAATTTTACGATTACATACTATACTTAAAAATATATATTAATTTATTTGTAAGTTATACATATAGGTGCTGAAATCTAATCTATATATATATATATGTGTGTGTGTGTGTGTGTTTTTTATTTTATTTGTTACTGATCCTAAACATTAATAATGACAACTTTCTTAATTATATAGTATAAAGCATACTGACACTTGACAATGGCTTAGCCATGACTAACGATAATAATGTAAATAAAGAAGCACATGTATATATATATATATATATTATCTATCCACTGGACTCAATGCATACAAAGTAGACTTATATCTATCATAGTGTCAAATTAGAGTTTAATTAAAATTACACACGCACCCACACATAATATACATAAACAGTACCGAAAGACATGATTACACACACACACACACATATATATATATATAGTTTGAAATCCCCTTCTTTTTCCACAAAATATACATACGTATCACTATTTTCAGAATTTTATCAGAATCAAAAATTAAAATTTTACAATCTAATTATACATGTATAATACATGATCATCTCATAATTGAAAAGAAGGTTTAGGTTTACCTTCTTGAGTTTTCTTCTTTTCTTCTTTTTCTTTGTTATGCTGTAGTTCCAAAGCCAAAATAGTTTTACGTTCTTTTCTCTCTCTCTCTCTCTATTTAAATATATTATTCCTTTGCAAAAGAGGTTACCAAGCAAAAGAGTCCTTTTTAGAATTAAAAGTTTGTTACAACTTAAATGACTTATCTTATCCTAATAGGTTTTAGATATGTACTAATAATTACCTTTTCATTATCTATATGTATATTTATTTATTTATTTTTATTATATTATTATTATTTTTTAATTTTAATTTTATTTTATTTTTAAATCCGGATATTACACAAATGTTCTCCAAAACTGAATATAACCATTCCCAATTCCATTTCTTAGATGACGAACAGAAAGTATATCCTTGGGAGATGAATTGGAGTTGCATGATAATCATATGTCACATGCCTTGTATCCCACTCATTCAGCTGCATACCAAACTTAGGTTCCAAAGGAAAACTCTCAGAGCCATTACCCTCCAGAGAAACATTGTTAGTGTTCCCCTGCCACCACAAAAATGAAAAAAGATAAAAAATATTGTTAGCATAGGATACCTGTCCACAATATGCCATTTTTCTAATTCTATATTAGCAGGCTGTTTATGTATTTTTGATAAGTGAAGTAGGTGGTTGTTATCCAATTCAATACTTTCTACCCATCATAATTTTAATCAGACTTAGAAACAGTATTGGAAAAAAATTCAAATTTGTGACGGCATAAACTATATTCCTGTTCATAATGAGGTTGAGCCATATTACTTATGAAGAGGGGGAGTGGGGATTGCCTTCACGTATAGTGGAATAACTTGGTGGGCATATGCTTGATTAATATTAGAGGAAAAAGGGTCATGCAGTTACCAACTTAAAGTACTATTTGTTGATCATTAATAACTTTTCTAAAGTTGAGGCTAGTCAGTACATATTAATATTACTTTGTTTTTTGTGAGACCCTTAACTTCAGATGTATGATTTTATTTATTTGATGTTGTGGCTCTAATGGTTGATTTTCTTCCTGTGTTTGGCAGAAAGATAATGTTTCCAATCAGCGTGAACATGTAGTGCATCTCCTTGCAAATGAGCAAAGTAGACTTAGTATACCTGATGTGCCTGAACCGGTATGTCCTATATTTTTCTGGTCAGATAATTGTCTGATCACTGGCATATTGGATGATAACCTATAGCATTGGCTACTCAAAATGTTAGTTCGTGTTTTTCCGCGAGGAGGATATTGGATATCTTGTTTTATATTCATTTAGAAATATCTTTTATTTAGCCCGTTCAACATAGGGTGAAATGATTTTGATGATGTGGCTTCAACGGAGTTTGGTTCTGGACTTTTCACTTGTTTGTATTCTAGTATGCTCGTACTTGTTTATATATTTATGATAAACTGTGTTGTTTATATGTTTGTTTTACATATGTACTTTATGTAAAAAGGAACCTGCTACCGTTTTGGATGCATGCCATTTGCATAATTTTCTTTGTTGAATGTTATGTCTTGACATGAACAGACATATGCTGTGTGTGTGTGTGTGTGTGTGTGTGTATATATATATATATATTGTATGTCTGTACACTCGGTATGTTTTTATACAATTCTTTGTAGTCTATATTTGTTTTTTGCTAAATTATTGTAGTCTATATTTAATAACATAGTTTCCACTTTCTAGTTAGCAAATTGACTTTCATACTGAAAAATCATGCCGAAAGACCCTAGCCTCCTCCTAGAGAGTGAAATTTGACCCTGAAGGTGTTGCTTGTTAATCCAATTTGCTTGGGCCTTGTTGGGATTCTTTAGGACCGTGATGGCAATGAAAAATCTTTTTATTTGTATTAATTGATAATTGATGAAGCAGAACACTAAAGGTACTTCACAACGTGGTCATCTTATAGGGAAATTATGAGCTTTAGATATCGTAAATGGTAGTGTAGTATATGTAATTGTTTTTTGTGGTTTCTCTTTCCTGTGACATGGTTATTTAAACTTCAAGATATATTCCAGTTTGAATTGTTTTATTTCTGAGGAACATAATTTAATGTTAAGAAACAGGGAATGAGTTCATAATAGAAATGTTTGAATCACGTATGCTTCTTTTTTTGGAATCTTCATTCTCCATTGTGCTCTGCTTGCTATGTAATTGCTTGTCTAAAGGAGCAAGTGCTGTCTGGTAGAATTTTTTTTTTGCCTTTGTATCTATTTGTTCTTTTTTATTGGTGGATACAAGTGATAGTTCTCTAAATGTATGAAGTTACCACTTAATCTTGGTGTTTTAATTTTATAATTAACTTGATAATGAAGGAAGCTTAATGCAATACTTTCTTTCCTTATTTCCTTTTGTTTATGGTGGTGTTAAACCTCAAATTAATCATGTGATGATCCATTTCAGATTTCTTTGGGTGATCTTTAACTTAATTTTCTCCTGTGATTTTGTATAGAAACTGGATGAGGCTGCTGCACAGAAGGTCTTTTTGAAGTCACTGGATAACTACATTACGTGGTGCAACTATTTGAGCATCCCACCAGTTTGGAGCAAGTATAGAACCTTGACCTTTCTTATAAGACGTCTCCGTGCAGTTTGTGTGTCTGTGTGTATCTATATATTACTTCATTTTATAGGCACTACATACACATAAATTAAATGTTTCAGATGATTCACATGATTTTAGATTACGATTACTATTGTTTTTTTCCTTTTACAGTTTGGAGGCTGTCAGCAAGGAGAAGAAGTTGTTATTTCTAAGTTTATACTTTTTGATATGGGGTGAAGCGGCCAATATTAGATTTCTCCCAGAATGCTTGTGCTACATATTCCATCATGTAGGTCGAGTTGGAGGGGTTGTTAATTATTGCTGTATCATTATAATTGATTTCCTGTTTAGACTGTGTTTCTGCAAGTAAAACTCAGTCCATCGTGCAACTCTTACTTTTAAATCTTAACAATATGGAGTTCGTTTGTCTTGTAGTCCCTTCTTTACCTGCTTTCTCATTCTTATGGCAATTCATCACCTTTGCTATGATATAAAAGATGTATTCTTTTTGAAGTTTACCGTTATAATGCTTTGTATACACTTCTTAGTATGCTTTTGGGGTCGTTCTGCAGATCAGATCCAGAAACATAACGAATTAGTAAACATAATTTTCTTTTTGGGTAGGATGTTTTACCGCTGAAGGAGAAAGAGTTCAACCCCTGGTAGATACCCGTTTCTGTGTGGGGTGGGGTGGGGGTGGGGGGGGAAGGAGTGGTTCATGGGTAAAGGGAGTGCTACATTGAGCAGTGTTGCAGTACTAGTTGTACCAAAAAAGTGCAGTATTTCTTCCTTTGCCTTTTCAGTTATAATTTTGGAAGAGTAGTTCTTTAGTCATGAACTGCTTATTTCAGCAGCTAGTTACTTTTTTCAGAAGCATGCTTGGTGGTATTTCCAGGCCTTTCTTTGTGGAAGGTGCAAGCTCAAGTCCTTGATAAAAATGTGGTAGGGAGGATTTATAGTTAACGAACACTAGCTAAACCCTCTGTATAGCCTGTATGTTGGACCATGAATTGAGTATACTTTGGTTCCTCTACCTTTACTATTCATATGGAAAATGGTCTGTTACTCCGCCATTACTTCAGCTTCCGTTTTTTTATTTTTTTTTATTTCTGCCTTTTTACTGAAGTTTGTTGCACAAGTTTTACTAAATAAGTTTTGTTGGTTTAGTGAATTTTTTTGACAATAAAATCCTTGAACAGATGGGAAGGGAGTTGGATGAAATTTTACGACAGCAAATTGCACGGCCAGCCAATAGTTGTCTTTCTGAGAACGGAGTTTCTTTCCTTCATCAAGTTGTTCTTCCTCTTTATGAGGTTGTTGCTGCGGTATGTTTCACTATCAACTTTCTTTTTCCCTCTCTTTATTTCTTTCTTTCTTTTGTCTCCTTTGACTGGTTTACCATAAATAAAGAGTGCTGCATCAATTGATTTGACAATGGTTTGTATCTTTTTATAGTCGCACATACACCGATTTTGCAATGCTTTAGGACAATATGCAATTTTCTTTCCCTGCATAAACAATATGGATTTCTGGCTTATCACTGAATCTAGCATCAATGCATCTGGTCCTATTTTGTCTCTCCGTTTGTATGCCGCTCTGAGAAAATATTACGCTGCAGTAACGCAACTGTAATTGTAATCTGTAGTCAAAGTAAGATGTGCAAAAAGTTGGTTAAACCTAATGTCCGAAGTGTGCGTGGAAGAATCCTCATCTCCTGGCTCCTTTAGTGTTACCGCAAAAAACCATTTTTTGAAGATATGACCTCTAGAGTTCTTACTTTTTCTTAAGCAACTGATTATCAATCAAAGACTGAAAATTTACTATTTTGAGTTAAATATATTATTTCTACTTTTCAAAATTAAGGGTCCAATTTTGAATGAGTAGTCCTCTAAGTTGGTTCAAAGGCGAGGCATTTACATATGTTTCGGGAGGTCCTTTTTTGGACTCCGTATCGGTTTAAGTACCGGTTTCGAGTGATACATACCGTAACTTTAGTTAGGAGCTTTATAGAATTTTTTTAAAATTATGAAAATTTCTAAATAATAATATCAAGAAGATGGATCAATTAAGTTTACAAAAAACACTATGGTCTATGGGTTTGTTTGCTACCTGCGTTTGTGGCAATAGTGGTTTGCAATGTTTGAACCTCCAAACGCATTGTCTCAATTTCGGTGCTTTTCGTTTGAGGCCCAAGCACTGCGTTAGTTAAATAAATTGCTTTTAAAATATGTTGCTACTAGACGAATAAGATTTTCAAGTGAGTTTGAACTTACAAATGTTTTAAACGCACCAAACGCTGCAAATGATGCAAACGCCGAGTAACCTAACATACACTATCTAGTACACATGGGTGGTGATCGATAAAATTGTGTAATAAGAGCTTATATGAAATAGAGGCGCTGTATAAAATATAGATTAAATGTAAAAAAGTTTTTTGATAACTAATATGTATAATACGTCTGACTATGACATTTTACTATTTTACGCTTAGATCAATTTATACAAACTTATGGTGGAGTAATTATAAAATACATTATAAATAAACAATTAAAACAAAATTACGAATAATGTATAACTAGTAAAATATTTCAAGTTTAATAAAACATAATAATTATGACAATTTTACATAATTATTATAAAATATGACGACGGTGATGGTGGGTTGTGGTGGATGTAGGGGAAGAAGTGAAGTGAAAATTTTAAAAAATAAAATTAGAGTAATATGGGTAAAAAAGTAATGAGGAGGCTCTTTTTCTAGAAAGAGTTGCTTTAATCTTATTTTTTTTAAGAGGCAAAAAGAGGTTGACAAATTTTTATCAACCAAGTCCGTGCGAAAAAGAGGCAAGGCCAAAAAGAGGCTATCAGACAGCCCATAATATTGTTTAAATGATAAAATAGACATTTGTCATACATGTCTAATGTTGCATTGCATAAAGACTGAACAATAAAATATATTAATTTCTTTTGCCATGTAATTTAACTATATATTCATTAAAGTATAATTATTCCTTTTGTCAAGTAATTCAAATTCAAGTATGCCAATTACATTTATACCCAAACAAAACTCAAATGGTCCACAATGAAATAAAGTAAATCCAAAAAAATTAGAACTTAAAGCAGACTGATCAAATTAGTTAAACTCACTAATTAAATTGAATAAACAAGTTAAGCTCTAATTAAAATACATTAAATAAATTAAATTAATTGAAAAAATTAGATTAATTAAACTTAAAAAAAATAAATTAATTCAACAAATTGGATAAATTAAATTTAAAAAAAATCAAATTAATACACCAACAAGACCGTGGCCCTATGGCCTATACATTAACACCGTCCCCACCCCTTTATTATCAAGCCTAGCCCTTTAATTCTTGAACCAACAACCAGCCTGCCCCAATTATAATCACTTAAAAAGAAAATAGATCATAATTGGAAGTGTACTAAGAGCCGCAAAGTCAGAAATTGAGCAGATGAGTGGAGGAGATTGGGTGCGGAGGAGAGGAAGAGATGGACTATGGAGGAGAAGAGAAGATCGGTCATGGAGGAGAAGAGTACATAAAGAAAAGTTTGCAAAAAAGGTACTTTTATTTTATCGATTCTTCTGTGGAGGAGATTGCCGTGATTTCTCGAAAAAACCTTGTCGTTATGCTGAAAACTCGTTCATACATGCATTATCCAACATTTCTCGATTCGTGTCTAGGTTTCAGTTCTGGGTTTCAATTCTGTCATTGCCGAAACCTAATCATTAAGCCAATATTTTTGGAGTAAAGGCCGATACTTTGTACGATAACTCTAACCACCCGCCATTTGTCTTGTAAAACCTCTTTACTTCCAAATCTCTCATTGGACTCATCGACTTGGGTGCCGTTTGGTTGGAAGGGATTGTTCCTAGCATTTGTTCCTGCGTTTGGCTCCTAAAATGGTTGGATTCGGTATTCCGAATGGAAAGGCCAATTTCATGTTTCTACGATCCCAATCTGTATTTAATTGAAGCAGACCTTTTATACTAGAGAAAGGTTATTACAGTTGAATGAGGATTCCTTAGAGGTTGGTAATGGGCATTCCAATGCGGGGATTTGACCCCACTCATACATATATTTATTATTAGAATATATGTGTTATTAGTTTATACTCCCTCCGTCCTCAAAAGGATGATTAGAGTACAATTTGCACACATTAGAAAAAGTAAAAGTAAAGGAAAGAGAGTAATAATTGACTAGTTTTTAAGTAAATTGACTATTTTTAAAGTTAATAATTAAGCATAAATAAATTTATTTTTAAAGTTATAAAAATTGGGGTTAGTAGTAAATTGTTTATATTTTTTTTTTGGTTATAATCTCTTAACCTGAATTTTGGTGAATAGTATAAAAAATAGTTTAAAAAATTGTCAATTTGACTTTAACAAGTCAAAACTTGGCATTTAAAAAATTGGGTTAAGTAGTAAATTATATATACTTTCTTTTGGTTATAATCTTGACCTATATTTTGCTGAAAATAGTACAAAAATTAGTTTAAAAAAAGTGTCAATTTGACTTTAAAAAGTCAAAATTGAGCATTTAATTTGGAATGGAGGGAGTATTATATTTATAATATAACTCACAAGCTCTGTAGAGAATACCAATACGAACTTTTAATCAAGGTATTATGCAACCACTAGCAAATAATGCAAATATTGTAGTTGAATTTTCAATGTGAATCATTAGCTTCCCAAATCTCAATGAGTTTTCCTTGTGTTATTTCCTTTCTTTTTCGTAGTTCTTCTACAAGTATTTACTTTCTTTTTCATATTCCTTGTACAAGACATAACCGTTGTATCATCTTAACCAAATCGATTTTGCCTAGTAACTAACCATAATAACTTCTTATTTTTCGCTAGGAAACCTACCATTCTTATTGGGATTTGCGCTGACATTATTCTTGAGGGAAACTATATCCTGATATAAGGCCTGGAATGAACCTTAACCAATGTCTGCGTTTTTATCTTTCCATCTTCATAAACGTAATCGAACTTCAACAGTCGCATACGAATTTGGGACCATTTTTGTGCTCAAAATCAATGAATGATCCATGAGTATCAATTATTGCGCACAGATCATTTTTCTCACTATGATCATATCATCAATCACAAAACAGGCAAGATGACCCATGGAACATACCCCAAAAATTCTTGACTAATTGCGCTTATGTATCTGTTTTTGTACATCAGATATATTCCTTCCTTTTAACTTTCTTTCATATATAGATAAGCTTTGGGAGTCTGACATGTTAAGAATAAATATATATTCAAAAGTGAATGATCCACGATCGCTACATAATTCATCATGTAAGAATGATACAAAGCATCAATATTAAAATATGAACAGATTAAAAAATTGGATTACAGTTCTCTACCTTCATAATTACAGTTTTCTAATACCTGTTTGGTTTCTAATTAAATTGAAAATCATGTTAAGTGTGCTTGGCATTGTTGATTGGGAGCTGTGATTGTGTCTATGCAGTGTTCTATAGTTTCTCAGAGAATTAGTCTCAGGATATACTCGCTTGTAGATAAATATATCGGTCCTATGATTATATATTGAAATATAATTCACAAGACTTCAGTAATCTGCTTTGATTCACAGGAAGCTGCAAACAATGATAATGGGCGAGCACCTCATTCAGCATGGAGAAACTATGATGATTTTAATGAGTATTTTTGGTGAGCTTTATATTCTAGCTGCGTTATCGAATTTCCTTATATTTTTCTTTTTTAAATTTTGGACTTCTCTTAGTTTTTCTGACCTTTTTCTTTGCAGGTCACTCCGTTGCTTTGAGCTTAGTTGGCCATGGCGCAAAGGTTCTTCGTTTTTCGTCAAGCCAACACCGAGGTCAAAGGTTTGCAACTCTCTACCTTTTTTTGCTTTGGTTGATGATTTGATTGTTGTTGATTAGTTGTAACTGGTCAACTTAAATGTTATGTATGCATACGAAGTATCATTTCAATGTCCACACCTCCATTTGGCTTTCAAAACCTGAATATTGTCGGACTTTTATTTTGTAAACATAGAGATCTGATTGTATCATTGTGTTAAAAAGCTTTCATTTTGGCTCTGATGATAGTTTTTGGACGGTGGATATATCTCATTTGAGCTTCAATTTGTCGTTCCTAAAACATTTTAATATATTATAATAGTAATACCTTTGTGGACATGATTATGTTATAGTGCTGACCGATTTTAGAGGAGAACTAATTTGTAAAATTTCAAAGAAGATGGATAAAATTGCATACTCTCGATAAATGAATTAAGATTTTCCAATTCAGCCTTCGCCTTTTTGTTTAAAATCATAGGGAGACACTTTTAATAAGATTTAACAATTTAGATTATGTCCATTTGTTTTTGATATAGAGGAAGAGCAACTTTAGTCGAACCATTTTCTGGAATAATAAATGATAAATACTTGCATTTGTTTTATCCCAAATAATTTCCTTTCAAAAGTTAAACTTCGTTGTTTATTTAATAATTACTGGCCAGTGTGTTTTTGATTATTTTGTGCTGTGAATTTGTGAATTTTACTCAAGTCTTGTCATCGTATATTGCTTTGCTTGATTTTCCTTTTCATTACAGAATTTTCTAAAATCTGGGAAAAGTAAACGTCGTGGAAAAACTTCGTTTGTTGAGCACAGGACATTTCTGCATCTTTACCATAGTTTTCATCGCCTGTGGATATTTCTTTTCATGATGTTTCAGGTTTGCAAGTTATTTAAAATATTATTTTAATAAGTTTCTTTCTGCTTTAAAGCTTATGGTTGCCATCTTTATTTGCATAGTTGTATAGTGGTTTCTTTTTAGGTTTTTCCTTAATATTGAGTCCATTCAATTATTACCTAGATTTATGGTTGGTATAATTCATATGATGGACCATGACTGCTTTCTATTATTTTTATCTTAGAAATTATTGCATTTTTCTATAGTTGTTAAATTTTATGATTTTTGTAGTGCGTTTGACAGTTTTAAGGGCAAACTGGGGTAGAACCTGAATTGGGCTTTCAAATAAGAAAATACCATTTAAAGAAGTCTGTTGAAAATCTTTTGCTCACTAAGGCAGTAGTTTTGAAATTTATGATGAGTAATTCACTGTGGCAAGATGTGAAACATGTTTGAGGAAATGCAAAATACACCACAATCGAAGCTATATTGATATCTATATTAATGTGCAATCATTGTTATCAAAGACGCCACGGAGAGGCATGGTGGTAGCCGACCGCAATCTTTTATCATGACTTTAATTGTATTGGAACCTATGAACAATCTTTTGATTATATTGGACAATCACCAAGTCACTCTCGATTGTTTGTGTTCCAATCTATTCATTTTCTTGGTATGAATCTAAAATATAAAATAAATAATGGTTAAATTTTAAGTATGTAAAAAATAGTAGTATTAGTAATTACTTATTACTTTCTAACCAACAATAGAAAGTATTTACAAACTCAAATGTACTCTAATTGTGCTCACAATTGGAAGAACAACAAAGGCCAATAATTCTTATTGCAAACTTTGCAAGCTCAATTGCTCACCCTCCAAAAGCGCTCCACCAATTAACTAGCAAGCATTTAGAGGAAATATAAATATCTTTAAAAGGATGAAAAAGAAGAATTTGTATAATTATAATTTATATTTTATATCTTTATATATATTTTTAATATACTTATGAGGATACTTTAATTTTCGTTGCCTAACTGTCATTGCTCTTGCAAAAGTATCTCGAGAAGCATCATAATTATCGGCTAAATTGTTAATCTTGTCTAGCAAATCTAGTTCGGACACCATTTTTGTAAGAACGTCATTGAAGCCTTCTCATAGCTTGTAAGCTAAATCTCTCGAGCATCATAATTATCGGCTAGATTGTTAATCTTGTCTAGCAAATCTAGTTCGGAAACCATTTTTGTAAGAACGTCATTGAAGCCTTCTTTCCACTTGGCTTTCCCATCGCCTGTGTTACTCGGACTCGGGTGCGGGTGCGGGTATATGTGTGAATCTAGGTGTCGGACACGTGAAGTCAAAAAATAGAGGATACGCATATATGAATCCTAATTTGGACACGGGTGTGGGGATACGGCGTATAATATCAAAAGACAATTAGTTACATCAAAAAACAAGTGAGCCCATCAGTCAGCCCACATGCCCAGACCACACGACTAAGCAATTGGGCCTAATCTCAGTACACAGCCCACATGAGGCTGCTTATACATGATCAACTTAACCGTAGACCACACGATTACGCAATTGGGCCTAATCCCAGTACACAGCCCACATGGCTGCTTATACATGATCAACTTAACCGTGGGCCCCCAACAATTCCCAGCCTAATCCCAAAGTTGGCAACCAGGATCAGCAGAATTTGAATTTTGAAACATATGTGGGCCCCAAAACAACATCAGTCAGCAGTAGCAGGGGTCCCCGCAAAGGCAGCATACATCCCACTTGAGGTTGCCAAGAGTAAGCATTTAAGCATGATAACTGTTGAATTTTTGGCTCATAATTTGGTTAGTGGCAGTAAAAGGAATAGTGAGGTAGGAAAAGAATTGTTAGATTTCTTTTGTCCTCACACGTGCCAAGAAATTAAGAAGGAAAATGGGGCATGAATCAGACAAGGAAAAGAGGTGGGAGAAGAAAAGAAAGAAAAAGGGGAGGGTTAGGCATACCTAACATCCCACTCACCTACCATTCTTTGAATTGTTTGTCCCATGGGTAGGTAAGCCTTTGTCTATAAAAGGCTACCAGCATAAGACTAACTCATGGAGTGAAAGTGTTAAGGCTCCTCCATCCGAGAGGAGGGAAAGGAGGAGGAAAATGGAATAAGTCAGATTCCATGAAACACTATTCCAAGGTAGAGAGATAAGAGGTATTCAAGTATTAGAGAATTTTGTGTGAGAAGATTCTCTTGGGGGATGGATTATTTTTCTTGAGTGGATGTGAGGAAATTTCTGAGAGTGTGAGTGATTGTAATATTATTCACATAGTAAATTTTCTCTTATTGTCTTTTGACAACAAAAGTGTTTTTTCTCCGGTTTTGGAGTTTCCACTATAATTCTTGTGTTGTGTGATTGTTCTTAATTCTCAATTTCCCATTTCTCTACGTCGTGAGACGTTTGTTTTCCCAACAATTGGTATCAAAGCTTGGTTCTTTAAATGTTTGGCGTAAAAATCGACAGACAGAAATTTGATGGGAGAATTATTTTTGGCTTGTGGCAAAGTCAAGTCAAAGATGTGATGATTCAATCTAAGTTACACAAGGCGTATGGACATCCTCATGGCATACTGCTAGTAACCAACGTTGCCATGAAAGAGGATGTGTTATCACTAGCAGGTTTTTTGTACGCGAGCATTGGTTGGCATTGATGCAAGGTGTGTGGTGATTTCGATGGCTGATGAACTTCTGGGAAAGCCAACGTGGAAGTTGCACCATAATTTTTCAGCAAGTTTGTTCGACATGAAATATTAGAATGGTTGATTCTGGTGTATGTATACTCTTTATGGTGGAGTATGATAATTCTCTAAATTGAGAATAATGACTGTTGGTGAAGACAGTGATAGCGGAAGCTATGGAAAATCTTAGAATGATTTATTCTGAGTGGATGTATACTCTTTATAGTGGAGTATGATAATTCTCTAGTGAGAATTATGACTATTGGTGAAGATAGTGATTATTGGGAAATAAATTTTCTTTTGTCCTTACACGTGCCATGAAATTAAGAAGGAAAATGGGGCATGAATCAGACAAGGAAAAGAGGTGGGAGAAGAAATGAAAGAAGGGGAGGGTTAAGCATACCTAACATCCCCACCCACCTACCTTTCTTTGAATTGTTTGTCCCATGGATAGTTGTTTGCCCCCTGGGTAGGTAAGCCTTTTGTCTATAAAAGGCTACCAACATAAGACTAACTCATGGAGTGAAAGTGTTGAGGCTCCTCCATCCAAGAGGAGGGAAAGGAGGAGGGAAATGGAATAAGTCAGATTCAATGAAACACTATTCCAAGATAGAGAGATAAGAGGTATTCAAGTATTAGAGAATTTTGTGTGGGAAAATTCTCTTGGGGGATGAATTATCTTTCTTGAGTGGATGTGAGGAAATTTATGAGTGTGAGTGATTGTAATATTATTCACATAGTAAATTTTCTCTGGTTGTCTTTTGACAACGAAAGTGGTTTTTCTCCTGTTTTGGAGTTTCCATTATAATTCATGTGTTGTGTGATTGTTGTAAATTATCAATTTTCCATTTTTCTACTTTGTGAGACGTTTGTTTTCTCAACAATTACCCAAATGGGGGGCAGTTAGCAATGCATCAGCAGATTTGAAAAACCGTGGGCCCCAATTACTCGGACCATGAATGGCAACACACTGCTTTTTGCCCTTTGAATTCCCAGATGGGGCCCTTTTTTTCCTTTTCTCCCACTTTTTCTAGTCTTTTTCTTCTCTTTCTTCTTCCTCCTTTCTCGTCTCTTCTTCTCCGATGAACCACCTGCAGAAACAACCGTATTCGGATTTCTGTGGCCGGATTCCATACAAATCCCGCATCCGAACCAGTGTCGTGTCGACACGGGTACTCCACCAAATATGGCAAGTGCGAGTAACACAGCCCATTGCCACTCAATAATGTCAATAACCTTCTTGTAGAGTATTTGTTTGTTAATTTTGATCTTTTTCTTCGCACACTCCATCACCACGAAAACTTCTGGCATAACTGACTTCTCATCACCATAAACAATCCTTACGGCTACAAGAAGTGGTTGTGACGCTCTAATGTAATCTTTAAAAACATTCTAAAATGTAATTGAAATTATAGTATCACATACTTTCATTCCATTTTAGTAGTCGACAACTTAGATTTTATCCAATCCATGAGCAAATGACTTGATGCATCTCTATACTTATATAAACTCTGTAGGGTGAAGAGAACTATAGCAAATCTATTAACTCCAGGTCTCACAAGATCCCTCTTTTTTGTTTTTTCTCTCATCTCATCAAGAAGATGACCGTGCTTGAAATGAATATTGTTTTTCTTCTTACATTTGTGATTGTGGGCAGGAATTTCTTTAGCTTGCCTTAGTCCTCTAGCATAAGGCCTAGACAGTGAGCGACAGAAGGTGTTCAAAACAATGTAGGCCTCCTCTCCATTAGTATATAACCTGCTGCCTTGTAATTAGAGGCATTGTCCATTTGAACAAAATACTTGGGGCCAATTTCCTCAATCTTGCTATCAAAGAGATTTTCCAACATTATGACATCTTGCGGCTGACTGGAAGCATCAATGAACCATGAAGTCCCCTCCGAACTCTTTACAAGGAAGTTCAACAAGTGCCTTCACATCCTATTTGTCCAACCATTCGACAGGAGTGTGCAGCCATATTACTTGCAAGAAACTTCATATTTCTCCTTTAACTAATTAGTTTATTTTTTTACCTTCTCAAGTAAAGAAACCCTGAATTCCTAATACGTTGGAGGCTTTAAACCGACCCAGATTACCTTATGTACTCTATCATCACCTCGAAGCTCCTCACATTTGCATGCCACACTCGTAAAAAAAGTTGGCAATGTGCATATGGACTCTCTTTTTCTTTCGGTGTCCTCGAATGATTTTCAATAGTTCTTTGTCTAAGACTCTTGTTATGCCTCTCCACTACAATTTCTTCGATAGTCTTCGTTCTTCGATAGTCTTCCTTGAAGTGATTCAACAGTCTTTGTCGAAACTTTTGGTTGTGGCTTTTGGAAGTAAAAAACAGTTTTCTTCCTTTTGGAAGCAGCCCCAGAACTTGGAATAGTGTTAGAGGAAGCATTGGAAGCCTTGGAAGCCATGCTTCGAGGATCAGATGATTGTTCTTGTTGTACTGCTACTACATCATCATCATTTAGCTCAATTGGCTTGTTCCTTTTTTTACTATTTAAAGCCGTATGCATCTCTGTCATAATTTCGGTGGTTGTTTTAGAGCACTTCGCTACATCTCCAAAATTTTCACCTAATTGTTGCTTGAGTCTCTTGATTCCCGAATGACATTTCTTTCCACAAAGTATACATTGCACTACATCTTTACTATTTGTATCAGGTCAATATCCATATTTTCAATTCGGATCGTTCGATTTAACCTTTCGTTTAGGGTTATTGGTTATATCAAATATTTTTTCATTCATCAAAATATTAGCCACTGTTCATTGTCCAAACTATGAAATATCTAGTTAAGAAAATTTCATGTTTACTATTCATGGGATGTATGAGGCTGTCCAAAATATCCAAAATGTAACCACCCAAGTTAAAAAAAACATATGTAGGTAAAGAATTATGTCAATATATGTCTCAGTTCCATGAAAGAATTATTTAATACTCCTTTCATATTAATTTAATACTCATTTCATATTACAATAACGGCTCTATGCCCACTGTTAAAGATAAACGATAACTTCATATTACGATAACAGTTCTAATCTTCTATGCCCATTGTTAAAGATAAACACTAATTTCATATTACAATAACATTTCTATGCCCACTTGTTAATGATAAACAATACCCACAAAGTTCAAAACAACACCCACTTTTAAATATATGACTATTCAGCATTCCCTGACCCATTTCAGTCCCACCAGCACTTCGTTTCACCAAAAGAAATAGAGTTCACATAGACTTCAATTCGCATGTGTGAGAGAGGGAAGTAGAGAAAAGTAAACAAACCTGTGAAAGTGCAACTTGAACTAGCAGGAGAAGTTAGACTTCAAGTCACAGAGGAAGTGCAGGGGAGGCAGGAGAAGTCCAAGAGGAGGTGCGCGACTGGCGAGGTGAGACTAGGGGAGGGGGAGGCGAAGTCGAAGTCGACTGGAGGAGTCGAAGTCATGATTCACAAAAAGATTCTAGGGTTTTAAATTTTTAATCAATGACTGAAGTCGATGGCTGAAGTTGGGTAAATAGAAGACCCATTGGTCATGGGTAAAAAAGTTTTTTGGGCCAAAGCTGCCCTTTGCAGCTCGTGCGCGATGACATGAGACGTCAAGCTGCCAAGGCGCACACCTTGATAGTTCTGCCTCAAGTTGACACACGACATGTCCCTCTCTTCATCGCCTAGGCGACGACATGGTGACGCCATGACAACTATGTGTGCAATATATTAATATGATGTGAGACACATGAAAATTTAACAATGTCTGTGCATATACAAGTATTTCACAATAAAAGTACTTAGCAATCACTTGTGCAAGATATGTGCTGTTGCAGGCAACCAAAAATAAAACCTTACTGCGAACAATTTTAATGTAGTAGTGCAAGCAAGAGTTGATCCCATAGAGAATAATTTTTTTTATACGTTATATTCCAAAAATGGGGGTTTTGATTGTGATTATTAAAGTAAACTAAAAATAATGCAAAATAATTTATTAAAGTAAATAAGAGATAACAAACCTTGGATTAGATCAACTTCCACCTCAGAAACTTACATTGATAATTGACATACGCTACGCTTAGGCGATAAGGCGATCACCATGGCGTCCTTAAGGCGACAAGTCGTTTACAATGTGTAATTTATATATTATTTATTTTTTACTTAACAAAAATATTGGCAATAAAATTTCATATACGTTAAAACTCAAAACATAACATTATGGAATAACATTAAAGGAATAATTATGTAAATACTTAGCAATAACAATCCAAAAACAAAACACTTGATATTAAAAATTAGTAAAAGAAATGAAGAATTCAACAAACACCACAAAAAAAATAAAGTTGCAACCAACCATCTCAAATATGTAGTTTAATAACTAATAAAACACCACCATAGCAAGTCAAAATAATGTATAGACTCTCTACACTAGTCTAGAAACATTGTTCAAGCAAAATCATCATAGAAAAGGTCATCTACATCTCTTCCACGAGAACTACTCTCATTCAAAGGCGTAGGTGGTTGTCGTTCTCCAAAATCATCCTCCACATTTTCATTATCATTTGGAACTATTTCTTCTTTATTAACTTCATTATTGGAATCGGAATTCATCAACCTTAATTTCCCTTGAAGTTGAACCACCACCACGTCGAGAGGACGTCATCAAATTATCACTAGCATTAGCACTAGTCCTCCTTGAAAGATTGCGACCCTCAAGCGTGTTGGATGTACCGGTTGCTCGATCCACATCATTACATGTAAGATCCTCCCCGGGATGAACAACATCGACCTCATTATCGATCCATTCATTACCCCATTCAAAGTTATCAATGGCTAATAGATCAAAATTATTTCTAAGTTCACGCCTCTTTTGGAATCTTGAGTCGATCTTTCGATTATATTAGACATATACCAAGTCACTCAATCGTTTGTGTTTCAATCTATTCCTCTTCTTCGTATGAATCTAAAATAAATAGAACAAAAACTAATAATATTAGTGATAAAATTTTAATTATATAAAAAGTAGTTAATATTAGTAGTGAATGACTTATTACTTTTAAAATTTGAACTAACAATAGAAAGTACTTACAAACTCAAATGTACTCCAATTGCGCTCGCAGCCGGAAGAAGAACAACAGATGCCTAGAATTCTTTTTGCAAACGAGAATGGCTCAATAGCCTGTACTCCAAAAGCATTCCACCAATCAACTAGCAAACATTTAAAATAAATATAAATATTTTTAAAGGGAGGAAAGGAAGAATGTATATAAATTATAATTATAATTTAGCTTTTATATCTTTATATATATTTTAATATACTTACGAGGATTCTTTATTTTTCGTTGCCTAATCACCATTTCTCTTGTAAAAGTATCTCGAGAAGCATCATAGTTAACGCCAAGATCGTCCCACGTGCCTCAATCACCAAAAACGCGTCAAATCCTGCACAGAAACGAGTAAGTACCGAGAGCTTGACGACTTGGGCTGCCGGGGAATAGCTCCGGTGTGAGAATTAGTACAGGCTGAGATAAGGTTAACAATGGAGGTTTAGTGCTCTAGTGCTGAAAAAGTAATTTGCATGTACCTTAATCTCCAATGTAGTGCTCTGTACTTATAGTGACCTCACCGCTTTGCATGCAATCCTTGTCCCAAATCAAATCAAGGTTCCCCACTAACATAGGATTATGTCAAACCTCCTTTAATTAAGGATGTGGATCCATAGCCCAACCCTTGCCTCCATAAACAGAATCCAAATATGAATAGGATCCACAATCCATACATCCCCTGTCCACTACAACGACCTCTGGCCCAAGCCCAAATAACCCCATATAAATAATGGCCCATTACAGCCCAAAAGCCCAAATAACCATGACCTAACATTGCCCCCCAGTCTTCTATCAAATAGAATATTCGATGGAAGAGTATACAAAAAATGGCCCAAATAGTAAAGGAGTCCAAATGAATCCGAACAAGTCCCAACCATTAAAACCACCCAAAACCGGACATTTTAACCCTTCAGTTCCATCATCATTATCCTCATTAAATGCGCCGCCCTCGATATCCGTAAACAAATGAAAAGACAACACTATAAAAACCCTCATCCCCTAATTTTACACGGTTCCACCTGCTCATTTGAAATTCAAAGATCTCTTGCTTTCCCCTTCCTCCAGCTCTCTTTGTAAACTAACAACAATGACCTCTCAAAACCCAGAAAACATCACCCCAATCTCTGTAACCCCCCTTGCTTACATTCTAGCCGCCACTACTCCCACAAATATCATTTCAGAGGCAAACCCCAACACCGCCCCATCTTCCAGCAAAAACCCTCCAACAGCTGCTACCCAAAACACTCTTCTTGAATACCAAAACGACATGCCAATACCCCCTCTCAACTCAAAGAGGATGATATTCGCATCATCCGAGAATGCTACCAGATTCCAGACACCCACCACCTGAGAATGCCAACACCCATCGACCGTATGTACCACCGTCCCGAAGGCTGGACCGCCATGCACCTCACCCTCTTGGAGAAAGGTGTTCGCCTTCCCCTCCATGCCTTCATCATCACCCTTCTTAGGTTTATAGGTGTCGGATTAGGCCAGCTGGTCCCTAATTCATATATCCATATCCTCGCCTTCATTGCCTTTTGCCACGAGATAGGAATTCCTCCCTCAAGCGATTTCTTCTCCTCTTTATTTACCAGCGGAAACTTCCGAAAACGGGGTTTCAAAATGCTGAGCAAACAAGCCCAAAAACCCAACGCCAAATTCGAGAAATGCCCCCTGATGGACAGCCAATCGAGCAACAAAGGATGGCACAAAGATTGGTTCTTCGTTACAGGTCCTGAAATCCCCATGATCCCAGAATGGACCTCCCAAAAACGCCTATCTCTGGACTTCGGCGACATCTCTGACGAATGCGTGATAGAGATGACGAAGCTACTCGAGAAACTGCCACTGAAAGAATGGAGCTTCGGCCTCTTGCTTGAGCAAACAAGCATGGTTATACGACCACAAATGTAAGTCCCGAACTCAATACTTGTGTAATTTTTCAAATTTCCTTTAGTAATTATTCTGAAACACGCTTCCCTATTCTCTGCAGTATCCCTCATCAAACCGACTTCGATCGACCAAAAAGAACTTGAAGATTTTCTCTCTGCTAACCCCTCTCAAACCTCTACCGAACCCCAAAATACCGAACCCCAAAACACTGAACCCCAAACCACCGAACCCCAAACCGCTGAACCACAAATCACCGAATCAACACCTGCCGAATAGTCAAGCCAACCTCGCCGAAAGAAAAGAGCCGCCAAAAAACTTAAACACCTCCCTGTCCCCACACTTAACGAAAGCCTCCTCGACATGCCCATCGCCGAACGCACCCAAATACTCCGAACCAAAAAGAAACGAGCCAAAATAACCCCTCTTACTGATGAAGAACACAGAGTACCTTCTACCGAAGCCAACCAACCACATATCGTCCCAATCGAGATTAATGAACCTAACGAAGAAACCGAAGAACAAGCCGAACCCAATTCTCCCCTTTTCAGATAGAGAAAACGCGCTTTAGACAATCAACCAACCCCATTAACCGAACTTTCGACAACGCATGCCCCAACCCCAATCGAACAACCAAGATCTTCTCCCCAACGACCAACTTCCTCTACCTCCATCCCCGAAGCTATTCGTTCGCCTACCTTATGGCCAGACAATAATGAAAATTTCCCACTTCACCTTTACGACGCCTTTGTACTTAACACTGACGACCACCGCTTCGGCAACAACTCCATCTCTGACCTTATTCAAGCTGGCATGACCCACCAAGCCAGAGTAAGTCGATTATTACTTAATCACTTTCATTCACAAATATCTTCCTGAAACTCCTTAACTCTGAACAATTACAGGCAAATGGAATCTTCGGTCGGCTAAACCAGAAATACAAGGATATGGAAACCGAAAAAGCGGCCGCCCGAAGAGAAAATGCCATCCTGAAGTCTGCCTTGGCAAGGGAGAGGAGTCTACATGGCGACGCCCTTTTCTACGCCGAAGGTCTCAAAAAAGATCTCGCCAAACTTAAAGAACAATTAACCACTGCCGAAGCCCTCCAACGAACCACTTCCGAACAGAACCAGGAACTAAAACTGACAAACGAAGTGCTGACGCAAAACAACTAGAGCCTTACTAAAGAAATCAACGAAACAAAAATTTCTGAACAGAGGCACCTTGCACTTCGGTGCAAAGTCGAAAAAGAGCTCTGCGAACTTAGGGCCCTCGACCCTCCATTAACCGAAGAACTCCGCAACGAAATTCGAACCGAATACCGCAAATCGCCCGATCTAACCAATGAAATAGTTCAGATGTATGCTGAAGGCTACGAAATAGCTCTAAGCAAAGGCAAAGCGAAGCTCGCCGCCACCTCTCTGAACCCATTACTCCTCGATTCTTCTAAAGACGAAGTCGAGGATAATGCCGAAGACGACCCTCCACAAAAATAACTTACAAACTTGTAAAAATTCAATGATATTGTAATCGCTTCGTATATTTAATTTCCTTCTATTCTTCTTACATTCATCACATACATTTACTATATCAAATAATCAAATAATATGAACTCAACACTTCAAATAAAATCAAGCAACAACTCAAAGTAATACCTTTCATTACCGAAGAGTTAAACAGATCTTTAACAATCCTGTTCACCATCTTTAGGACGAACATGCCCTGCTCACTATCTTTAGGATGAGTAGGTTCTGTTCACCATCTTTAGGATGAACAGATCCAACCGAACCTCGCAACAAACCTGATCGCCATCTTAAGGGCGAACAGGCCCTGCTCACCATCTTTAGGATGAGCAGGTTCTGTTCACCATCTTTAGGATGAACAGACCACCGAACCTCCAGAAAATTCAGTTCGCCATCTTTAGGACGAATCAGGACCCTGTTCATCATCTTTAGGATGAGCAGGTTCTGTTCACCATTTTTAGGATGAACAGGTCACCGAACCCCCAAACAACCAGTAGACAAAACATCATTGGAGAAAAAAGTTCTTTTATTGATAATCGTTGAGAGATGTACAGACTCAAGAACTCTGATAGTGACCCTATTGAAAATATTTTCGAAGCGTTCCTGCATGCCAAGTGTTCTTTATCTCAGTCCCATCCATTGTTCGCAACCGATAAGTTCCTGACTTCGGTACTTCAACAATCTCATAAGGACCTTCCCAGTTCGGCATTAGCTTTCCCAAATTCTGAGGTTTAGAAACTTCCACTTCCCTAAGAACAAAATCTCCCACTTCAAATCTTCGAAGCTTTACCCGTTTGTTATAATGTTTAGCCACTCAACGCTGATATGCCGCCAATTTCACCAGGGCTGCTTCCCTACCTTCTTCTAGCAAATCCTGATTGACCCTAAGTCCCTTGTCGTTATACAACTTCCTAAACTGACCGACCCGAAGGCTTGGCGAACCAATATCCACAGGAACCAAAGCATCTGAACCATAAGCCAGTCTAAAAGGCGAGTCTCCCGTAGTAGTCCTTGGTGTGGTTCGATAGGCCCATAACACACTAAGTAACTCTTCAGGCTACCTTCCTTTTGCTTCATCAAGTCTTCTTTTAATACCATTCAGGAGTGTTCTGTTACTCACCTTAACTTGCCCATTCAACTACGGATGAGCAACCGAAGTCTTTCGATGCTGAATTCCCAACTCCTTCAAGAATGCTTCGAACTTCGAACTTCGAACCCACAAACTGGCGACCATTATCTGATACCACCACCATAGGAATACCGAAGCGAAACACCACATACTCCTTCAGAAACTTCAAGCATTCTTGCTCCGTGATGGTCCGAAGAGGTTTTGCCTCCACCCACTTAGTCATATAGTCGATTGCTACTATAACAAAGCTGACTTGCCCTTTTGCCTTCCGCAATGGACCCAGTATGTCCACCCCCCAAACAACAAAAGATATGGGAGACAAAATCGAGTATAACTCTTCCGGTGGCTGATGTGGGATCGGACTGTTCAACTGACACTTCTGACACTTCTTCACATAATCAAATGGCTTCTTTGAAAATTGTTGGCCAGTAATACCCCTGCCGAAGTACCTTGTAAGCTAGTGACTTTGAAGCCATGTGATCACCACAAATACCTTTATGGACTTCTCGAAGGACGTAATCAGTTTCAGAGGGAACCATACACTTCAGCAAGGGAGAGGAGTAAGCCCTTCGATAAAGATCTCCATCAATAATCATGAAGTTCGCTCTTTTGTACTTCATTTTTTTGGCCAATATCCGATCCGAAGGCAATACGCCATCTGCCAAGTAGTCGAGATAAGGGGTCATCCAGCAGTTAGAACGCCCTACACACATCACTTCCTCATGTTGGATGTTGGACGCTCAGCTGCTTCAAGACCTCTAAGTAAACCGTCCCATCGAACGTACTCGCTTCAGTTGTAGCTAGCTTTGCCAATGCATCGGCTATCAAATTATGTGATCTGTCTATCCCTTGAAACTCATAAGAATCAAAACACTGAAGTCGATCCCTCAACTCTGCCAGATACTTCACCATTCTCGAACCCCTACCTTCATACTCCCAAGAGACCTGTTTGACGACCAACTGAGAGTCGCTATAGATGGTCAACCTCTGAACCTCAAGACTCTTAGCCAATCGTAACCCTGCCAACACTGCTTCGTATTCAGCCTCATTCGTTGCCCTGAATCCAAATCTAATAGCCTGCTGCACTTTGAACCCCTCTGGACTCGTCAAGATAATTCCAGCTCCACTGATATTTGAAGTAGACGATCCATCAACATACAACGTCCACAAACTCTGCACCTGCTGAAGCACTGCGACTGCCTTCTCGAACCCTTCAACTTCCCCCAAACTATCGTCAGCTTCAGAGAACGAACATTCGACCACAAAATCAGCTAAGGCTTGACCTTTAATAGCTGTCCGAGGATGATATTCTATAATGAATTGAGACAACTCCATTGTCCATACAACGAGTCTCCCCGAAACTTCTGGTCTACCCAACACCTTCAGTGGCTGATCTGTATGCACCACTATTAATCGTCCCTGGAAGTATTGTCGAAGCTTTCGACTGGCTATTATCAAGGCGAAGACAAACTTCTCAAGGTTCGGGTACCTTGTTTCTGCATCCCTAAGGGCATGGCTTACGTAGTAAACTGAGTGCTACTTATCCCCAATCTCCCGCACCAGAACTGCTCCTACTACCAATGAACTTACCGCCAAATACAAATACAAAGGTTCAATAGGAACTGGCTTCACCAACAAAGGCGCCGAAGACAAATATCTCTTTATCCCCTGGAAAGCATCTTCACACTCCAAAGTCCACTGAAACGTCTTGGCATTCTTCGACCCTTTCAACGTATCAAAAAACGACAAACACCATTCTACTGACTTAGACATAAATCTCCTCAGAGCTGCTATCCGACCCGTCAAACGTTGAACATCTTTGTAAGACTGTGGAGACTTCATATCCAGAATAGCCCGGATCTTCTCTGGATTTGCCTCTATTCCCCTTTTGCTGACCAGATAACCCAAATTGTAATGACGAATTGTCTGGAAACACTCCTCCAAATCATCCAAATGACCCCGAATTGACATACTCTTGACAATCATGTCATCAACATAGACCTCTATGTTTTTCCCCAGCTGCCTTGTGAACGCGTAATTCATCATCCTCTGACAAGTAGCTCCTGCGTTCAATAATTCTAACGTCATCTTATTATAAGCATACACTGACCTATGAGTAATGAAAACCTTCTTCGAGATATCCTCCTTGCCATCCATTTCGAATAGTCGATCTCAAATATAAAATCTGCTGCCAACAACTTTGCGATCTCCTCGTCAATTATCTTCTCTCTCTGATGCGAAAATCCTTCTCTTCTGACTGGTTTCTTTGTTGGGTCTACTTGCAGCCTATGTTCAGCAACCTTTCGACTTACTCCAGGCATGTTACTGGGAACCCAGGAAAAGATGTCAGCATAGCACTGAAGTAACTCTATCAGGTTCGTTCGGAAAGGTTCTGGTAAACCCGAGCCTATCTTCACAGTCTTCTCCTTTTTCCCGAAATCAGTTCAATATCTTCAGTCTCTTCTACTGGCATAACCAGTGGCTCCGTACAGCTTTTTGTAAACAGCTCAATCTCAATAGCTATGGTTTGCTTCTGTCTACTGACCCCTACACGCGAAGTGATCAACGCATTCCGGTAGCATCTCCTTGCCAAATCCAAATCTTCAGCAACCTCCCTAACTCCATGTGGCGTTAGAAACTTTATTTTAAAGTGGGAAATTGACGTCACTGCCTGAAGAGCTGTCAGTGTGGGCCTTCCCAAAATGGCGTATGCCGAGTCCACATGTACCACGTAAAACTTGCACAACTTCAACTTGTTGTGGGGTCGTCCCAAAGATGACTGATAGCTCAATAGTTCCCGTAACTTTGACCGGCTCGTTGCTGAACCCATATAGAGGAGCCTCCTGCCCGATCTCCATTTTCCTTCCGTCCAGGTTCATCCTCTGATAGGCATTTGCGTACAAGATATCTACCAATGACCCATTATCTATCATCATCCGCTACATGTCCACCGAACCTACTTGTGCAGTAATTACCAGAGCTCCTTCATGTGGTTCGATCGATTCTGAAGGGAAGTCATCATCTGTGAAAGAGATTATCAAACCTGGGTACGCTCTTTCAGTCTTCTGGGGTTTACCCAACACTGTCAGCACCAAATCCAGATACCCCCGACTCTTCTTCCCAACAATTTTGCCAATGTTTCCTCCTATGATTACATTCACAACATGTCTCGCCGGTTGATTCGGTCTCAGCTGCTCGGGTTGGGCAGTCTGAACAGGCCTATTATTCCTCTGTTGCTCCTTCGGGGGCTCTCGTCCTGCTACATATTGAACTAACGCCCCACTTTGAACTTTTCTCAATGAATTCTCTCAAATTCCAACAGGAATTCGTATCATTCTCGGCCGCCTGATGGTAGTCACAGTATTTGTAAGGATTCCCAGACCCTGGTTTAAGATTGTCCCGAGGCTGCTCGAAGTAATGTTGGTTTTTTATCTGCTCCAGAATGGTAGCCCGATTCGTATTAAGTTGAGTGTATACCTTATTCACCTTCTGACTCGGAAAAGGTGGGCGACTTCCTCTGATCCCCAATTGTTGTTGTACTTTTTCTGATTCCCATCAGATCAATCATTGTTGCCACCATTCTTCGTCTGGTTACCGTCAGATTTATCCTTGTCTTTCTCCTTTACCTTTTCTAAAGGTCCTTGCTTGAGGCTGCTCATGGCATATTCCGCCACAATGAAGTTTTCTGCCTTCTCGAATGCTTCAGACAAACTCTTCGGATGATTAAACATCAACTTCTTCACCAACTTTTCGGACTTCACCGAATCTAAGCCATTTTGAAATAGTCCCACAACCTGAAGGTCATTAAGGTCTGTTACCTGTCCCATTGCTTCTTTGAACCTTTTCACATACTGGCCCAGTCTCATTCGAATACTGTCTAATCTGCGCCAACGACCCTGTGGGCTTTCCCCTCCTCTTATTGTTCCCGAATCGAGCATGAAACTTGTCACACAAATTTGCCCAGGACGAAATTGAGTCTAGAGCTAAGGTTCCCATCCATTGCCTGGAGTCTTTTCTTAATGTGGTCACAAAGGTTTGACACTTAGCTGCATCCGAATAGTCATAATAATCCATCAGCCTATCATACGCTTGACTGTGGTCATAATGATCTCCTGAACCATCGTAACTCTCCATATAGGGAAGTTTTTTTATTGGGATCTGCCTTCTCCCGATGAATTTTCGGAGAGAAAGGGGATGCCTTTTTGCCCAAACTTTCCTTCCCTTGCTAAACTTAAGCTAGTTGCCTCCGAAGCTCCTTCTGGCTGTGAAGAGACTTCCTTCTTCGGGGAGCCCCTCTTCTTCTGATCAGATCGGCCCTTTCCGTCCGAACTGGCTGCCCTAGAGGAGCTTTGCCTATCGTTCTTTCTGTGGCGAGAATCCACAAGACAATGTGCCCTCTTTGGATTCTCGGGAGTATAACCTCTCGATCTGCTTCGGCGTCTGTCTTTCTCACTGTGTCGAGAATTCTCAAGGCGAGGTGCCTTCTTTGAACCCTCGGATGTACGTCCCCTTGATCTGTTTCGTCGCTTGCCGTTGTCATCATCCCAAGAATCCTCAGGGCAGGGTGCCCTCTTTAGACCTTCGGGAATTCGACCCCATGCTCTACTTTGGTCACGAGAACGGCTCCGAAGCCTACTTTCAGAGCGTCTGTAATCTTCATCCCTCCTTATTCGTCTATCTGGAGACCTGCCACGTTCTTTGGGTCTTGTATAACTAGATGCCTCATCTTCCATTCCAGCCATAAGAACCATCTGTTTGGCAATCTCCTCTCTTTGTTGCAGCAGCACTTTCAAAGCTTTGTTAGTTTTCTGTGCCATCTTGGCTAGAGTAGATGCCTTATCCGTCTGACCTTCTCGGTGTTGGGTTCTAGGCGGTGTGCCTTCTTCCTTTTTCCAATCCTTACCAGGCCCTTTATTGGTGGTGGAAAATAACTTTCTTCTGACATCATCGTGGTCCCTTGCATGAGATTTGACCGGGGTGCCTTGTGACCCAAGTCTGTCATGGATGCTCTTTGACGGCCCCAACCTATCCTTAACAGAAACTCTCTGTTGAAAAGAACTCGCTGTCGTTGGTTGACCTTCACCGGTGACTGTCCTACTTTTCCCCATAACCTCTGATGTAGGACGTTCAATGTATGTGATTGAAAACTAGCAACACTAGAAAAACCCTTCCTTCTAGCACCAGTGTTAATGCCAAGATCGTCCCATTCGCCTCAATCACTAAAAACGCGTCCAATTCTGCACATAAACGAGTAAGCACCGAGAACTTGACGGCTTGGGCTGCCGGGGGATAGCTCCGGTGTGAGAATTAGTACAGGCTGAGATAAGGTTAACAATGGAGGTTTAGTGCTCTAGTGCTGGAAAAGTAATTTGCATGTACCTTAATCCAATGTAGTGCTTTGTACTTACCTCACCGCCTTGCATGTAATCCTTATCCCAAATCAAATCAAGGTTCCCCACTAACATAGGATTATGTCAAACCTCCTTTAATTAAGGATGTGGATCCATAGCCCAAACCTTACCTCCATAAACAGAATCCAAATATGAATAGGATCCACAATCCATACACCCCATGTCCACTACAACGACCTCTGGCCCAAGCCCAAATAACCCCATATAAATAATGGCCCATTACAGCCCAAAAAACCATGACCTAACAATAGTTGTCGGCTAAATTGCTTATCTTGTCTAGCAAATCTAGCTCGGGCACCATCTTTGCAAGAACGTCATTGAAGTCATCTCGTAAAGCATTAGCAAACAACTGACGTTCCTCTTTGATATCAAAGTATTTATCCGGATTGAGAAACAACGCAGCCCCATATAATTTTTGCTCCATTTGATTTTTCCATCGCCGTTCAACAATTTCAATCACCTTATACAGTCTTTCTTTGTTATCAAATGCATCTTTGATTCTTTTCTTCGCGCTTTCCATCGCAGCAATAACTTCTGGCATAGCAGCATAGTTATCAAGGCGCTAAGTCGAGGCGAGGCGACAGCCGGGAGCTTAAGCGCTTAGGCGACAAAGCGCCGGACTAGTCGTCCACAAGTCGACAAGCCGTTAACAATGTAAATTTTATACGTATAAAATTTTATATATTTAACATTTATATGAATATATAATTATTTATATATTGATATTTCTAATAATTTACCATATTCATAATGCAGGTTGTAGCATATCAAATCATAACAAGAAGCGAACAAGATCAAGTCAAAATGATAATTTTACTATAGTTGTAATTTTTTGAACTTGTACCAATTACCAACTTTAAATTATATAAATGGTGATACATTTGTAATATTTAGTTTAATTCAATATAATTCTTAAATTTATGTTTAGTTTCTTCCCATTTTAACATTGTATATATAGAATGCCATAAATTTCAAATTTTCAATACTAAGAATTCAATAATTTATGATAAAACAAGTAAACAAGTATTGTTAAGATAAAGGTATTTACAAGCATATAATCATGATATCATATCATAAAATTAGACAGCCATCCTTTATAAGATAAAGACATGTTCATTGTGACATTGCCAAAAACAAACATAATATAGAAATGAAAACAAAGTCATAAAAATTCAGTATTCTTTAACTCAAAATTCTCATTTTTCATAATGAAAACATCACTCAAGCTATCAAACAAAATCATCAAAGATCAAATCATCATCATCTCTCCCAAGAGTGGCATCATCACTCGAAACAGTAGTTACTCTTCGGTCATAATCATCATTAACATCCTCATCATCATTAGGAAGGCCCTCCTCTTCTCCAATATCAGAATCAGATTCATTCACAATCACAGCTCTTGAAGTCAAAGCATTACCACGCCGTGAGTAGAATAGACCCGTCCTACGAGGAAGATTGCGTCCCTCGACGGCATCAGATGCACCAACAGCTCTGTCAACATCTTCCCACGTAAGATCATCTCCATCATGAACTATATCTTGTTCGGGCACTATCCACTCATTACCCCAATCAAAGTCATCTAGGACTAATGGATCGAAGTTTCTTCCAAGTTCGCGCCTCCTTTGGAACCTATCAACAATTCGGCGATTGTATTGGACATGCACTAAATCATTTAACCGTTGATGCTCCAATCTATTTCTCTTCTTCGTATGAATCTGAAATTTTTGTTTAAAAAATATTAGGCAAAAAGAAGATATAAAATATTTATACATTTAGTTATGTACTAAATACTTACAAACTCGAAAGTGCTCTAATTGCGTTCACAACCGGAAGAAGAGCAACAAAGGCCGAGGATTCGCTTTGCAAACTTTGTAAGCTCAATAGCACAACTGCCAAAAGCATTCCACCAATCAACTACATTAGATGTAAAAATTAAAAAAATCAAATATAGTCTTAATTATTAAACTTGAAAGAAAAATTTATAGTTAATGTAATATGCTTACTAGGATTTTTTGTCTTTCGTTGCCTAATCGCCATGTCTTTAGAAAAGTCATCACGAGAAGATTCATAGACATCGGCTAAGTCGCTTATCTTGTCTGCCAAAACTTTGTCGGGAACCATTTTTGAAAGAACATCATTGAAGTTGGTACGCAACTTGTAAGCCAAATTAGATTCTTCTTCTTCTTTGATGTCAAAATACTTTCCGGGATTGAGAAACAATGCTGCCCCATATACCTTCTGCTCCATTTGGCATGCCCATCTTCGCTCAATGATGTCAATCACTTTCTTATACAGCCTTTGTTTGTTGTTCAAGACATCTTTGATCTTTTTCTTTGCATATTCCATCGCAACAAGAATCTCGGGCAGAGCTGGTCTCATCCGAATCCACAATCCTCAAGACTACAAGTAATGGTTGTGAGGCTCTAATACAATCTTCTACGTTGTGCCAAAAAGTAGAAGAAATAATTGTATCATACACTTGTTTCCCCGCCTCTGTACTTGACAGCCTCGAATTTGTCCAATCATCACTGATGAACAAGTGTCTCAAAGCATCCTTGTGCTTGCACAAGCTTTGAAGAGTCAAAAATGATGTAGCAAATCGAGTGACTCCCGATCTCACAAGGTCCCTCCCATTTGTTTTGGTCCTCATCGCCTCAAGATGGCGACCATGTCTGTAAATGAATCTAGTTATTTTTCCGCCCTTCACGATTGTAGACTTAAATTGCTTCATATTGCCTATGTCCTCTAACATCAAGTCTAGGGAATGGGCAGCACGTGGTGTCCAGAACAAAGTCGGTCTCCTCCATCAACATACGACCTGCTGCTTTATAATTGGCGGCATTGTCCGTCACCACTTGCACAACATACTCAGCCCCAATCTCTTTTATCTTCCCATCAAGTAGCTCTGTCAACATGTTTGCATCCTGAGATTGAGCAGAGGCATCAACTGATCCCAAAAAGTAAGTACTTGCAGGACTATTAGCAAGAAAATTTATCAAGTGTATGCCTCTTTTATCCGTCCATCCGTCTGACATAAGACTGCAACCGTACTGCTTCCAAGAAGTTTTGTGTTTCTCCTTCAGTTCCTCTGTTTTAGTCTTGGCCTTCGCTAGAAGAGGAACCCTCAACTCGTGATATGAGGGAGGCTTGTAACCCGGCCCATATTGCCCAATAGCCTCTGCCATCACCTCATAACTTCTTCGATTTGCTGCATTAAAAGGGATGCCAGACTCATAAAAAAAGTTGGCAACATGCATGTCAACTTTCACTTTCTCTTTCTCTTCCGGTGTCCTTAGACGATTCTCCAAAGTAGTTTGTCTAGGACCTTTTCGATGCCTTTCGTCCACAACTTCTTCAGGAGATTTCCTAAAATGAGTTTCAATGGTCTTTGTTTGTTTTGTTTGTGATTGTGGCTTAGGAATTGAAATACACTCTTCATCCTTTTAGATGCAGTCCCAGAACTTGGAACAGCTGTAGAGGAAGCATTAGAAGCATTGGAAGCATTGTTTGGAATATTAGATGACTGAATTTCTTCTACTTCGTCATGGTCATCAAATTGAATTGGCTTATTCCTTTAGTTACCCATTATTGTTTGATGCATCTCATTTGAAATTTCTGTTGTAGTTCGAGGACACTTGGACATATCCCCATACCCACCAGTAAGATGTTTAAATCTCTTGATTCTTCCATGAACCTTTTTTCCACAAAGAATGCATTGCACAAGATTTTTATCGCTCAATTCTGGCCAAAATGCATATTTCCACCCCGGATCTTTAGACTTGGCCTTTCTTTTAGGATTCTTAGTTGGATCATAACCCTTAACTCCTGAACTTTCCGCCATTTAACTATCTACAATTCTACAAAATACAATTAAACAAACAAACAAGACATTGTAATTTGTAAAATTGTAATAACAAAACAAGTAAACAACTAAACATAGATGGCATTATAAATTTATTTATAATCAAGAACTACATAAGAAAGACTAAAATGTAATCTTAGTTGATAACTACTCTTTCTGCTTTATATTACCAGAATGCATGACATTTTACAACATAGTAATAAAACACAATCCTAGTTGATCAATCCCTCAACTTAAAACCTAATTTCACAGCCTAAAACCTTGCATTTAAATCCCCTCTAATGAATAAAAAAGTACTATTTTTAAAAAATTTAAATAAAATATTAAATTATTGCTTGGCACTTGCAAAAAGAATCACAGTTAAATTAATTTGTGATCCTACAGGTCACAACTACCTAAATAATATACAGTTTCTATAAACAAGAATCTCACCCCCATCTTTTCCAAACCAATCTATGAGCCTGCCTAAACCAAGCAACAACCAAGCAACCCAGTAAGCATGTCGAATACTACAAACACAATACTAAATCAGTCAATATTAAACAAGTATTTTGTATCCCCAACTAAAGACGAGAAGCAGGGTAGAAGAAGAGAAGAACTGAAGCAAAGTAGAAGAAGAGCTCCATATTTTTGTCGGCAAATCAGAATAGATGAAGAATTGAAGAAGAGAAGCATACCTGTAAACTGCCACGTCGTCGCCGCCGTCAGAGTCAGTCCCGCCTAAGTCAGTCGCCGCCGGAGTCAGTCGTGCCGATTAGCAGGTTCGTTTCTCTCTCTCTCTCACTCGTTTCGTTTCTTCCTCTTTGCTATACCCAAGTTGCGTGCGATCGATCGTTTGAGTCTGTCCGAAGTGAGCGATCGATTAGGTTCAATCGAGCTTTAGGTTTTTTTTACTGGGTCGGACCAAACCCGTTCCAACAAGTCGACCGCTTACCAATATAGTCGTCCAAGTCGCTCGGCAATCGTCCGAGTCAGCGTCTGAGCGATCGACTATCTGGTCTCCGACCAAGTTGTCTTGCCGCCTTGGAATTCTTTACCGACTTGGTGCCTAGTCGTCGCCTAGGCGACGACTTAATAAGCATGGATAGCAGGCTTCTCATCACTATGAACAATTCTCAAGACTATAAGAAGTGACTCTGACGCCCTAATGCAATCCTCAACATTATGCCAAAATGTTGTTGAAATAACAATATTATATACTTTCTTCCCCTCTTCAGTAGCCAACAACTTTGATTTTGAGCAATCCTCGCTTATGAACAAATGCCTCAATGCATCTTTATTCTTGTACAAACTCTGCAAGGTGAGGAAAGTTATAGCAAATCTAGTAATTGCGGGTCTCACAAGATCCGTCCCATTTGTTTTCTCCCTCATCGCACTAAGAAGAAGACCATGCCTATAAATGAATGTTGTGATTCTTCTTGCATTTGTGATTGTGGGCTGGAATTGCTTAAACTTGCTTATGTTCTCTAACATAAGGTCAAGGCAATAAGCGGCACAAGGTGTCCAAAATAGTGTAGGTCTCCTCTCCATTAGTATATGCCCCGTTGCCTTGTAATTAGAGGCATTGTCCTTGACCACCTGAACAACATACTCGGGGCCAATTTCATTGATCTTGCTATCAAGTAGATTTGCCAACATTGTGGCATGTTACAACTGACTGGAGGCATCAACAGAATCCATGAAATAAGTTTCCTCAGGACTATTAACAAGAAAATTCAACAAGTGTATTTCCCTCTTATCTGTCCAACCATCTGATATGAGTGAGCAGCCGTATTCCTTCCAAACAACTTCACGTTTCTTCCTTAAGTCATCGGTTTTCTTCTTTGCCTTCTCAAGTAAAGGAACCCTCAACTCATGATACGTTGGAGGCTTGAAACCCAGCCTATATTGCCCTATAGACTCGACCATTACTTCAAATCTCCTTGAATTTGCAGCATTGAATGGTATGCCACATTCGTAGAAAAAGTCGGCAACGTGCATTTGGACTCTCTCCTTTTCTTCTGATGCCGTCAACCGACTTTCAATACTCGTTTGGCTCAAACGCTTGCTATGTCTCTCCTCTACAACTTCTTCGAGAGTCTTCCTTAGAAGTGCTTCAATCGTCTTTGTTGGAGCTTTTGGTTGTGACTTTTGGAATTGAAATACAACTTACTGCCTAGAACTTGGTATAGTGTTAGAAGAAGTATTGGAAGCCATGGTTGGATGAGCAGATGATTGTTCTTCTTGCACTTCTACATCATCATCATCTAGCTCAAATGGCTTGTTCCTCTTTTTACTATTCAAAGTCTCTTGTATCTCTCATAATTTCTGTTGTTTTGGGGCACTTCGCTACATGTTGCTTGAGCTTTTTGATGTCTGAATTACATTTCTTCCCGCAAAGTATACATTGCACGACGTCCTTATTACTTAAATTCGGCTAATATCCATATTTTCAACCCGAATCGTTCAATTTAGCTTTTCTTTTAGGGTCTTTCGTTATATCATAATTATCGCCCCCCAAATTTTCTGCCATTTTACTTTCTACACAATACAATCAAATAAAAAATATAAGCACACCAACAATATTATATCCATAAGCATGTATTAGTAATTTATAAGCATGTATATATAAATTTAGAGTAAAACTATACAATACAATCAAATAAAAATATTCATAAGCATGTATTAGTAAACATATATAAATTTACACACACACACACACACACACACACACACACACATATATATATATATATATATATATATATATATATAAATTTACCAAACAACTAATAATCTAGATTTCAAATAAAAACATATTTACCCAGACAAGCCTACCTTGAAAGATACCAAAATGCCATCAACTCTTAAAAATTATAAAACTACCCTGCAACATAATAAAGGTAACTACATAGGTATTCAAGCACTCCATGGAGGCTCTGCCTTATATAAATTTATATATATATATATATATATATATATATATATATATATATAAAAGACCTAGCAAAAGAAAGAAGCTAACGAAAAAAAAACAAACCAACACCTGTGACCTGTTACTATATTATCAGAGTGCCATCAGTCTTGTCCACATAACAGAAACCATAGTCGGTATAAACAAAAAGAAAAAACCATTCTATACGTAACATCCAAGTCGAGCCGTAAGAAGAAAAAGGGAAGAACAAAAACGACATACCTGTACTCTGTAGTCGCCGTTCGTAGTCGAAGCCTCGCCGTCGCCGATCTGAGTCGCTGATCCTTGGCCCAACCTCCGTCGACTTCGCTTCTCTCTCTCTCTCTCTCCCAGTTGCGACTGACTTTGAAGTTGGATGATCGACTGTCGAGCGAACTAGGTTTGGCTTTCAGTCTTGCGACGTCGTTTTTTTTAAAAATTTAGTTCAAATTTGGGTCGACCCATGAGAACAAGTCGTTCGACCATCTCGGTAGTCGTCCAAGTCGTTCGACCATCTCAGTCTTTCTAGTCGCTTGCCTTCCGGCCAAAAGTCAAGTCGCGCACACGTCTTGTGCATCTCCGTCCGCCTGGACGACTTGGCGTTGCCTTAACAACTATGATCATTGACTCAAGCATATTCATTCCATGTCTTTCCTTAATTTTAGTTAGTTGAGTATTCTTCCTAAGATATAATAATCTCATGATATGCAGTCAATTATTAACCTTAGTTGCTTCGCAAGTTAGAGTGACCAAACAATTACGGATTTGATATCTAATTTAGCAGTAGATTTCAATGATTAATAAACTAGTATGCATCCTAGCAATTAAACAATTCAATCCTAGAATTTAAGCACAGAAAAATAATCGATACTCAAAATATAAATTGACAATTAAAATCAATTAGATCTCACAGTGTAATAATTTGAGGTTTCCGTCTCCTTAAACCAAGAATAGAAATTTAGCCGCACATGAAAAAACTAAAGAATAATACACAAAGAAGTTTGTATACATATCTTCCAATATCTTTTGGTAATCCTTTATTTATAGGCATATGACATTAATTCTTTTCATGTAAGTTTTAACTTCCTAGTGACAATTAACTTCTTTCAAAGAGATCTTCTAGATAGATTTTCCTTTCCTTCATTGGATTTGACTTGCACACCAATATAGCTCCACCTCGTTCCTTTTCTTTGAAGGGTTCTTCTTGTTTCTTTCCTTCCATGAATAGAAGCATTAAATATTGTTTGATCACCAAGATATTGACTTTATTAAAATCCCGTGCTTGCGTAATGACAACTTTGACTCTCCTTTTACTTTGAGCTCAAATAATGCTCAATTTGTTTCCAAAGCACTTCCAAAGTCACAAACTCCTTTAATTGCACCTTAAATAAAAATATAAGAATAATGAGTGTATTCAGGCACAAAATAAATATAACAGATTAAGCATTAAGGGATAAAAATATAAACATATTTTATTCTCATCAATGCACAATTCACCAACGTAGTAACCCAGGAAAATTCAAAATATCTAAAATAGTTAAATGATTGAGAAAGCAATGCAACCACACAATATTTAATGGTCAGACCAAACTTAAGCATACATCCACTCTGCAAGTGTTTTCTATCCTAGAGTTATAGGTGCACAACGGTCGGTTCGGCCATTTTTCTTGTGAAAAAACAATCGAAACTGACTGGTTATGTTTTTGTAGCTTAAAGGCGGCTGAATCAGTCAGTTATGTATTTTTACATTTTGTTTGGCTAGTTATACAGTTTGGGATAACACAATGCTTGTGATATATTTTCATTCTGGAACTGTTAAACTTATTTATTTAAATGGCTACTAACTTATTAATTTAAATGGCTACTAAACCTATAATGACCCAAGCTTCAAACTAAGACTCTTTAGATATACCAGTAGACTTTATATGACATGTACTCTCTCCGTTCCATATTATCTTTCTTTAACAGGATATTTTGGTTTTTAAAGCCTCATAATTATCTTTACTTTCACATGTTTTAAGTAATTATTTCATAATTAATGTTGGCATCATCTCTATTCGATTGTATTAAGATTGACCATGATTCAGTGGTTGATTTTTTCTTTTGTTCTTTCATCTTTTTGATTCCAGGGACTCTCAATCATTGCATTCAATGATGGTCGTTTTGACTCTAAGACATTACGAGAAGCTCTCAGTCTTGGCCCGACTTTTGTTATAATGAAGTTCATTCAGAGTAGGTTTCTCTATCTTGCTAGGTGTTTGCATTTGAAGTCTTCATTAGTCACCTGGTCAATGTTTATAAAGAATTCTTTTATCATGTTCTGGTCTGTTTAAAGTTTCTAGACTTACGTATACATTGTATGAAGAGAACAATTTATTGCGCTTTGGTTGTTGAACTTTTCTTCCTTTTTGTAGGTGTTCTCGACATTTTCATGATGTATGGTGCTTATTCTACAACTAGGCGTTTAGCAGTTTCAAGAATTTTTATCAAATTCTTGTGGTTTAGTGGTGCTTCAGTCGTCATTTGCTTTCTTTATGTGTACGCTACTTCCGATTTGTGCTCAATGGTTTTAGTTTTACTGTTTAACTTTGTCATTCCTTTGTGCTAATTCTGGCAGCTGATAAATTACGTTCTCTAAATTACAGGAAAGCTCTGCAGGAGAGAAGTGAACCGAATAAGGATTCAGTTATTTTTAGAATATATGTAATTGTTCTAGCCATCTATGCGGGTGTCCTGTTTTTTTTGAGTGTCCTCATGCGAATTCCAGCCTGTCATAGTCTGACAAATCAATGCAATCACTGGTCTTTAGTTCGTTTCATCAAGTGGATGAACCAGGTTATTATATATATATATATTCTCCCCCCAATATTGTTTCATAATTTTAAGTTTTTTGTTTTAATTTGCTTTAATTGTGGCGTTAGTTCCCTCCCCCATCCGTGCTGTTGATGTATTGACTCTTCTGTTTTGTATGATATTGTTAAGGAAAATTATTATGTTGGCCGTGGCATGTACGAGAGAACCTCTGATTATATCATGTAAGTAATACATCTATATTTCCTTGCGAAATAACTCTTTGTTTTCTATAATTCTGAGTTTGGCGGTGAGAGGGGTCTTTTAAATCTGAGAAGGGAATTGTTTGAGATTCATTTCTATCATTAGGGGCATCTTTCAGTTCTCGCTATGGATTTAATGGAAAATTGCTGCTATATTTGTTTAAATCCACCAGTAGAGCCTTTAATTTATATTTGTATTGAATTTACTCTGGGTTGATACTGCTTTGTATCCTTTTAGGGCCTAGTATGCAGAGCTGTAGATCATTATATAGTTTGCTGATAATGCCACATTTATTACTTTTCGTTCTGGTAGGCAATGCCCAGCTGAGCTGTTAGACCACATGCCTATGTTTTTTAGTTTTGTGAGGATTTAAGTTCTGAACATATTCGGTGCTTAGTTGATAAGTAACACATTTAAATACTTGCTCTCTGTTCTGGTTTCTTCTTTTTCTGTATTATCTCCTATCCTGACCAGGATTTTAAGCAAAGAATGTACTTATATCTAAAAAAAATAAATTAAGTACAGCATTTCAAAAAATTATTTTGATGTTCACATGTTTTTCATTATGGGGTTACTTATGTTTTCGTATTGTCATTGCTATTGTCATAGCTAAAGTCAGCATTAAACAGCTGCTTGTTTAACATCTTGATTGTTTTCAAAATATAAGAATTTATGAAGTTACCAACATTGATGTTTGCTTTTTCCTACATTGCAGTTATATGTTTTTCTGGCTTCTTGTCTTGGGAGGAAAATTTTCCTTTGCCTATTTTCTTCAGGTAGTAAATATTTTATTTTTCTTATCTATGCTTATATATTATCGAATTTAATTTTTATTTATGAATTCTCTGACATTTGTATTAATATGGTTTTCAGATCAAACCCTTGGTTAAACCAACAAGGATCATAGTGGATACGGATGATATAAGATATTCGTGGCATGATTTCGTATCCAAAAGTGAGCTACTTAGCTGGTGTCTTTCATTTTATAATTCATTATTTGACTGTGACTATTTGTTTTATTTTGTTTTGAGTCTGCAGGTAGCAATTGTATTTTAAAAACTATATATGGAAGTTTCTCCTTGTTTTTTTGGTTTTCTCATATGTTGGTCTTACATATAATCAGATGAAATTAATGTTTTTTTTGGCACTAGAGCTTTTGTGAATTTGTTTTTGAATCCTTCGACAAAAACATACCTTTCTATTTAGTTGTTGCTTATAATGTTTAAATTAGCTGATAATGATTTTGATTGTTGCTTTTGCTATCGTTTAATTGTCTTCGTGTTTCTAATAATGTGGTGGATCTCAATTGCAGATAACCATAATGCTTTCACAGTTGCTAGCTTATGGGCACCAGTGGTTTGTGTAAGTTGTCATGATTGATGCTATATATGTTTTTTTCCTTCCATTTCTTCTATTCTAATTATTTTCTACCCATTCCTGGATTTGGACACTAACTCGCCTGTTGAGTTTTACACACGTGCACGCAATAGACACATGCTGTTATCTGGACACTAGCTAGCTTATTTTAGTCGAGTTTGTACTTGAAATCTTTTATCAGATGTTAGTAAAGTTTTAATTTTAGGCATTTATGCCAACGTTATTTCTGTGCTCATTGTCTTTGGTAGTTCATTGTGCCGTATTTGCTACCTATGTCTAATGATATTTTTGTTTGACCATCATAGAGCTATAACTAACTGTTACTGAATCACCTACCATATAATGGTTTAGACAGAACCATGTTTAATTCCTATAGTTGCTTGCTCCAATAGATCATCTTTAGATGTCTGATTTGTTGTAATAAATGTTCATGGTCCTCTATTGTTCTTAAGACACCTATAATCACAAATTATTGACAATTGCGTGTATGTATATAGGCTTCTTCTATATTGTTATTACTCCCTTTGCTTCATTTAGATGTCATTACTAGTTTACGCTTGTGGTCTTAGGTGGTGTTTGATACAGCTGAGCAGATCAAAGTGGTTAGTATATCTTAATAAATTACATTATTTGAGTGAAATAACATCTGAATTTAAAAAGTTGTTTGGTAACGAAAAAATATAAAATATCTAAATGACTTTTAAATTTAAAAATATCAATTTTAAATTTAAATATATCTCAAATTGAAAACTCAATAATGATCTTAAAATTTGAAATGGAGGGAGTACAATATTTATAAAGGCTCCATAGATTTAAATTTTTCATTAAGAGACAACTCTTAATGATTTAGGTGGTGTTTGATAAAACTAAGTAATTAATAGTTGAATGGTTAATACATCTTAATAAATTAGATCATCTGAATGAAATAACATCTGAATCTAAAATACTGTTTGATAACTAAAAAGTGTAAAACATCTAAATGACACTATTTTACCATTTTAACCCTTTGAGTTATTTAATTTTTTTTTTTGAATGATCTTAAAATTTGAAATTGAAGGAGTACAATATTTATTGAGGCTATTTTTGTCCATAAATTTTAAATAAACTATTAAGAGACGATTTTTAATAATTAAGATTTGAATTTCTGTCTTAACGATTAAGAGGTATTAAGAGATAACTTTTATTTACCAAACAAGATATGCCTATGACCGAATCAAAGGCAATTTTATTTACCAAACAAGATATGCCTCTGACCGAATCAAAGGCAGGTTAATTAAGAGGCATTTAGACACAAACAAATACCACCTTATATTTATATATTTCTCTTACCGATTAAGAGACGATAAGAGACGAACAAAATTTTACCAAAAAATTTTACCCTCTTACCGAATCAAATATGGAACTGTTAAGAGGTAAACAAACATCACCTTATTCTTTAAGAACTTGAAATCTCGATGGCAACATCTAAAATCAGACTCTGCTGCGTTACTTGTACTATTAGGAACGTAAAGATTTGGCATGTTTGAACCTTTCCAGATCCTTCAATAGTGGAGGACAAATTGTATTGTGACTATAATACTTGGTAGCAGCTTATGAAGTACAAACATGAACTTTCAACAATTTCCTCTCTTAAAAACTGTTGAGTGGTTTATGCTTTTTATTTATAATGAGGCTTTGATGAATTTTGTTTCTAACTGGCAATCTGATTCTTTCCTCGCATTGTTTTATTGATTACAGCTCTAATTACATTTATATTTTGGTATTAAAGGTTGCTAGAGTTTAGTGCATGACTGTTATTTATTTATTTAACCGCCTACTTATTCTGCTATTCCTTGTTTTGGGCTGTGTCTATTTTGTGTTGCAGATCTATCTCTTAGATATTCAAATATTTTACACTCTTATATCTGCTGTGTGGGGGTTCTTGCTTGGTGCGAGAGATCGTCTTGGGGAGGTTAGTCTGTATTAATCGGAGTTAACTCATAGCTGGGTAATATGCAATTCATGCTTACTTTGAAGTGATATAGTTTTTCTCAAGATTATTGTGTTAAATGTTTTGTCAAATGTTTATGCATTGTATGTACTATTGGGAATGGTCTTGTATATTTTTTGTCCTGTTAATTCTGGTGTTATAGTAATTCAGTTTCCTCTATTATCTTCAGATTAGATCTTTGGATGCTGTCCACAAGCTCTTTGAGAGCTTTCCTGAGGCTTTTATGAAAACTCTACAATTTCCTATTTCTGACAGGTACAAGTATAATTTTTTGTTATCATTTCTGTTGGGTCTCTCTCTCTCTCTCTCTCTCCCTATATATATATATATGTATATTACGCATATATATTCCTCTCTTTCCAAATTATGGAAGTTGTGTGAGTTTCTATTTTGCAGGGGTCCCCACCGCTCATCTGGTGAGGTGAGTTAAATTTTCTTTTCTTACTTGGATACAGTTTGACTCTTTCTTGTACATAATTATATTTTGGTTCTTGACACAGTTTGATTTATTTTTGCTTTATTTTTGCTCATAATTGGCAAAACCAACAAATAACTCGTTGAAGTTGGCACGTTGCAAGGGTTGACCAATTCAAATTTTAAAATTATCGGTCGGGTTTTCATAAACTTACGGAACATTCTCTTGAAGGTTTTGGAGACGAAAAAAACTGATGCAACTAAGTTTTCTCCCTTTTGGAATGAGATTATGAAGAATCTGCGCGAAGAAGATTATATAACAAATTTGTGAGTGATGCAAACTCTGTGTATTTCATTCCTTAAGTTTGAATGGTAATTCTTTTTTCAGTCAACGTAGGTAATTCTCTGCTGATTCCTGTAATTTATTGTGGTAATCATTTTCTGCTTACAGGGAGATGGAGTTGCTTCAGATGCCTATAAATTCTGGAAAGCTTCCCATGGTACAGTGGCCCCTTTTTCTCCTTGCCAGCAAGGTTAGTTGATAAAAAGCAACTACAATTAGATTTGTATTTAAATCCCATTTTCCTTATGAATGGAAATTGGTGTATCGAAGTGTACCCTTATATTAAATTGAAGTTTTCCAGTTTAGTCTTATGAATCTTTTCATTTCTTTCCTTATTTAATGAATATCTTTTACTGAATATGTAGATAATTCTTGCTAAAGATATTGCGGTAGAGAGTGGAGATTCTAGAGACTCACAAGAAGAGCTATGGGATAGAATCTCAAAGGATGACTACATGAAATATGCGGTTGAGGAATCCTATCACTCGGTCAAAATTATCCTTACATCCATATTGGACGATGAAGGAAAGATGTGGTATGTCTATTGAATATCTGAATGGTATATAGATTATTGGCTCTTGAGTCTGTATAATGAACAGAGTAACGGGTTTCCCGTGTTGTTCTATCCTATCATGTCAGGGTTGAACGTATATGTGAAGATATTCAAGGAAGTATTGCAAAGAGGAGTATATATGTTGATTTTCAACTGAATAAGCTTCCACTTGTGATTCAAAAAGTGACTGCTCTTATGGGAATGCTGGTTCGTATATATTTTTCTAATGCTCTGTGCAGTTAAAAAGGCATGCTTCTTTGTTTATCTGGCATAGACCACTTTATTTTTAATTTTATAAGTAATCAAGATTCATGTTCTATTTCTTGATTCTTTTTGAAAAGATTTATAATACGACTGCAATAAATCTAACTACTTGAGCTTTCTCAACACCATTGTAGTCAATAACATGAACTATTAACAAGAGCTAAATTAACTCCAATACATCACTTTCTTCTCATCCTTCCCTATTTACTTTTCTCTTGTTTTTCTTTGGCAGCAGTGTGCATGAAATGTTTGCATGCATATATATATATATATATACACACACAGAGAGAGAGAGAGAGAGAAAAGGGTGTATGTGTCTTAGACACACACAACCTTGTGTCCTGCACCTAATACGACGTAGTTTTGATTGACAAATTGGTGAAATGTCATAACAACCAATAATGAAAATGGTGAAATGCCAAAAATACCATTAATAAAATCTCTTTAAATGATAGGACACTCGTAAGGTTGTGTGTCTAAGACACACTCCCTTTTCCCATATATATATAGAACTGTTGCTGTATAATTATTTATGCTATGATTAGCCTCTAAATCATGTTTTCCCGTTGAGGAATTTTTGAGATTTTCTGTTCTAAGCACCCCCCAATTCATTCCAAGCTTTTATAGTATTTGATTTTTCACATTTTAGCCACTCCAACCTAATAGAGCAAGAAAGTTGTGGATTATCCTACATGTGTCATAATTTATATGGCCTACCTTATTCACCATTTTCTGTTCAAATTTTGGAGCTAATTGTCTCTGTTAAGTAACCAACTCATCTAACAAATTAGGCTATTAGATGGAGTGCCCAACAATGTATATCATGCTAACACTCCCCCTCAAATGCAACTTTTATAGAGAAGGGAGAAATTAAAGTACATTTGTACTATAAAATTAATATTAAGACAATTGTGTGGCCAGGAAGATTTGAACCGAAAACCTTGCACACCCAGAGCTCTGAAAGCATGTTAAGTAACAAACTCATCTAACAATTTAAGCTATTAGATGGAGTGCCCAACAATATATATCATTCTAACCGTCTTATTGGTGGGGATTTTATTTATTTATTTATTGTTATTTATAAATATGATGCAGCAGCAAACCTTATAATTATATGCGTAGAGAAGTTAAATTTTTAGTTTCTAGTGTGAGCCATTTTCTAAGCTGGAGTGATTTAGTTTTGGTTTGTTAATTATGGTTAGGGTTTGGGGCCTTTAAAACACACGTGGAATTAATCTAATTTTGTGCAAAGATTGACAACTTTGTTTTGGTTATTAAAGAAAACATAAAATAGAGAATATAGAAGAAGAATAGGAACAAGAAACAAACAAGGTAACAGGATTCATCATATCTCTTACCTACATCCATTTGGAGAGAATCAACTTCATGAGTGCTGAAGAACTTATGGTACAATCACTGGCAAAGCCTTTGTGTTTATCTACCCAATCCCAAGGCCTTTGTACACCATCTCTCAAGCCCCTTTAATATTCTAGTGTTACTCGCAATGTCTAGGTTTTAGATTTACCTTATTCTCGTGTCATCTCTTGTTATTTAAAAGAAAACCCAAGGACCTCTTTTTTATTGAATCTATCACTAAACAAACCAACTCCATAGTGGAACAGGAAATCCAGTGTCGAACATCTTTTGGATTAGTATCTCTTCCGTTAATTGATTATCTGTTAGTGGTGAAGGGGAGTTAATTTGGACACCAAGTTGTTTTATAGCACATTTATACTTCTAGACCAAGTAATTTCTCTTGGTGTGAAAAGAAAAAGCTGTAAATGTGATTAATTTTTAAAGTACCATAATGCTGTCACAGATATATGACACATTTTCACATATATGCATTTTTAGTACATTTTGGACAATAGTTTAATGATAGTAGTTTCGATTTGTTTAATTATATATATTGTTGATTCACTTGTTTGTTTAGTGATTTGACACTACGATTTTATTATTTTAATGCTCTACTAAATAGTAAATTGTGGCTGAAAGATTGGGAATATATGCTCGCCTACCAAGTCATGTGTGCCATGGAAACACTGATTTTTTTCTTGATTTCTTACTTTCGTTTATGTTGTTCTTTGTGACACCCCCAAATCCGGGTACTTCGATTCCACGGGATTTGGTGTTCACTGTACAAGCATCATCTATCTATCTACCCATAAATAATATCAAACCATACAATAGATAGAAATCATAATAAAATTTATTCCCTTAAAGGTTACATCAACTGAATCATAAATAAATCTCAGGTTACTCTAACCTTAAAACATCTGTGCGGAATTCTAAACAAATAAGTCTTAACATCAACATAACTCAAGTCTTAAACAAATACATCAGTTAATAAATAACAGGTCTTCATCACTTGCTAACTTTGCCCTTGCCTTTACTAGTGGAAGGTTCATCACTTCTTTCGTTCTTAACTGCAATGTTATTATTAAGCAAGAGTGAGCACAAATGCCCACAAGTATAATAATGAAATGACAGTATAATAACATGCGAATAAATCAAAGACGTCTGAATAAGAGCTCAACTTTTGAATCAAGAATGAATAACAAGAATCAAAAGAATTCTGAGGGTCATAAAACCTTGAACTATGTCCTAGGTTATCAAGGATTATACTTGAAACTTTAACAGTCATAAGACTATGGACCTTCTTCTCGTACTTAGGGGGATCAGCCCTTAGTACCATACTGTGCACAATATCTTAACGCTAACGCATAAGTAAAATCCCTTTACAGGGTTGTTCATCTCAGTTTGACATTCGAGTCCGCACCAAAGAAAGTTTGGTTTGAATAATTCAATAAGGGTTCTGAAATTTAGAACGTTCATCAACTAAGGACTAGTTGAATCAATAAGGTTCAACAATAACTGGTATTCGATTTGAATAATAATCTCAAAAGTATACAATAGGACAATTATTGTATAACTGAATCATGCTTTTTGAAAGACAATATAATAATTTGAACTTGAATAATAGTAATGATAATTACTCAAGGTAAACAATAACTTGCTCGATGTAAAAGTAGAGTTAAGAAACTTGCTCAATTTAAGAGTTTAAGTTTAGGAAACTTGCCTTGCGTGTAGATTAAACTTTAATTAATCACGTTCTTTGAAATAAATCCTACATACCATTCACATTCAATACTAGTTAATTATTAACTAATCAACATAACTCATTCTCGTTGTCTACTTTAATAATCGACTAAACTTAGTCAATTTATCACGTTGACATGAAATTTATTCTTTATGCATAATTAAACTAATTAATAATTCAACTCACATATAATTATGTTATTTACATGTTAAACAAATATTTTACCATCATATAATATTTCTAACATGTTTACATGTTCATTATTTTAATCCACTACACATTATTAGACTTAGATAATTTAAAAAAAATCACATTTCTGACATTTTCTGTGAAGTGGCGTTGCGGCGCCACTAATGTATTAGGGATTCGCGCTGCGGCGCCGTGGCGCTGCAGCCAGACACTTGGCGCTGTGGCTCCGTGGCGCTGCTGCTGGACTTCTGGCGCTGCGGCGCGGTGGCGCTGTGGCGCGGGTCTTAAGGCATTGGCTGGCGCCGCGGCGCGGCGAACCAGCAACTGTTCTGCAATTCGCGAAAATTGCAGAACACAGCCCAAAAATTCAAATTAAATTATTACTACACGAAATAAATCATACCCACGTGTTATATTTCTTACATAATCGTTAACTAACATCTGTAAAGTGATTTAAGCCATTTTAAACATATAATCACAAAGTTAAATCATGTAAAAATGGACTGTTCTTGATGTTCTTGAGGATTTTGAACAAAAACTTATAATTTAACACTACGGATTCGTTATAACACCGAATCCATTCGTTTAAGGCTTGATCTCTTCGTATTAACATGCTCAATAATATAAGGGTGTGAAATTTATGAAATCATTTATGTTTGACATATTAAAATTACGTATAAGGCCTTAAGGCCATAACCCAAACTCTGTAAATTTGGAAAATCATATACGGCATATATTTTCATGATACTGATGATATGGTTTGTGAAATATATATAATTAAACATGATTTGATACAACATAACACACATATAAACTTATAATCATATCATATTCCAATCTACAAGGATTTACAGAAAACTGTGAAGCCATTTTATGAAAACTAAAAAGACGTAACTGTAGAAATTGGGTTTGGAGAGAATTACCCAGAGTATAAGATGATCAGATAACCCTTTTTGCAATAACCTGTAATTACACACTCACAAATTCTCTCAAAAATTCTCACCTTCTCTCTGAACTCTCTCTGAAAATAATGCCAGACTTAGGAAATTATGAAGAAGAAGGAGAAAGCGTCAAAGAAATAAAACTGACGCGATGTGGTCAGTTGCCCAGTCATGGGTTAACTGTCCATAACCTCTCTTAGTGCCATGTTTGGCTTAGCAAATAAATTCAAAGCTCATTATTTTAATAAACCTTTTATTATATAGTTTAATAAATGTCACACTCCTTATAAAATAACTCCAATATTTTATTTAATTTACTTTAAATAAAATATAATAATTTCTCAATAATGCACATAGTCACATAATTAAATTTCTCTTTAATAAATAATAATTTATTAAATCTCTAATTAATAATTACATTAATTAGATAACATCATGCTTGATTAAATATTTCATTTAATTCAATAAGCTCACATATTCACATACTTGAATAATAAAATTTCTCTACATTAATTTAATAATTGTAACACATATAATTAAATTGATCTACCACAATTGCATCAATTAATTATTAAATCCAATAATTAAATCGTCGAAAAATATTTATTTACTTCAATAAATATTTAAAATAATTTACAAAATTCTCGTTCGTCACATCTTTCCCCCCTTAAAAGGATTCTGTCCCCCAGAATCACGACTCAATAATTTCGACCCGTTACATTCTCCCCCCTTACAAAGATTCTGTCCCCAGAATCACATACACATAATTAAGTAAATAAATGAGGGTAATTATTCATCATATTCTCTTCGACTTTCCACGTAGCTTCTTCAGCGTTGTGGTTCCTCCAAATTACCTTAACAGAAGGTAAAACTTTATTTCTGAGAACTTGTTCTTTTCGGTCAACAATTTGGACAGGAATTTCTTCATAAGATAAGTCTTTCTCAAAATGCAGGGGTTCGTATTCAATTACATGCTTGTAATCAGGTTTGTAAGGTCGTAACACAGAAACATGGAAGACGTTGTGGACATTCTTGAGTGCTGGAGGTAAGGCTACTTCGTATGCAACTTTTCCGATTCTTCTCAGTACTTCAAAGGGTCCAATAAATCTTGGGCTCAATTTTCCTTTCTTCCCAAACCTGATCTTTCCTTTCCAAGGAGAGACCTTCAAGAAGATATAACTACCTGGTTCAAATTCGATATTTTTGCGATGTGGATCAGCGTATTTCTTCTGTCGATCTTGAGCCGCTACCAGTCGTGCTCGGATTACTTTGACTATTTCTGCTGTCTGCTGTACCAATTCTGGCCTTAGTAATTGTCTTTCACCAACTTCATCCCAGTAAAGCGGAGTTCTGCACTTTCTGCCGTATAACGTTTCGTATGGCGGCATGCCAATACTAGCGTGGTAACTGTTGTTGTAACCGAACTCTACTAACGGTAGGTGATCATCCCAATTTCCTTTGGAGTCCATCACACAGACTCGTAACATATCTTCTAGTGTTTGAATCGTTCGTTCGCTCTGTCCGTCTGTTTGAGGGTGGTAAGTTGTACTCATTCGCAGTTGTGTACCCATGCATTCCTGAAGACGTTTCCAGAAATTTGATGTGAAGCGCGGATCCCTATCAGAAACAATAGACACCGGCACTCCGTGCCTCGAAACAATCTCTTTCACATATAATCTTGCCAACTGATCTAAGTTAAATCTGATTTTGATAGGAAGAAAGTGCGCGGATTTCGTTAGTCGGTCAACGATAACCCATACTGCGTCGTAGCCTTTCTGAGTCGTCGGAAGGCCAACCACGAAGTCCATCGTAATATGTTCCCATTTCCATTCTGGAATCTCCAACGGTTGTAGCAATCCACTCGGTCTCTAATGTTCTGCTTTAACTTTCTGACATGTCAGGCATTTGGCAATACATTCTGCAACATCACGTTTCAAATTCGGCCACCAGAAATGTTGTCGAAGGTCTTGGTACATTTTTGTACTACCAGGGTGAATCGAATATCTTGAACTATGAGCCTCACTCAAAATTTCTTCCTTAATTTCTTGTACTGGCGGAACCCAAATTCTGCTTTCAAATCTCAATATTCCTTCCTTATCCATCTTAAATCTTGGTTCGGTTCCTTCAGATATCTTCGTTGTTACCTTTTTGCATTCATCATCCTGAAGCTGAGCCTCCTTCACTCTATCTAGTAGAGTTGTATCAGATTGCATCACAGCTTCTACTTTGGATGGATCTACCGAAATTCCATCTTTATCGATTACGTGACCAAGAAACTGTACTCTCTCGATCCAGAATTCGCATTTCAAAAATTTAGCATACAACTTCTCCCTTCTCAATACTTCCAACGTTAACCTCAAGTGTTCTTCATGTTCCTCTTTGGTTTTGGAAAATACCAAAATGTCGTCTATAAATACCACCATGAATTTGTCCAAAAACGGCTTGAATACACCATTCATTAGTCCCATAAATGCTGCAAGAGCATTCGTAAGACCAAAAAACATTACTAAAAACTCATAATGATCATATCGCGTTCGGAACGCTGTCTTCGGTACATCCTCTGGCCTCACCTTCAGTTGGTGATAACGACTCCTCAAGTCAATCTTGGAAAAGTATTTTGCTCCCTTCAATTGATCAAACAGATCATCGATCCTCGGTAATGGATATCTGTTTTTAATCGTGACCTTATTTAATTCTCTGTAGTCAATGCAGAGCCTCATCGATCCGTCCTTCTTTTTCACGAACAACACCGGCGCTCCCCACGGCGATACGCTCGGTTGAATGTACTTTTTGTCTAACAATTTTTGTAGTTGTACCATTAATTCCTTCATCTCTACTGGCGCCATTCGGTATGGTGCCTTCGATATTGAAGCAGTTCCGGGCGCCAAATCAATCACAAAGTCTACTTCTCTATCTGGTGGAAGTCCTGGCAAATCGTCTGAAAATACATCGACGAAGTCCCTCACAATCGGTATCTCCTCTACCTTCGGGTTCTCTTTTCGACTGTCGACTATGTAAGCTAAATATCCTACACAGCCTTGTCTTAATAACTTCCTGGCCTGCAACATCGTCAGACAACTCGCTTGTCTAGGCGACTTGCTACCATAAAACACAATTTTTGACGGAATCATAAGGTTAATACGCTTCTTTTGGCTGTCAATTACAGCCCCATAATTGGATAGCCAATCCATACCCAATATAACGTCGAATTCCCCCAATCGAATAGGGATAAGATCTACGTTCATGATATTACCCTTAATATCCACTCTACAATTCTTATACACATGCTTAACAGGAATTATCTCTCTATTCGCAATTTCTATAATCATGGGATATTCCAATTCATCCTTAAGCAAATCTAAACTATTAGCAAAGTCATCGGATATAAAGGAACAAGTAGCACCCGAATCAAATAAAACGTAAGCATTAATTTCATTGATCGGAATGATACCTGACACCACATCACGAGACTGGATTGCATCCTGCACCGTCATATTGAAAGTTCTGGCGGTTGGTCGGTTTGTTGCAGGTGGTCCGGTGATGGTTAAGGTATTTTCACTGCTATTTCCCCGGTTTCCTCCTTGTCTTGATCCTCCCGATCCCTTCTTGGGACAGTCTCTTGCTAAATGATCTTTCGAACCACAGTTGAAACAAGCACCCTTCTTTGGGTTTGGACAATTTGGTGCTATGTGGCCTTCCTGACCACAATTGTAGCACACTCTCTTTCCCTTCAAACAAACTCCTAGATGTGTCTTGCCGCAAGTCAGACATGCTTCTATCTTCTTTTTCTGCCTTCCGTGTTGACTTCCAGCTGTCGAGCTATCCGTCCACTTCCTCTTCTGATTATTATTATTCTCAGTATTACTTCCACCAGTCTTGTTATTACCTTCATTCTCACTCTTTTTCTTTTTCTGTTCTTGGTTGTACTTAGTCACTGCATCACTTCCTCCTTCCACGAGAATGGCCTTTTCCAAAACTCCCGCAAACGTGTTAAGTTGAAACATTGATACCTTGCTGTATACCCAAGGCTTCAGTCCTTGTTCGAATCGTCTGGCTTTCCTCTCGTCAGTGTGTACTTGATACGGGGCAAACCTTGCCAACTCATCGAATTTAGCGGCGTATTCAGGCACGCTCATGTTTTCCTGTTTCAGTTCCAGAAATTGCACCTCCATCTGATTCTGCGAACTAGCTGGGAAATACATTTCGAAAAACATCTCTTTGAATCTCTCCCACGTAATTACACATTCACCTCCTCGCATCTTGTTTGCCTGCCACCAGTAGCTAGTCTCAGACTTCAGCATAAATGTCGCAAAAACGGTCTTCTGATCTTCTCGAACCCTAGCATAAATTCAAAGCTCATTATTTTAATAAACCTTTTATTATATAGTTTAATAAATGTCACACTCTTGTAAAATAACTCCAATATTTTATTTAATTTACTTTAAATAAAATATAATAATTTCTCAATAATGCACATAGTCACATAATTAAATTTCTCTTTAATAAATAATAACAATTTATTAAATCTCTAATTAATAATTACATTAATTAGATAACATCATGCTTGATTAAATATTTCATTTAATTCAATAAGCTCACATAATCACATACTTGAATAATAAAATTTCTCTACATTAATTTAATAATTGTAACACATATAATTAAATTGATCTACCACAATTGCATCAATTAATTATTAAATCCAATAATTAAATCGTCGAAAAATATTTATTTACTTCAATAAATATTTAAAATAATTTACAAAATTCTCGTTCGTCACATTCTTTACCAGAAATAATGTTTTAAAATCGAGCTGCTATCATGCATATATGTTTTTGATGTGATCTGGAATCATTTTGATAAATTTAATTGCTTTGAGTACAGCCTCTCTGCAATTTGCTAGTTTTCTAGTTTTCTAGTCTAATGTTGAGTTTGCAACTTTCCTGTACAGAAAGAAGCGGAAACTCCAGAACTTGTGAATGGTGCGATTAAAGCTGTTCAAGATCTGTATGATGTCGTGCGGCATGATGTCCTTTCTATCAACATGAGGTGTGTTGCACGTTCAACCTTGCTTCTGATTTCTGTTTATTCCATTTCTCCTTTATTTGTCATTGTGCATGGTATGTGCAGAGAGAACTATGAGACATGGAATTTGTTGTCGAAAGCAAGGACTGAAGGTCGTCTGTTTTCAAAGTTGAAGTGGCCAAGAGATGCTGAGTTGGTATGTTCGCTTTTATGTATCTTCTTGTTTTATAATTTGAAGGTTTTATACTGAGGTCTTTTTATTTCATAAGTGGGCAAAAGCTGAAATTGATATTAATGTAAAATGCAGAGGGCGCAAATCAAAAGATTATATTCACTATTGACTATCAAAGACTCTGCTGCAAATATTCCTAGAAATTTAGAGGCTAGACGTCGGTTGGAATTCTTCACGAATTCTCTTTTCATGGACATGCCAGCAACTAAGCCTGTCCGTGAGATGATGTCCTTCAGGTAAATATCTGGTTCTGCTTGGTTTATTAACGATTATAATGCATGTATTATGCATATAAAATTGACACTCAGAGAAACATGTTCAATTTTTCTCCTTCACGCACTCCCTATTGTGTTTTCACTCTTCTAAGTATTTCACACATAGCTTTAGTTGTATATCTTTTTGGTAATATCAATTAAAAAGCTTTCTCTTTCTCTCAAGCTTGATCAATATTGGGCCACCACTGTAGAGGTCTAAGAGGCTATTGAAAGTAGAAAGTAAGGGGATGGGAGAGATGACAAAAAGTAAACGTTTGTTGGTACAATAGGAGCTCTCTTATTTATTGCACGTTTACTTACCATAACTCTGTTTACATGTTGCTATATATAAGTTTTAAGTTTTTGAAGAATGGACCCAACACATGCAATCCCTGCTTGCTTGTGGAGCACTTGCAGGTGCATTACAATGTTCAAATAAAAGAGTTAATAATGTACCGTGAAAACCATTATTTGATGGGTAGATTGGAACCAAGAACTCCAACTTATGGAGCGTTTAGTGCATTTGGAGTTCCAAACTCGCTTGAAAATCTTGTTCGTTTAGCTTCTTTAACTCACAACATAACGTATGGAGCTCAAATGCACCGGACCATTTTTTCTCTGTTTGCCAAATGGAATAAACACTAGCCCTCTCAAATGCCCAATTCACTTTATTAGTTTTTGGTGAACGTACAAAGGCAACTCGTATTGATCGATTGTTGTTTAGTAATGATTGGGAGGATGTGTTTCGTGAATTGGGGCAAGTTCTTTCGCGAGTAGTTTTTGATCATTTTTCTGTTGTCTTAGAATTTAGCCCCCTCAAATGGGGCCCCACTTCTTTTCATTTTGAGAATATGTGGATTTCTCATCCCAATTTCTCCAAGTTGATTAAGCAATGGTGGAGTGAAAGTGGTTGTGTGGGTTGGAGAGGTTTTGTTTTTTTGAAAAAGTTGTGGTATGTTAAATGTAAGTTAAAAGAGTGGAATAAGGAGGTGTTTGGTGATGTGAGAGATAGGAAGAAAACAATTTTGAAAGAGAGAGAAGAGATTGATAGGATCGAGGAAAGTAGTGATATTTCAGAGGATTTGATTGGTAGACGACCTCTGCTGCGTAATGAGTTTGAGGTGACTTTGCGTGAGGAAGCTAGTTGGAGGTAGAAAGCTAGGTTTACTTGGGTGAAGGATGGAGATTGTAATTTAAGACTGTTTCACAAGGTTGCGAGTGGTAGAAATCATAGAAATTTTATTAGGGAGTTAGAGCTTGAATCGAGTGAGATGGTGAGAAATTCTGAGTTGATTGCTAATGGTAATAGAATTATTGATTTTTATAGAAAACACTTTGAGGAGGAAAGGCCTATGGTAGAGGGTTTAAATTTGTGTCCTATTTTTGAGAGAAGAGTTTTTGGTTGGAAGAGCCGTGTACGGAAGAGGAAATCAAGAGGGTTGTTTTTGAAATGGACAGAGAAAGCTCCCGGTTCTGATGAGTTTACAATGTCTTACTATCATACAAATTAGGATGTGGTTAAAGATGATCTCATTAGAGTTTTTCAGGAGTTCTTTGCAACAAGTATTATTGGGAAAATACTAATTCTACCTTTATTACCCTAGTGCCTAAGAAGGATCGATATGTTAAGGTGACGGATTTTAGACCTATTAGTCTTGTGACTAGTGTGTATAAAATTCTTACTAAAGTTCTCTAAGAGATTGGGTAATGTTGTTGGGGGTACAATTTGGAATTCTCAGAGTTCTTTTGTGGGTGACAGACAGACATATTATTGGTGCAGCTTTAGTTGTTAATGAAGTTGTGGAGGATGTACATAGGAAAGGGAGAAAGGGTCTCGTGCTTAAATTGGATTTTGAAAAAGGTTATGATAGGGTTAGTTGGGACTTCTAGGATAAGGTGTTGATGAGAGATTTCGGAGTTAGTTGATGCTTTTGGATGGAAGGGTGTTCTCTCTTCTTATTTTTCTGTGATTGTGAATGGGGAGCCCAAGTCTTGGTTTAAGTCCTCCTGAGGTTTGAGGCCGGGCGACTCTTTATCACCTCTCTTGTTTACTTTAGTTGATGATTTGAGCAGGATGCTCAACTTTGGAGAGGAGTGTGGTATCCTCGCAGGTTGTGCAGTTGGACATGAGGAGGTAAGGGTTTCTCACCTCCAATTTGCTGATGATACTATTCTGTTTCTTTCAGAGGGGCTCCAAGGTTTTACAAATGTATTAATTATTCTTCAAGTTTTTTAGGTTATTTGTGGTATGAGGGTTAATTTGTCTAAATGTAGTGTAGTTTGGATCAACATAGATATGGGGGAGATTTGAGTGAATTCATCTCTGGTTGGTTGTAGAATTGAGGAATTTTCGCTTACTTACCTTGGGGTCTCGCTTGGTGGGAATTCTAGGTCAATCTCGTTTTCGTTTTGGGATTTGGTAGTTGAAAGAGTCAGTCAACATTTAGATAGGTGGAAAGGTGCGTATTTTTCCTTGGGGGTTGGGATTACTTTGATAAAGGCTTGCTTGTCTAGTATATCCCCATATTAAATGTTAATGAGAGATTTTCTTTGGTCGGGAGCTGGTGCTGAGCGGAAAGATCATTGGTTGGGTGAAAAACAATGTCTTTCTAAGCAAGAAGGGGGTTTGGGGCCGAGTAATTTGGTTCTCAAGAATGTTGCTCTGGTTGGTAAATGACTGTGGAGATTTTCTTAGAACCTTATTCCCTTTGGGATAAGGCTATTAGGAGCAAAGCATGCATTTGAACGGGTGGGATGCTAGACTAGGGATTTATGTTACTCAAAGTCCTTGGAAATTCATCCCCCAAGTTATACTTCATTTATTCGACATTTGAGATATGGAGTTGGGGATGGTCATCGAATTCGATTTTGGGAGGATTATTGGATGGAAGATAACTATTTTTCTCTTGTTTTTAATCGTGTTTATCGTATTTCTTCACTTCATGATGCTCTCATTACTAACTTCATAAAGTATGGGAACTCACTTTATTGGGATTTTGATTTCTTCAGGAATCTCATGGATTTGGAATCTAATGAGATGGAATTTTTGTTAACATTGGTTGATTAAGTTCATTTATGTACTTTTTTTGATAAGTGTATCTGGACTTTAGATTCAATTGGTTCCTTTTCTTGTAAGAGTTACTCCTCTATTTAACTAGGTTTATTGTTCCTGATTCATTTTTATTTTTTTGGTACATTTGGAAAGCCAAGATTCCTTCCAAAGTCAAGGCTTTTGTGTGGTTTGTGGTTTCACAAAGATTAAATAATAATGATCTTTACTAAGGTCGCAGGTCTTACAAAGTTCTATCTTCGGACATTTGTTTTATGTGTAGGCAGAGTAATGACACATGCTCATTTATTTCTGCATTGTCCTGGTGCTTAGGGATTGTGGAGCTCTCTCTTTGGAGTCCTAGGAGAGGAGTGGGTGTGTTCTGTTACAGTGGAAGATATGTTATTAATTTGTTTTAGAGGATTTCGAAGCAAGAGAGATGCCAAAATTTTATGGAAGTGTGCCTTCTTTTCTATCTTGTGTGGAATTTGGTACGAACGTAATGTTAGGTTGTTTAGATATGTTTACTTATTCTTAAAATTACTGAATGATAGAGTTATTTTTCTTGCGTCTTTTTGGGCTTATGCTATGGGGACTTTTAGAGGTATCTCTGTTATTGATTTATGTAGAGATGGGAAGACTACTCTTTTTTAAGTGTTTTCTTGTTTTTGATCTTTTAATTTATTGTGGGTGGACTTCTTGTCCCTCATTTATTGTATCATTTCTTCCTTTATCAAAAAAATAATAATTTTATATAAACGAAAATACAAAAAGTACTCTTATTACTATTTACTCCCTATAAAACTCTCTTAACAGATGCTATTACATTAGAAGCTCAGAAGGTTTTATGTAAATGTGCTTAATTTTCCTCAGTAATGAATTCATTTAAATGGATATACAATATTTTTCAGTAAAAATGTAATTAGATTTACGAACATTTTCTTTCTTTTTTTCAAGGGGCGTGTGTTTAGAATTTTAACAATCTTCTCATTTTTAAAATTTCAATATATCATATAACTTGGTCAAAACTCACTGGTGCCTATTTTTATATTTCCTTAATCTTTTTTTTTTTTTTGATGCAGTGTGTTTACTCCTTATTATTCTGAGACTGTGCTATATAGTATGCCTGAACTGCTTAAGAAAAATGAAGATGGAATTTCAACTTTGTTTTACCTCCAGAAGATATATCCAGGTATTTTCAGTTCCTCCCATAAGTTACTTGGTTGACATATTTGGTTGTTTTGTTACTAAAATAAATCAAAATGGAAAAAAATAAGACGCAAATACTTGTCTCTGCTCTTGAATTACAGTCAATTTTTATGGAAAACTTTATTTATCCAAACATATCCGAAATAATTGTTGGATATGTATTCCTGTTAACATGATAATACTATAAGTAATGGCATTTTAGAAATTTCATGTCACTTTATAATTTAAAAAATAAAACTCTAATATCTAGTTATGGAACTGATAAAAAAAAAAGTAATATGAGCAAAACTAAGGTTTACTCAATTGTAGTTGACACCTTTTATGCAATAGCCTACTGAACTTTTAAAACTGCAATTACACGATTAAACTAAAGAACACAAAATTAACAGAAATGAGATGGAAAAGAGAAAAGACAAGTGAGAAAAAAATAGTTGGCAGCCACGTGATTAAAAAAGAAAATAAAAACCTTTGGATGATCCAAGATGGTTATCATCTTCAACTCTCAGCCTAGTAAACCCAACAAACTTGTACAGCGGGTCAAAAGCCATAAGTCTCTCATTTTAACTCCATCAAGCTTGTAAATACTTGATTTTTGATTGTACCCTAAGATAACATATTTATAGTAATAAACTATTTTCCTACGTCTATTCGAAATAGGAAAATAATAAATCATAAAACTAAACCCAAAATATAAATGGGCCAAAAATAAATTAAACTATTGGATTTCCTTGAATAATAAATATTAAAAATGCATCAAATAAACTAAAATTCCACAAATAATAAAATATACGGAAATCCTGATCTTCCTTGATATTTGCACCGCATCATTCTCCCCTTCTTAGAAAGAAGTCATCCTCGAAATTTAAAGCAAGCAAGTATCAAGCACTAAGAATGAATTTTAAAAACTCATGGGATCAAGATTGCATGTTTTTGCCTCTTAAATGATAAACCTAAAAATAAGTGAGAAAATACAATCTTCAGTTGACCTGTATGACATAAATTTTTAGGAATAACAGAGATAATTTCAATGTCATCGAACATTGGATCGATCTTTTGATAAATTTTGTTTGTTGTAGTATCCCTATCCGTAATATCTCCATCCTTAGATTTTGTGACATCTATTCTCTTCTCCATGATGGGCAACTTTTTAGGGACTTGGGATTCTTCAACAATACTAGTAATTTTAATCTCAGTTCGACTTTGTTCCAAAATAATTTTCGTAGTAAAAATTGGCTTTTCATGAACTATAACATTTGTTTCGGTTTCCTCAAAATTCCGATTTACAACACCGCCACAATTTGGAATAAAATCATCTTGATTTTCAGATTTTGTATGGATAGATTATTGACAACATTGATCAACTCTTTTAAGGTTTGTTGAATACCACCAAGTCGACAAATCAAGTCATCTACCAACTGTTGTGACACAAAAGTTCCATGATTGTCATGGGGTTGTGTTCCATCTACTCTCTCGGCTAATTGGCACAGTGGAATATTGTTAGACTTTAACGCTCCAACTATAGTTGTCATTGAGTCACGGCAAGACATGATGGTAAACGACTGTCAGGACGTCTAGACGACAAGGCGACTGCCATGTCGTCCATATCGTGATAAGTCGTTTACAATGTGTAATTTATATATTATTTATTTTACTTATCAAGTATATTGGCAATAAAATTTCATATACATTAAAAACCAAAACATAACACTATGGTATAACATTAAAAGCACAATTATGTAAACACTTAGCAATAACAATCCAAAAATAAAACACTTCTTATTAAAAGCTAGTAGAGGAAATGGAGAATTAAACAAACACCACATAGAAAATAAAGTTGGAACCAATCATCTCATATTACTAGTCTAACACATAGCAAGTCAAAATAATGTCTAGACACTCTACACTAGTCTCTAAACATTGTTCAAAAAAAACTCATCAAGAAAAGGTCATCTTCATATCCATAAGAACAACTTTCATTCAAAGGTGTAGGTAGTCTTTCTCCAAAATCATCATCCACATCTTCATCTTTTTTGGAATTCTCTCTTCATCATTGGAGTTAGAATCCATCAACCTTGATTCCCTTGAAGTTGAACCACCACCACGTCGAGAGTACGTCATGAGATTATCACTAATATTACTACGAGCCCTCCTTGAAGAATTGTGAACCTCAAAAAGTGTTGGATGCACTGCTTGCTTGATCCACATCATTCCATGTAAAATCCTCGGGATGAACAACATCGGCCTCATTATTGATCCATTCGTTACTCCATTCAAAGTCATCAATTGCTAATGGATCAAAAAAAATTTCAAGTTCACACCTCTTTTGGAACCTTGAGACGATCTTTGTATTGGACATGCACCAAGTCACTCAATCGTTTGTGTTTGAATCTATTCCTCTTCGTATTAATCTAAAATAAATAAAACAAAAAATAATAATATTAATGATAAAATTTTAATTATATAAAAAATGGTTAGTATTAATAGTGAATGACTTATTACTTTTGAACCAACAATATAAAGTACTTACAAACTCAAATGTACTCCAATTGCACTCACAACCGGAAGAAGAACAACAAAGACCTAGAGTTCATTTTTCAAACTTTGTAAACTCAGTAGTCCGCCCTCCAAAAGTGTTCCACCAATCAGCTAGCAAACATTTAAAAGAAATATTAATATTTTTAAAAGGAGGAAAGGAAATACATTCATAATTATAGTTTATCTTTTATATATTTATATATATTTCAATATACTTGCGAGGATTCATTAATTTCCGTTGTCTATACGTCATTTTTCTTGCAAAAGTATCTCGAGAAGTATCATAGTTATCGGCTAGATTGTTTATCTTGTGTAGCATATCTAGCTCGGGGCCCATCTTTGCAAGAATGTCATTGAAGTCTTCTTGTAGAGTACCAGCTAACACCGAACGTTCCTCTTTGATACAAAAATACTTGTCCAGATTGAGAAACAAAGCAACCCCATATAATTTTTGTTCTATTTGGCTTTCCCATCGTCACTTAACAATGTCAATCACCTTCTTGTAGATTCTTTGTTTGTTATCAAATGCATCTTTGATTTTTTCTTCGTACATTCCATCGCAGCGAAAACTTATGTCATAGCAGGCTTCTCATCACCATCAACAATCGTCAAGGCTATAAGAAGTGCCTTTGACTCCCTAATGCAATCCTCAACATGATGTCAAAATGTTGTTAAAATAACAGTATCACATACTTTCTACCCCGTTTTGGTAGCCGACAACTTAGATTTTGTTCAATCCTCGCTTATGAACAAATGCGTCAATGCATCTCTATGTTGTAGCAAATCTAGTAACTCCGGTTCTCACAAGATCCCTTCAATTTGTTTTTCCTTATCAAGAAGACTACCATGTCTGTAAATGAATGTTGTGATTCTTCTTGCATTTGTGATTGTGGACTGAAATCGCTTCAGCTTACCTATGTCCTCTAGCATAAGGTCTAGGCTGTGAGTGACACAAGGTGTCCAAAACTGTGTAGGTCTCCTCTCCATTAGTGTATGCCCTGTTGCCTTACAATTAGAGGCATTGTCCATGACCACCTGAACAACATACTCGGGGCTAATTTTCTCAATCTTACTAGCAAGGAGATTTGCCAACATTGTGGCATCTTGCGACTGGCTGGAGGCATCAACAGGACCCATGAAGTAAGTTCCCTCTGGACTATTAACAAGGAAATTCAAGAAGTGCCTTCCCTTCTTATATGTCCAACCATCCGACATGAGTATGAAGCCATTTGCTTTCAAGAAATTTCATGTTTTGTCTTTTACTCATCGGTTTTCGTCTTTGCCTTCCCAACTAAAGGAACCCACAACTCATGATACGTTGAAGTCTTTAAACCTGACCTATATTGCCCTATGGACTCGATCATTACCTCAAAGCTCTTTGCATTTGCAGCATTAAATGGTATGTCACACTCGTAAAAAAAGTTGGCAATGTGCACATTGACTCTCTCCTTTTCCTCTGGTGTCCTCAAACGATTTTCAATAGTCGTTTGGCTCAACAACTTCTTCGGGAGTCTACCTTGGAAGTGTTTCAACCGTCTTTGTTGGAGCTCTTGGTTGTGGCTTTTGAAATTGAAAAGCAGCTTTCTTCCTTTTGGAAGCGGTCTCAGAACTTGGGATAGCTTTAGAAGAAGTATTGGAAATCATGCTTGGACGAGCAGATGATTATTCTTCTTGCACTTCTACATCATCATCATCTAGCTCAACTGGTTTGTTCCTCTTTCTACTATTCAAAGCCGCTTGCATCTCCCTCGTAATTTTTGTTGATGTTTTAGGGCACTTCGCTCCATCTCCAAAATTTGCAGCTAGATGTTGGTTGAGCCTCTTGACGCCCGAGTGACATTTCTTCCCGCAAAGTATATATTGCACGACATCCTTATTACTTTTATCCGGCCAACATCCATATTTCCAACCCGGATCGTTTGATTTAGGTTTTTTTTAGAGTTCTTAGTTATATCATATCTATTGACCCCCGAACTTTCTGCCATTTTACTTTCTACACAATACAATCAAATAAAAAATATAAGACAAATTGTATCAGTATGTATTTGAATATATATTGTATGTATGTATAAGTATGTATCAGTATATAACCACATCAAGTTGATAAATTGTTCGACTATAAACCAGATCAAGTAGATAAATTGTATGTACCAATATGTATCAGTCAGTACGTAACATCAGTTGTGGTATCAGTATCTAACATCAGTATGTATCAGTATGTCAAAAATGTAACCAGTGTCAAGTAGATAAAATGTTACATATTAAGGGAAAAAATGTAACCACTAACCACCCAAGTTAAAAAAACGCATGTAGGTATATGTCTCAATTAGTCAGATACTCAGTTCCAAAAAATTGGGAAAGAATTATTTAGTACCCACTGTCCACAACGATATATTATATATACGAACCAAGGCGACAATTGCCTTTCCTAGGCTCTCGACTTTCAAATTTCCACCAAGTCGCCTGGTCACTTTGTCTTCCTCCTACCGATTGGACGCCTAGGCAACGCCTTAACAACTATGGCTCAAACACAAACGTGAATGGTTAGTTATCTTACCAGCGCCAACAAGAAAAACCTTTAATCCACAAAGAAGTTAAAAACTTTATAAGTGTCAAAGGTTGTATCTCAAAGATCCTAAGATTACATATTTGTAATGCTAAACTATTTTCTTACGTCTATTCGAAAAAAAAAAAAAAAAAATCATAAAACTAAGCCCAAAATATAAAAGGCCAAAAATAAATTAAACCATTGGATTTCCCATAAAATAATAAATAAAAATACATCAAATAAACTAAAACTCCACAAATAATTAAATATATAGAAATCCTATTCTTCATTTGATGTTTTTCCACCAACTCTGACTTTATAGGATTTGCCAGAAATTGTACCTTTAAGAGTTACCCAAAAAGCAGTTCATTAATTTCATATTTGGGTCTGGATGGATTTCAAAATTGCAACGAGTATCTGATACAATACAATGTTCAATTATTTTGATGAGGATGAGGACAGTTGGATATCGTCCTCTGAGTTACAGAATTGCATGAAGATTCTGGGCGGTGGTGGGGAGCTGTCCCTGATTAAGGCTGAGATGCGGTGAAGTCTTTGGATTCCAATGGATATAAATTGGTAGGTTTGAAGGACTTTGCCCAAGCTTGTTGAAGGAAGCAATCGGAGGAGGAGCTGAGACGGCATTATGCTGAAGAGTTTGAAGAGTGAAAAGATGAGGAAGAAGGTGAAGAGAGAGAAGGAAATAGAAAAAGAAAAATTATGGAAATGTGTTGTAAGTGTTGTCGAGGAAAATGTATGTCTAATTTGGAAAGAGAGGGCATACATATTAACAACGGATTATAAAATACAAAGGTTAAGGTTTTTCTTGGGTGATTTGATCACTTGCAACATGAATTCATAAATAGTGGAGTATTTATTTTATGAATCTGGGACATACCACCCAGACCACAACAAGGTGGGGAAGACTACTGTTTTGTGTGGATAAATGGTGGGTGATTTACTAAGGATCCAGTCTTACAAATTGCAGCTGTATTTGTTTAAAATTGGTTTTATGGTATTTATATAGTGGTAAAGAAAATGGTGGCAGATCTAGCTTGATCCTGTTGACCCAACTCAAATTGACTGAGTAACCGACCTGATTTCAAATGGTTCGTGAAAGACTGAATATTTGTTTTTGTACTGTAAAAGAAAATATGAAAATTGGTTTTGGTTGTATACGAGTTAATAGGTTTGACTCCAATCCATCATAATTTATCCATATCCAACTCATTTAGTTATGTCCCATTTATGACAACCCATTAATAACCCTCAACCCATTCCGTTGAATTAACCATTTGTCAACTCTAGCTGCAATTGTGTTTTTTCCTATTTGATCTTCTTTTTTGGACAGTTACGGAATGTATATGGTGAACCTTTTATATGACCTCTATTTTTGCAGTTGTAATGACAGTCTTTCTATGCAGATGAATGGAAAAACTTTCTAGCTCGGATTGGTCGTGACGAAAATACACATGAGTCAGAACTTAATGATAGCACCAACGATATCCTTGAGCTCAGATTTTGGGCTTCATACCGTGGACAAACTCTAGCTAGAACTGGTATTTCTTTTTTTCATGTTTGCTTTGTAACTTTCTTGAACATATATGATTTACATTTTAAATGAATTGCTCAATTCTATTATTTCTATATGACATATAAGTTATTGAACTCGTGCCTATAGTAAATGAATTGCTCAATTCTATTAATTTTATATGAAATATAAGTTATTGAACTTATGCCAATAGTAAAATTCATGCTGCACCTATATTGTTCACCTGCTTGGAAAATCAAGTCCCATCATTATGCAACTTAAAGATGGATTTTGATGTGCTATATTGGCAGGTGGACAAATTGGGTTCGTTGCTCTATTATATATTGCTAGTTCTCCATTCATGCTTGCCGTTTTGGTTTTCTATTCTCTACTTAACTATTACCTAATTCGAGCTTTGCAGTTCGGGGGATGATGTACTACAGAAAAGCTTTAATGCTTCAGACTTATTTGGAAAGGATGACTCCTGAAGGTTGTAACTTTGTGTATTGAAACATTGTCATTTTTTTAAGAAATATTAAAATATAATCATGGATGCTGATTAAACTTGAAAATCTGATTACTCATCTTCAATTCTAGATGTGGAAGCTGCAGTGTCCAGAAATGAAGCTAGTGATATTCAAGGTTTTGAGTTATCTCCTGAAGCAAGGGCTCAAGCTGACCTAAAGTTTACATATGTTGTTACTTGCCAAATATATGGAAAACAAAAAGAAGAGCAAAAACCCGAGGCTGCAGATATTGCATTGCTAATGCAAAGGTATATCTATGTCACTCCTTAAATTTGTTTTTACTGTTGGTCTTTAAGAAACTAATGGCAATGTAATTTTTTCTAGTGCTATTGCTGTAGATGGTATAGATTGTTTTCATTTAGAAGTTTCTCATTTTAATTATACTATTAGAAATGAAGCTCTTCGAGTTGCTTTCATTGACGTGGTTGAGACTATGAAGGATGGTATAGTGCAGACTGAATTCTACTCGAAACTTGTGAAAGCTGACATCAATGGCAAAGATAAGGTTAGTTTTCCCGCACTATATTACTTTTGCCAGTGAAATTCCAACATTATTTTTTGTTGATGTTACTTTTACCATTGCTCCCCTCTACCCGTTTTAAATATTAGAAGACTGGGAGGGGGTTATAATGATGCCGGAAAAACAAGGAGAGGAAACTTACTCCCATTTGATACAAGAAAAACATTTCTCTAGCTTATGCTTTTTGATGTGACATGGTAAATGAGTCAACTGTAAGTCATTTTCCTGTTAGTGGAAAATTCCTTGATTTGAAAATGTAATTCGTTTTCTGGAGAGTGACCAAGTGTTATTTCTTTTTCTTCAATAGAATTATTCTCTCTCTTCTCATTCCTTTTTCCTATTATTCTTTTACTAAATTTATATATATATATATATATATATATATAGTATATAGTACAAAATACAAGTTTAATTTAATTCTTTTGGATATTTATTAATATATTATATAATTTTTATCTTTTCTATAATTGTAAATACAACAACTTATTTTATATACCCATTTTAAATATTAGAAGACTGGGATAGGGTTATAATGATGCCCGAACAACAAGGAGAGGAAACTTACGCTCCATTTGATACAAGGAAAACATTTCTCTATATTATGTTTTTTGATGTACCATGGTAAAATTGGAAGTCATTTTCCGGTTAGTGGAAAATTCCTTAATTTGAAAATGTAACTCGTTTTCTGGAGAGTGACCAAGTGTTATTTCATTCTTCAATAGAATTATTGTCTCTCTTCTCATTCCTTTTTCCTATTATTTTTTTGATTAAATTTATATATATATATATATATATATATATATATTACAAAATACAAGTATAATTTAATTCTTTTGGATATATTACTAAATATATTATATAACTTTTATCTTTTCTTTAATTGTTGTTAGAGATAAAATAGATTTATTGGATATTATTGTTATTTATTACAAAGAGTAATAAAGTCTTATATATATGCTACTTGTTGAGTAGTGGCCAAGTATGTGTGGGCACCAAGAATACTTGGTGACCAAATAATGATAATTATAATATACTCTAATATTCCCCTTCAAGTTGGAAGTCTTATATCAAGACTTAGGACTTGTTACATAACAAAATAAAAAACTTAAAAACAACTATGAAGGAGTCCTTGCCTAATAAAAGACTCGAGCATACTTGGTGACCAAGTAATAATAATAATATACTCTAATAAATGTAAATACTACAACTTATTTTATATTTGCCTCTCCGTATAACTTGTTTTGTTAGTTTGTGATATTACTGTCGTAAGTTAATTTTTTCTGAAAAACAATGTGCATAAGCATAAGTTTTTTTAACTAAAATTTGAGAATGGTGTTGATTGGATGTTTTAATTTAATGATGTGAGGACATCAAATTGTACACCGATTTTGATATAGTGGTCAAATCTACAAGAACTATTTGTTGGTAGAGAGTTTTTTATTCAACATAATTTTTGTTAAATATGAATTTATATCCCAATGTAAGTAATGTTCATATATTAAACATAGTTTTGTGTATTATCTCATAATAGTTGAAGATAATAAATTGAATTTTCTACTATAGATACATATCTATAACTTAATATAATTGTGGAATTCATTTTCCGACACCAAAGAGCAAAAAACATTCAACGTCATTTTCAATTTGTCAATCATACACCGAAAAATATGTGTCTGTGTATATTATATTTTCTGATAAAATAGTTTATCTGAATTTTACTTGCTATTGCAAACTATGGGAAAAAGATTCACCACCCTAAAGAATTCGCCACCCACAGGAGTTCTCATACCAACTAGGCAACTATGGTATTGGATAGAAGTCACCACTCAATTGAATGACCATAGAGAGTCAAAACTTTCAAAAAGGAAAGCACAAAGCTTAACTTTACTAGATAATAAACTTAAAAATGATTTGCTAATACATGATTAGGTATTTAAAAATACTAAAACTCTTTGATTATGTAAAGGCTATATTTATAGAATGCCAACAAAAGACTTGTAATAAATTGATACATAACCAAATTTATATGATTCTGTCCGTGTGCATATCTTGTGGTAAAGTGCTAATAACTTCTGCAGAAAATTCAAAATGACACACCCTTTAATCCGTTGTAAACTAGACTTCAAGAGCTTTGCAACCATATTGGCCATACTTGATTGAAAATTCTGTGCAATTACAAATTTGCACCTCAAGTTACGCTAAATTCTAATTCTGTCCATTTTGGACAGCCATTGCACGAAGGGATACCCCGGTGTCCATCATGGAATAAATATTGTATATTTGCGGTTAAAGGAAAGTAAGAAAAAAGTGCATGTTTGAAGGATGATCTTTCGAACTGATGGCTGTATCCATTTGTAACTTTTAGTTGTTAACTTCTTACAGTGATGTCTGTAGTATTTGCTAGTGGAGTTTGTGGTAGCATGTATATTAACTGCAATCAGAATTGTGTTTGATTTAGACTTCTTAACAATTCGGAATGGGTTGTGAATTGAATTGGAGAGCAGGTACTAGTCTGAATAAGTGAATCAATCCGAATCAACACTTTACAGCAGTTATTGTAAAAGTAGATCTAAGCAAAATTTGTAGAACTGAAACTCAAAAAATCTGGAGTTAATATGTTATGTTTCCTCTCCTTTTCCGCACTTGATGCAACCTGATCATTCATTTGAATGCCTTGTTTCTAACACTCTTCTGCCTTGTGTACGTTATTTCTAAGTTGGTCGACATTCAGTTTCACATAGCATTACTTGATGACCTCACCTCACCTCCAGCTTCTGAAATTTTAATGAAAGTTGAATTTACGATCGTACAATACTCCCGATGCACCTTGGCATTTTTAGTGTCCTTCTCTAATTATGTCCTTTATGAAATATCTTACATACTTGCACTTCATATATTCTATCTTATTCGGACTTGATTTAAAACTTTTCAATGCCGTACTTCTCTAAATCTTGAACTGAGCATCAACAATTGCACTAGTTTCATTAACATAATAAAAATCAGTAAATAATATGCATCCCGCACCACATTGTGAATGTCGTTGCTTAACTCATCCACTACTTGGACAAAAGGAAAATTGCTTGAAGTCGACCCTTGGTTTAATCTTTTTGGTATTGGAAATCACTTGACGTGCAAACACAAGTCTTTGCACAAGTAGTTACTCTGTCATGTATGTCCTTAATCATACTGTCATACTATATAGGCAATTTTTTTTCTCAAGAACCCATCAAAATTCCCTCCTTGGGAACATCTCATATGCCTTTCAGAAATCTAGGAACATTATATGGAGGTTCTTCTTTGTTCCCCTCACCATTCTGTCAACTGTCTAATCAAGAAAATAGTCTTTCGCCTAGCTTAGACCAAAATTTTGCTATTCTCTGTCAAAATTCATTGTATTGGCTCATGAGCTTAATCCCTATTTTCAGTTATTTTGCGTCAAACTTCATTGTATGGAATATAAGCTTAATCCCTTTGTAATTAGAGCAATTCTGATTATGTCCCTTGTTCTTATAAATTGGCACTAACATTCGCTTCCTTTACTCATTGGGTATCTTTTTACTGTGTAGGATTTGTTGAACTGATTGGTTAGCTAACCTAAAGTGTAACAGTATGGGTTAAATTCCAATCCGAATCAAATCATAACGCACCAAAGCCCAAATACAGGTTTTAACAGACAATATCAGTTTGTCGCAACTTGTGCCAAATCTTAAGGTTTGATGCAGATTTGCAATTCAATTCATAGGATTAACTTCACAAAATTTAATTTGCAGAATGTTATACAACTTAAACCAATGGTAATTAGTGGAGTAGCCCCAAGAATTATGTCAACTCTAAAGGGTTTTTTTTCCCCAATGTGGTACTATGTATTTTCAATACGCCCCAATATATTGGGTGACGTGGAGCACCTAGGCCGTTCGACCTTGCACGTGAATGAAATTGCATTCTTTGTTAACATGGTTAATTAGCCAACTGATAATCATAAATCAATTAGACATGAGTGGAGACTTTCGAGTTCCTAGTGTGCAGGTATCCCTCCATTTTTAAAACTATCAAGAATGCTTTTGAAGTATTTCTATTTCTGTCTTTTGTGATTTATTTGTTTATCAAAAAAATATTTGTGCAGGAAATCTACTCGATAAAATTGCCCGGAAATCCTAAGTTAGGTGAAGGGAAACCTGAAAATCAGAACCATGCGATTGTATTTACTCGTGGGAATGCAATGCAGGCAATTGACATGAATCAGGTGAGTTACAACTTACAACTATATATTCCTTGATAATAATTTATAAACAAAATTGCGAAAGTGGGATTGCGATGCAGGCAATTGACATAATATAGGTAATTTTGTGCTACAGATTGAAAGACGATTCGATTGGTTTCAAATGAATTGTGCAATATATTGTTTAACTTATTCTTTGTTAATGCATTTTATACTGAATTATGCTTGTATATGCAACTAAGAACAATCATAGAAATAAATTCATTATTGGCTTGATAATAGTAACTACTCTAGTCCTTTAAATTAGTATATTTTAGCTGGAATCTTCTGTGACATTCTTATTCTTGGTATCAGAGAACTTATTGGACATTCAATTCTTTATGCGGTATTGGATATCAATATCAGTGTTGGGCATTTCACAGTTTGCTTAAAAAATTTAAAGAAAATTTTATGAAAAAAAAGATGAGGATGATTTGAATTGACTAGTAGATAACTATTATTCAAAAGAAGAGCGTTAAGAAAATTGATATTTACCGAGTATTGTACTAGCCGATATGATTGTCATTTTCTCAGCATTGTTATTTACAAAGAATTAAATTATTTTCTGAGCATTAAGTACTACTATCCATTATTTTATATAAGTATAATTCAAAACAAGAGGATTAAGTTAGTCTTACTCTGATGGCGCAAGGCTTATATAACACTCACTTGTATTGCAGTAAATAATAATCATCACAGCATGATATTTCTCTCGTCGATATCTTACTGATTAGGGGATGTAGCATTGATATTGTTTCATGTCAATTCATGTTTAATTTGTAGCGTGATATCTAGATCGGTCACTGCGGATACAAATACGTATAGTACTGGACAATACTTTGAACCCTGCAGCAAATAATGTTGTTAGAGGAGAGTTTTGGCTTATCAGAACCGAATACTAAAGATGTGGATTGAGCTGGTGGGCAGAGGCACAAATCATGTTAGTGGCACGATTGGACTGTACATTAGCTCAAGAAGTCATCAGAGAACTCCTTTGGGTTATTAATTAAACTATTGTGAATGGGTCATGTAGTGGCCCATTATACTGTGGGAATAATGTGACACCCCCAAATCCGGGTATTTCAATTTTCACGGGATTTGGTGTTCACTGTACAAACATCATATGTTTGTCTACCCAAAATAAATGAAAATCATAAAATAGATATAAATAAATCCTCTCCTTATGGAGTTACAACATCTGAATGTAAATACATCAATCCCAGGTCATACTAACCTTAAATATCAAATGCGGAAACGTAAACAAATAATAAGTCTTACACAACTTTAACATAAGACTGAAACGTAAATATATCAAATAAACAAGTCTTCATCACTTGTTGACTTTGCCCTTGCTTTTGCTAGTAGAAGGCTCGTCGGACCTTTTGTTCTTAACTGCAATGTTATTATTACGTAAGAGTGAGCACGATTGCCTACAAGTATAATAATATAACAACAATATAATAACATGCGAGTGAATCAAAGACTTTTGAAATAAGAAAACTCGGCTTTTGAATCAAAAATGAATAACAAGAATCAAAAGATTTTTTGAGGTAATAAGACCTTGAACTATTTCCTAGGTTGTCAAGTGTTTACACTTGAAACCTTTAACAGTCATAAGATTATAGACTCTACTTCTCGTACTTAGGGGGATCAGCCCTTAGTACCATACTGTGCACAATATCTTAACGTTAAAGTATCAATAATCCCCTATAATAGGGTTGTTCATCTCAATTTAACATTAGAGTCCGCACCAAAGGAAGTTTGGTTTGGATAAGCTCAACAATGGTTCTGGAATTTAAAACGTTTATCAACTATGGACTAGTCGAATCAATAAGGGTTCGCTAGTCTTACAAGGTCCAACAATAAATGATATTCAATTTAAATAATAAATTCTCAAGAGGTATACAATAGAATAAGTATTGTATAACGGGAATCATGCTTTAAAAGAATGATAATATCTAATATAAAATCTTGAACTTGAACAATTAATAACAAGAACTTACTCGACATAGAATATAAGTCTAGGACTTGCTCAATCTAAGAATTTAGAATTTAAAGAAACTTATTCCATAAAAGTCAAGTTTTGAGTAAAGAAACTTGTCTCGTGCGTAAACTAAACGGTTACTACTCACGTTCACCACAAGTCCTACACACATATCATATGCATTCACAACAATTATTAGTTACATTCATATTAACCTTATAGGTTTAATTCCCTCTTTTAATACAACTTGTTAACTTAGTTTAAGTACTGCCCATTACCATCAATCTCATATACAAGACTGAAGTCTCACATCTTATGTTTGATCATCATTATATCTTCTCATGGACATAACGTTTAGCCCTTATACAACTTATCAAATTACCATACAATTCCATCACATGGATGTTAACAAACTGATATGACATCCTATTACGTGTCCAACACATTATTATGTTCATTAGACTAGGTTAGACTAACATGTAGTGGACTGTACACAACGAAAAACTGAAACTGTCCAACTCTGCTACCCCCGCCGGGGCGGGGCTTTTAGTTAAAGGAATGCCCGTCGAGGCGGGGTAAAATGGCCTGGTAACGCCCGCCGGGGCAGGCTCACCCAGGTTTGGTTTCTGCAGTTCGCGACTGCACTATTCATCAGACCAAAATTCGTGAATTATACATGAAATCAAATTTAACAATCCCAGAAGATATAGACTTCACATAATTGTTACCAAGCATGCATACTTCGATTTTAAACAACAAAACAACAATATTCATCAAATTTAACCCCTTCAAATTAATGTTCTTACTAAAAACTTCATTTTAGACATTCTTAGCGAATCATCACACCACGGATTCGTTTCTTAACCAAATCAGTTCGTATAACATGCATTGTTTTCGTATTTAAATATATTAACACAATCAATCTTCAATTTACAGATTACAACATGGATTGAACACAAATTTTGGTTCTAAAATCAGCCTTTTTGTATTTTTATAACAAAACTCAAACTTCTTTTGTAAAACATGGTTTCGTGAATCAATTCATACGACAAATCGTTTTCAACCCATATATAACAGATTATATTTATTTAACAACATAAACATCTATTATTCTAACAAATCATCAACCAAAACTCATATTTTGACTTCAAAATCATATATTGTTACTATAAACTTAAAAACCCCTTTTTAAACCAAAGTTCATGGATTAATTCACCCAAAATCGTTTATGAACATCATATATTAGATTATTCATGCATATAAACAGTTTATAACAACTGTTCAGCAATTACTCATAAAACTTTCAATTACAGAAAACTAAAATATGTTTTCATGGGAAAACTCAAGAACATAATAACAAAGATTGTAAATTTGAATTCTCACCCTTTGATTCTTGTTTAGATGGTAGGAAATCCTCCTATAATTCTCCAAACCTTCTTCTTCAAACCCAATTTCTCTCAAGCTCTCTCTTTTCTCTCTGTTTTCTAAAGTCTTAGGAAATAAAGTACGTAAGTAAGAAAAGAAGACTCATTAATAATGAGCATACTGATAACTGGCACAACATTGGTATCAGTTAAGCGCATCATGGCTTTAACTGATACCATGTTCTTAAGGCCATGTTTGGTTTTAACTTTTAAGAACTCCTTTTTGTTTATTTTAATTAACTTGTTTATTATATAATTTATTTGTCACACTTTAATTAATCAAATAATATTATTTAAACTCAATTAAATAAAAGGCAAAATTACTTATTAAATCAAATCATCACATAATTAAAATTCTCATTTATTAAATATAGCACATAATTTATATTCTCAATAAATCTCTAATTAATTATTTAATTAATTAGAACAATAACAAAATTATTTAATAACTCATTTAATTTAATAATCTCAATTAAATTCACACTTTGAATTATAACATTATTCCTCATTAATTTAATTAATGTAACACATTTAATTAAATTAATCTACTACAATTCCATCAAATATTTATATATCTCAATAAATAAATTAATAAAAATATTTATTCAATTCAATAAATATTTAATATTATTTACAAAAATCTCGTTCGTCACAAATAAGGTTATAAGAGTTTTAGCTCATAGACTAATTAATGTTGGGCTGAATTGTACTTTTGATGTTTAGTTCCCGGATGGTTAAGGCCTAAGCTTCGGGGCCTGATGGGTTTTCATTATCACTTATCAACATTGTTGGAATGTTGTGCGGCGTGACTTCATGAAACTGATGCAGGATTATTTTTTATTTTATTTTATTTATAGTTTTGGGGGATTTGAAAGAAGTTTCAATAGTTCTTTCATTTCATTGGTTCGAAAGAAAAAGAGATTGGAGTATATGGGACTTCTAGTCCAACAGTTAGATTGGAACGATATAAAATTCTTGCTAAGGATCTTCGGATTTTGCTCAAATATAAGGGCTGTGGTGATTGCTGTTTTCGATTTTCAGCATGCATTTGTTGAAGGTAGATGGATATTTGACATCTGGTTCGTTGCTATATTGTGTTTGAAAGATAGGTTGCGGTTGGGCCGTTCAGGGTGATACATAAACTTTACATTCGGATGTTTTGACTTGCATTGACAGGTAACCTCTCGGGAGGATGGGGTTTTGTACTTGATGTACTCCGTGAAGAGTTCCCTGGGGTTCTGTGTTTAAACTTTATATTGGTATCATCTATTGTGAAGAGTGTATGTAGTTTGCATGTAATTGTAGAAAAACACTCATATAGCCTGTAGATATATATGATTTCTATCTAAAAATCTCCATGCAAGACTTCTAATAGTATATGCTCCATATTCTCCGCAACTTTATTTGTAGTTGTGTTGGGGACAACCTTCATTGTTTTTCTTTCTTTAAATTTTGAAACTATTTTAATTCTACACCTTTTTTGCTTCAGGACAATTATTTTGAGGAAGCTCTGAAGATGAGGAATCTTCTTGAGGAATTCTATCGTGATCATGGTATTCGTCCTCCTACCATTCTAGGTGTCAGGGAGCATGTATTTACAGGAAGGTACTTTTCTATATTATATTTCTACACTTTGATCTACCCGCTGGTTGACATGTGATTAATTTTTTACTCAATTTATGCAGTGTCTCTTCGTTAGCATCTTTCATGTCAAATCAGGAAACTAGTTTTGTGACTCTTGGTCAACGTGTCCTGGCAAATCCTTTGAAGTAAGTCCAAGTTTGATGATAATATAATTTTTGCCTTCTACGTAGATTTTTTTAGTTTTCACTTGGTTGAGATCTCAAGTAATGTTCAGGGTCCGAATGCACTATGGTCATCCAGATGTTTTTGATAGAGTTTTTCATATAACACGTGGTGGTATCAGTAAGGCCTCTCGTGTGATTAATATCAGTGAAGATATTTATGCAGGTATGGATGTATTCCTACCACGGTACCATCTGAGTCTTACTCTTTTGTGTGTTAAATCTTCTTCCTGTACAGTACATTCTTATACTAGTGAATATAAAAGATCTACTTAACTAGTAAGCTGAATATGTTGGAGTAGTTGTTATGGTTGGTAGCGCAGGCCCTCTTCTTGAGGAGTTATTAATGTTTGATTTGATGCCCTGTCCAAAATAAACAAAATTTGGTTTTCTCCATTTGCTTTCCACACAGATCTTCGATCATTGGTCTGTACTGTGTTACAAGTCGAACATTGTGCTCCACCCCCCTCACCACCCTTAATAATCAACCAACAGTTATTGTATTTAATGGAGGCTGTCTAATTTGGTTTCAAAAGCTATGTGCTCTTTTTTGGAACAGGTTAATAAGTTTTGGGTAAAAATGCAGGGTTCAATTCCACGTTGCGCCAAGGAAATATTACTCACCATGAATACATTCAGGTAAAGGCTGGGCTTTCTCTTCCTTTTGTCTTCTATGTTTTTTTTTCCTTTTTTTTCATTTTGTACGGGGTCACTACTCTTTAAATTAAATGTTGAACAGGTTGGAAAGGGCCGAGATGTTGGGCTCAATCAAATTGCTTTATTTGAAGGCAAAGTTGCTGGTGGTAACGGTGAACAAGTTCTTAGTAGGGATGTTTACAGACTTGGGCAGCTCCTTGATTTTTACCGAATGATGTCATTCTACTTCACCACTGTTGGCTACTATTTTTGTACTATGGTATGCTATTCTTGTAACAAATTGGTGTTACTGCCATGATTAGTACTTCTGACTAATAGATTTGTGTTGCGCAGGTTATAATATGAAGGTATGTCAAAAAGGAATTATCAAAAAAAGAAACAAACTACTAAGCTACATTCTTCCCGTTCTCTTTATCAATGGACCTTAGGGGAAATATTAATTTTGTGGGCAACATATTTTGTTGTTGTCCAAACAGAGTCGATTAAATAAATTATTAGAGGCTGCAGTGGCTGAACTTGGAATTCAATCTAGAGATATTGATATAATAATTAATTATATTCATTTAAGTAAAATAAATACTTATAAATTACTGTAAGATATTCTAGTGAGAATTATCTCTCTCCCAAACTATCACTCGATCTTCTTTTGAGTCGGGAAATGCATCTATAATTGAATCGGTTTTTGATGATTCATTTCTTAAAGGACAAAATCAATGAGTTTGTCCTAAGACCTAAATAGCTAATTATAACTAAACTAATATCAATATTAATAGATTGAAAAATTACAAAATTATAGTAACTCTACTTTTTAAAGGATGAACAATTAAAATATTAATAAAAGTATTATATTTTGGTATGGGTCAACTGCTATCTTTTATCTACTTGTATAACATATAATTTGCTCTGAATTTTCATATAAAATGTAGAAGTTTTGGAGGGTATAAAGTAAATTTAGTTATTTTTTAAAAAAAAAAGATAAACCTTTGGGGCTTATTTAAAATTTTCGAGAGACCCCGCCACTGAGATGATGTATGTTTGAATTCTTATAATTACAACTACTGAATTTTATATCTAACAAATCTTGTGACCTGTACAGTTAACTGTGCTGACGGTATACATCTTTCTTTATGGGAAGGCGTACTTGGTAAGATATGAATTTCCATCTAATAAGCTATAAGGTGTTCCTCTAGTAGCAGGAAGTCAGTTTTTACCTGCTTTTGGAATTTTCACTGTTCTAATTGTTTCAGTTAATAATTTGACCTTCAATAGTATTTTTTGAAATTTTTACTGTACTTTGACCTTAACAGAAATTTCCCAAATATACTATATAATACTTTATCTGGAAATTTGTTTTATATGACATACATCTACAATTATGACATTGTGATTCCCCTGTCTTCCTGTCTCTCTCTATATATAGTGACATTCTTTTGTTTCAGGCTCTATCTGGTGTTGGTGCATTTTTTCAAGGAGTCGCATCAGTAACAAATAATTCTGCTTTAAACGCTGCTCTAAATACACAGTTTCTCTTTCAAATCGGTGTATTTACTGCTGTGCCAATGATTCTTGGTTTTATCTTGGAACAAGGTTTTCTACGGGTGAGTTGTCTGATGTACAATTATGTATGCGTGTTTTCAACAATATTAATTATGATGCAGAAGTTCATATTGTTTGATTGGTAAAGCATTATACATTTTCCATCTATCATAAGAGACTGTAATGTACAGTAATATGGCTGAAGCGTTGTAATTTGTATCTTTGTGTGAATTTAACTGATGTTGCATCTATATTCATATCTATATCCGTTTTAAAAATTCCTGAGTTATATTTGCCTCCGCTTAGAATGTCCCACCTTTATGTTATTTGAGTGTGAATTTTGAGTAATGATCAGACAAAGTAATGGATGAATGATAGCAAGTGATCTACTTTTGGGTTGCTTGAGGATATCAATCTGATAATTATGTCAATTTCTGTGGCACTTATAGATCTCTGACCTTGTTCCGAGTTCTGCTATTCTTTTTTTCTTTTTCTGGTACAGTATCATACTTATAGGTGACATTGTCAACTAGATATTATAATTTGTGATAACTGGGAACGCTTTCTTGTTTGTGATAACTGGGAACGCTTTGTTATATAAAAGAAAACCAAAATAACTGACATTTTCTTATTTTCTAGTCTTTGGAACTTTATCTCTTGGATTAACACAAAATCTTCCTATCGCCCTCTGAAAACTGAAGAGATGAAGGTTAGGAATCAGTAGGTAGTTAAATAGCTTAATCGATCTTTTTAACAAATAATTGAAAGTTATGGAGCTGCATGTGACGAAAATCAGTGTTCTAAAACTCCCCACCTAGGCGCTAGGCTCCCCCTTGGCGGCCCGCCTAGGTGCTAGGCCCCTCCTTGGCGCCTCGCCTAGGCGCTAGGCCCCCCTGGCATCTCACATAGGCCCAAGGCGGCAAAAAAATTCCTCCAGGAAATTAAACGGTGTCTAGGCGGAGATGGTTTTTTTATTTTAATAAATACCCAAACCATATCTTGATATATTTATTTTTCTAATGATTTACCATATTCATAATACAGGTTGTAGCATATTAAATCACAACAATAAGTGAACAATATCAAGTCAAAATGGATAATTTTATTATAGTTGTAATTTTTTGAACTTGTACCAACTTCAAATTATATAAATGATGATACATTTGTAATATTTAGTTTAATTCAATATAATTCTTAAATTTATGTTTAGTTTCTTAAGTTTTAATATTGAATTAAATTCTTGAAATTTTAAATTTTATTATTTAATAGCAATCTTGTTTATGAATAAAACTAATACGTTAAAAATATGTTTAAACTTTGAACAATTGCATGTTTGTGTTTGAACTTTGATATTAGCAATATGGATATGTGTTTGAACTTTAAGCAAAAGTCTTTATTATCTTTATTATAGATTGTTTTGCTTTATATTATTGTTTTGTTTGGATAAATGTAAGATAAAATATTAAAATTGATTTAAAATAAAAAATTCTGCCTAGACTCCGTCCAGGCCCCCTAGGCGCTAAGCGCCCCCCTCGGCCGCCCGCCTCCCGCCTCCCGCCTCCCGCCTAGCGCCTTTTAGAACATTGACAAAAATGACAAAAGCTCATTATATTGGGGCAAATCCCAGTTGAACAATATTTGCGTAGAGCAAACGTTGTTAGCAACATGCTGTTGGCAATTTTTCTTGAAATTGCATGCTTGAATCTCATAAAAACCAATGTCTCGAGTGCCAGTGTTCTATTCTTCTTCAGAAAATTGTGCTCATGAGCAATCATTGAGGATCTATATATAGTTTAAACATAAGAAACACATGTATGTTGAATACATGTAAACAACACCGTAAAAAGAATGTCTAGATATGGTTTCAACATTGTTCTTATACAGTACAATTATCCTTAGCTTGTGTTCCCCACCGCTTAGGAATCCCATCTTTAGTTGATGCCAGAATGACACATAAATTCTCACCTTTCCATTTTCCTTTTAATTGTTTCCTTCTTAACCCCCCCCCCCCCCAAACAAAAAACAAAACATAAAAAACTTGTGTGTATGCCTAATCATTTCCTTATACGAGGAAGGGGTGGTTTAGAAAGGTGACGTGAGTTGAAATTCTCTCTAAAAATCGTTCCTGATACTTCGTCCATTAATATCTGCAATTTAAATACCACATCTCTTGCTTGGGTCATATTTTTTTATTTATTTTGAGTTTTATGCTCTTAAAATGTCTTTGGAACACTACTTTTGAAACTAATTTTTTATTTCCCTTTGATTGCTGCTGCAGGCTGTTGTTAGTTTTGTTACTATGCAGTTTCAGCTTTGTACTGTATTCTTCACATTCTCCCTTGGCACAAGAACGCATTATTTTGGTCGAACTATTCTGCATGGTGGTGCTAAGGTTTGTTCCTTACCAATCATCTTCTACTAAATTTATTGTAGTTTGGTATATCTTATGCATCTATCACTTCTTCAACAGTACCATGCAACAGGAAGGGGATTTGTGGTCCGCCATATCAAATTTTCAGAGAATTACAGGCTTTATTCCCGCAGTCACTTTGTCAAAGGGTCTATCTCTCCTTCTCTCTCTGTCTCCAACTCTCACTCTATTTCTCTGTGACACATCCCCACAATGTGCATGCTCTTGAAGTTGAGCAGTTATTTATCTTAGTTCTTTTATATCTTCAGATTGGAAGTTGTGCTTCTGTTGATAGTATATCTTGCATATGGAGATGAGGACGGCGGTGCCCTAGCCTACATTCTTCTTACTGTTAGTAGTTGGTTCATGGCTCTTTCATGGCTTTTTGCTCCATATTTGTTCAATCCATCTGGATTTGAGTGGCAAAAGTAAGATTACGCTATTTCTTATTCCACTTAAACCTTGATTTTGTTTGATTTAGTTATTCACTTACTTTTTATTGTCCTGTTAAGGACGGTAGAGGACTTCAGAGATTGGACAAACTGGCTTCTGTATAGGGGTGGAATTGGTGTCAAAGGAGAAGAAAGCTGGGAAGCTTGGTGGGATGAAGAACTGGTATTATTTCTACTTCACAAGATAATAATGTTGATTGTCAAGATAATTAGTTTTATATGTAGTAGCTATAGCATGCTTTATTGTTGAAGAATGTAATTGTGCTCATCTTATGGAATTGGGTTGATCTTGTAATGGTGATATTGCTTGGCTTATGCTACATGCACTTGGGTTGTGGGGTATGGTTATCTATTTGTGTGGCTTGGCTGAACTCCATATTTTAAGATTTGAGGACTCTGCCTAAAATTTGGATATAAATACACGGGCACGTTAGGCTCACCATGAATATATTATATACCTTTAATATGATTTCTGACTGATAATTGGTTCTAATGCAAGGGCTTCCATACCGCTATCTAATTGATATTCATATATTAAAGACAAAAATAAATCCCTACAGTTACATGGTGCAATAAAATAAGAATTGTGCTTGTTGCGCTTGCCTCGCACCGTATCTTCAAGGATCGTTCAATAAAAATAAGATAGTTCAGCGATCCTTGAGCCTCCAAACTTTGCATTTACAAGAAGTTTATCTTACTGATATCCATTACAACATCTGCTGGCCAATAAAATCATTAGAAATTTGTTTCCTAGGATTTCTTCTTCTGCAAGACTGGTAACCTAATATCTGCATAAGAATTTCTGATTCAACAGTCTATTCTTAGTTCTGATTTGGTACTGCATATCATGCTTAACTTTGTGCATGGCTTTCTGATTTTCCTATGTCAATTTTTTCAACATTTCCGTTGGAAATATATTATTTTGCAGACATTCTTTTCTCCAGTTCAGTGGCAAACTTTTGGCTTCCCTTTCAATTTCACCACATTTCATTCAGATGTTTTATTCCTAGTAGGCTACCCCATTGATGCAGAAATATTTTTACAGGCTCATATTCGAAGCTTAAGATCGAGGCTGATGGAGACCATTCTGAGCCTAAGATTTTTTATCTTCCAGTTTGGTATTGTCTACAAGTTAAATGTGCAAGGATCAGATACATCACTGACGGTAAGATTTTTTATTTCAGATTCTTCTCATATACCAGTTTAAACAGCAGTATTTTTGTTCTTACCAAATATGCTCTTTATTTTGGACAACAAGTATTGGCTTCTTAGTTTTTTACTATAATCTGGAAGCCAAAGGAGAAAGGTTATACAATTATACTGTTAGTACTGTAAAATCTAGGATAATGATAGGCTTTGTGATAGGAGTTGTTCCCCATTTGGCAGGGTTTTTAGGATGTATAGTATGTTAATTGCTCCCTGTCTAGGGGCTTTGTGATGCAGAATGGTTGGAGAAAAACAAGAATACAAATAAAACAGAAGTGCAAGTCAGCCTGGACTTTAGAACAGGATCGTATATAGTATGCGTATCTATAATCCTTATATGTTTTCTTTGTAAGGGTTTCCTACCCTGAGGCAGCTATTTTTAAATAAATTGTGCTTACCAGTAAAAAGAACATACAATGATAAGCGTTGAGATCTTACAGAAGATTTGGATGTAAGTTTGACATTTAATTGAACCCAAGAAATATGCCTTTTGTCGAATTCTAGTCTGATATGATATTGCTATGGCTGCAGCTGAACCACCACTCTACTATTCGTCCTTCTGATATTATGTTGTGTTCTTTTTCTGTAAATATTTCTTCCTGTCTCTCGATCTTCACCTATGTTTTTATTTTGTCTTGTGCGTCTTTTTGTGCATGTCGGGGTTAGAAGGAGCTTTTTTTTTCTTTTTCTTTTCTTTTTTTCTTTTTCTTTTTTTTTGGGGGGGGGGGGTAAGCTACCTTAAAAATGCTGCTACTGAAAAGGAACTTATTGCTGACTTATGTTGCATTGTACATTTTGTAGGTCTACGGGTTTTCATGGATTGTGCTGGTGGGGCTTATAATTCTGTTCAAGGTCTGCAGCATGGCTTTGAACGTTGGAAATCATAGCCCTAAACCTTAATGAGTCTTTGATAATTACCTTGAATCCCTTGCATTTTTTGGCTCTGCAGGTTTTTACCTTCAGCCAGAAGATATCTGTTAATTTTCAGCTGCTATTGCGCTTCATTCAAGGCGTCGCTTTCTTGCTTGCACTGGCTGGTGTGGCTGTTGCAGTTGCACTTACCAATTTGACTATTGCAGATATTTTTGCCTGTATATTGGCATTTGTACCCACTGGGTGGGGAATTCTTTCTGTAAGTTTTTTGAGTTCATCTCTATTTATTATGATTTTGGTTTCTTCTTGTAATTTGAATATTTCTATTCATGTGTGAATGCTAAAAGACAATATTATTCATATCATAATATGTACAATAGAGAGCCAAAGCTAAATATGAAAAGTAAATCATAGTAATCAACCACTAATCATGCTTCCCCCTCAAGTTGGAGCATGTATATCAATCATGCCCAGCTTGTTACAAATATAACGGATTCTAGTAGCCCCTAAAGTTTTAGTAAAAACACATTCGCAAGTTGACACCCCAGGACGGTGATCTCGAACAAAACAGATGCACCCAAAAACACGTGGGACGTGGGGACAAAGAAAACTAAACCATAGAAGGAGACGAGACGAGACAGAGTGAGGAATTTCTCCGCCTAGAACAAAAGTATAAGAAGAAGGCATGCGATTAATCAAGTAACATGCAATTAAAACATCATCTGCCCAAAATGGTTTTGGTATTTTCATATCAAAAAGTAAAGCACGAGTAACTTCCATAAGATGATTTTTTCTCTGCACAACACCATTTTGTTGTGGTGTATCAGTACATGAGGATTGATGGATGATGCCATGACTAGCCATGAATGTAGAGAATGGAGATGAAAAATATTCAAGAGCATTATCATTGCGTAATACACGGAATGTGAGACCAAATTGAGTTTGAATTTCTTTCACAAAATTAGAGAAAATGGAGAACAATTTAGAACGATTTTTCATCAAGTAAAGTCAAGTTATCCGTGAGTAGTCATTAACAAATGTAACAAAATATCAAAATCCCATTTGTGACGATATAGGACAAGGTCCCCAGACATTAGAATGTACTAACTCAAATGGTTTCGCAGACCAATTATTGACCTAAGGGGATATAACACACGATGGTGTTTCCCGAACTGACAAGACTCACATTCTAAACTAAACTAGATAAAAAACTAAAACATGACATCAATCTTTTCAAGTTGGACAAAGACGGGTGTCCTAATGAAGAGGCAAGGCGACACTGGAACAAGCAATGGCCCGAGGAACATAGACTAACTCATCAAACAGATATAAACCTCCCGATGCACGATCTCTATCAATCGTCTTCGTTGTAGGATCCTGAAAAACACAAGAATCAGGATAAAACGTCACAGAACAATTACAAGTTTTTGTTAATTTACCAACATAAAGAAGGCTATATGAAAATTTGGGTAAATATAATGTTGATGCTAAATAGGGAGAGGGGCTAAGATTAGCAGAACCAGTAAACTTTAAAATGACTGTGGAGCCATCTGTTAAGGTCACACTAGGTATAGAGGAAGTAGGAGAAAAAGAAAAAGATTACTAGATATTCCTCTCATATGATTAGATGCCCCATAATCAATTACCCAAGAATGGGATGTGGTGAAGCAAGAACTTGCATTACCTGTTTGAACCAAAGTAGCAGTAGAATTAGATGATGACTGTTGAGAAATCTGATATTGAGTGACGACAGCATACTCTTTTGGAGTCATAGTAATTGTCTTCTCCCTCGAAGATGTGAGTATAGTGGATGATACTCCCGTATCCGAACTAGCAACTGCGTTTGCAAACCATGGTTGCCCCTGATTACGAAGATGCCAACAAAATCGTTGAATGTGTCCTGACTGTCCACAATGATAACAAATTCTACTAGGATCGGTACCATCAAAAATTTTACTTGGACCACTAATCTGGCTACTGGCCCTACCTCAAAAATTACCTCCGCGACCTCGGCCACCTCCACGGGCTCCAAAACGACCGCCACACATCTACTACGGGCAACACCTTGGCCGTGTGAAACCATCAGTACAGATTTGTCAAACGAATCAACTGTATGAGGAGTTTCACTGGAGACACGTCAAACACGAGCAAATGTATCAGTAAGAGATGGCACGAACAAGCTAATAAGAACCTGTGAGCGGACAGTCTCAAATTCTGAACCAAGAGCACCAAGAAACCTCATCACAGCTAATTGCTCTCTTTGTTCTTGTATTTTTTTGATATCGACAGTAATAGGGAGCAATGAGTTCAACTCCTCGTACATCTTTTTATAGTATGCAAAAAATTAAGTGCATGGACGCCCATCACGATTACTGTAAAAATCCTTCGAAACTTCAAACATACGAGCAAGATTATTTTGGCCCGAGTACAAAACCTCTAAGTATTCCCACAATTCTCTTACTGTATCAAGATGAGTGACTAAATCAACAATCTTACTGTCAATGGAATTAAGCATTTGATATAAAATTCTGGCGTCAACTAGCTCCCAAGCCTCGTCGGAAGTATCTGCTTTTGTTAAATAATCGCCCTGCACTCTACTAAGTAAGGCCCAGCGCACACTCTTTCGCCACTGCTGATAGTTATGGACTCTCTCCAATTTCTTATCAGTAAGACGATTCGAGGAAGACAACACCTTTGTAACACCCATGGACTGCCTAGAATCGGACGCATTTGATGTTTGGCTCGTAACAGTATCGGATACGGTAGACATCTTGCTCATATTAAATCTGTCTAAACTTTTTCACACAATAAAAATACAATCACGGCTGAAAAGAACGACGAAACGATGGTAACAATGACATGCAAAACCTCTCACAGACCCAACAAATCCAAACCCAAATTGAGTAACGAACTAATCATTTTCCGCCACCTCAAAAATAAAAAAACTTGTACATATATCTCGGAAGAGCACAAGAAATTAGAACTTGCACTTGCATTGATAAACAAGAAACAAGATGAACAGATTCGGACTATTCACGATGAAAAGTGATGTTTAAACGGTGAAGTGATTTTTTTTTTTTGGTATTTGGAACAGAGAAAGAAGAGATAAAATAAGGTGAGGAAAAATTTTTTTAGGAAACCATGGCTCTTGATACCATGTGAATGCTAGAAGCCAATATTATTCCGTATCATAATGTGTACAATAGAGAGCCTTTATATAGGACAAGTGTCAAAGCTAAATATGGAAAATAAATCACATCAATGATTACCACTAATCATGCTTCTAGAATAATCGTACCACTAATCACTCCTAATCAAATCAATCATAGAATCCTAAAGGATTCTAGATTAATCTAACAATGAGGAATACATGTTAGCATCCAATCTCTATGATCTTGTTGAAGCCATCGTAGCATAATAAAGTAGAAGTGTCATGGAAACTTAAGGGAGTAGTGCACCCCTATTAGTCTCTCTTTGACCCTGCTTCTTTTTATATATATGCTAGTCTCCTATCAAAAAGTTGTACAAGTCTAACTTTAACAGTGTACCTGTATTGAGACTCGGTAGTCCAGCTCACTAGCAGAGTCACTACACCTTATTTGTTTCAAAAAATAATAAACAAAAATTGGAGCAGGTCAAATTTTCAATTAAGAAGTGCTAATAATTGGTTCACTAATACACAATGCTTCTCCTAGCCACGAAGAAAAATTTATCCAAGTGCTTGTGTGTTTGCACCTTAATGAGTTTATTAAAAAAAAATTATTAAGTAAAATTTATATTAAAAGGAAAGACAATTACAGTGGATAGGGGCATTCCCCAGAACAAATAGCAAAAACATCAAATGGACAAACCCAAGATGTGACTGCTATAACAAAAGGAACAACACCAATCAGACTATATTAACATGAACATGCACTTCCTAAATGAACCAAGAAAAATCTGTATGCTGGGAGGCCTTTTGGAAGAGAGTCTTCCTTTGATCAAGGAACTATGCAGTCTTCCTTTGACCAAGTTTTTAGGATTTCTTTTACCAGTGCTTCTAGCAGGCAATTCTGAGTGATCAGGATCATAGATTTTAGCATTCCTCGAAGTCCTCTCAGCCAGTCGTATTGAGTTTGTATGTGACCATTGAGTGAATATTGATTTAACTTGTGGTCCTGACATGGTTGCGTATGTATTATGTAGATATACTTATGTTTTGTTTTTGTTTACCTCACACTGTTTCCTTTAGATAATCTCACGGCTCACCCAAACAGTTTTCTAGTAGCGGAATGTTAAATGTAACCCAAACAGTATTCCTGAGAAATTGTTCGGTATGTAACCTGTTAACTGAATGTTCAAATCCATCTTTTAGGTTAGCCTTTACAAAAGACAGTAAACATAAGATAATAGTAAAAAAAGTGCAACAATGACATTTGTGTCACATGCCGACTCATAATATTATCAGTGGTGAAGTTTTCCCAGAAGAGGAGGATTACTGATAATGTCTTTAATATTTTCCAACAAAATTTATGGTATTATATAGGTATTTCTATTCATGCTTTTATTTATTTGTCTGATAGTGCTATCAATTTTGTTTGGAGTTTGTCTCCACTGTTCGAAACTGTCTAGACCTACAATGTAGTTTACCTTTCTTGTTTGTATAAAGGCACCTCCTTAATTCTTTATGTGAAATTGTCGAATACTTGTCAGATTGCTGCGGCGTGGAAGCCTTTGATGAAGAAGGTGGGATTATGGAAATCAATTCGCTCACTCGCTCGCCTATACGATGCTGGGATGGGGATGCTCATCTTCATCCCCATTGCACTTTTTTCATGGTTCCCATTTATATCAACATTCCAAACCCGACTTATGTTCAACCAAGCGTTCAGCAGAGGACTGGAGATCTCTCTCATCCTTGCTGGAAACAACCCCAATACTGGCTTATGATAACAATTTACCACTTTGTAGGTGTACATAGGCCGAGTGCTAGGCTACTTTTCTAGTTTTGTGTAAACATTATGAGAATTTTGATTCATTTAAATTTTAATATCACGAGTTGTTGGGACGATAACACCAACTTTATTAGTTCCAGTCTGTTTTGTGAACGTATTTATCAATTGTAGTAAAAATATTTCTCGCGAGATTTATTATTCTAGTGGTAAAAATGTTTATTCTTATTTTTTATTTTTGTAACATAAAAGGACCCTTGTATACTTATTTGAGGAAAAGGTTGTGAAATGAACTCGGGAAATGAGATTTTCACTGCAGTGGTAACACTATTAATTTCTTCAACCTCGGCATATCTTTGAAGTGAGAGTGGGTGGGTATCTCAGATCAGTAGTACTATTTGACAGTAAATTACTAGTGTTTAGATGATGTGGTGGTGGATGATTATTCTAACGAATATAAACTATGAAATGTTGAAATAGATTATTTAGCCAAACTTGGCTAAAATTTTGCATAATGATTTTATAGGACAAAGGGAGCATTTGCTACTCATTCCTTCACAAAAATATAAGATTGTTTATCTTTTACGAGGGTAAATGATCAATCTTTTATTTTGGATGGATGCATTTTTTGAAATTAATTATGGTGGAAAACTGGAGAAATTGTGTCATTTTATACCTAGAAAGTGAGGAGGGACTTGAACATATCAAGTTTATAAGTAAGGATTTGGTTAGTACTAGCCTATTCTTGAAATAAATAACTCGTACACACTAAGTCTTTTATTTTTGTTTTTTTCTCATACTAATAATATTCATAATATTTTTTATGAAGGAAAAAAATACTTGTGGTATTAATATTTTTGACATTTACTTAGAAGTTTATCAAATGCTTATGGGATTAATATTCAATTTTAAATTACCTTAAATTTTGAAACTAAAAGTTTATCAAATATTATGTTTACGTATTTGATTGGAGATTCTTTTTTAAATCCAAAAGAAATAATACTCGGTAATTTGGTGACAAACGAATGGATACAAAATTAAGATATAAAACGAGGTATATGATTGTGATTTAATTATAACTGTTAAATTCACCTATACTTGAAATATCAACCAATTATACTATTAAGTGTCGTTTTATATTTATATTTATATATATATATATATACGGTCTGAATCTTAAGCTTACTTATTATCCAACTCACTCGAGCTCACCCCCGTCGTCTATACTTTTAACGACGCTATATATTGTCTGTCGCTAAAAGTATAAATATAGACGACGGTTGTATGACCGAACCGTTGACGGGTCCGTCGCTAAAGGGAGTAAGCTCGAGTGTATTGAATAAGAGGTGAACTTAAGATCCGGTCTATATATATATATATATATCGGTCCGTATCTTAAACTTACTCTTTATCCAACTCGCCCGAACTTTTCCTTATCCAACATATATGGGTAATGGGCTTGAATTAGTGTCGGAAAACATCCAATTACTATCATTCAAATAAAACCCCAGCCCAGCCTAACTTGCAATCACCCTGAAAACCTTCCGAGTCCTTCACCCTCAAAAACCTTTGTGAAACTTTTAGAGGGAGAGACGGAGGATGTGGAGATCAGTAGCAGTAGCAAGAAGAGCTTCACTCAGCAGGCTTACTAGAGGACCTAATCTTCCTCTTCTTCAACCTCAGGTACTGCACTGTAAAACCCCAACTTTTGTTGAAAGTGTGTTTCCTGCTCATTTCTCTCCCAAGATCCATTTTCATCAAACCCCTTTATTCTTCTGTCAAGAGTCGTCAAACCCTGTTATTAATGATGATGTTGAAACATCACAAATTGAATCAATAGTCTTTGAAGAAAGTAGTGAAACTTATGATTCCAGTGATACCAGCAACGTGCTTGATAAAATGCCTAGCTCAACTTCTTCATCATCGATTTTTGGTGAGATGAGTGAAAATGTAACAGTTGATGGTCTTGATTCTGGTGAGCATGAATCGAATGAAGGAAATGAACATCATGGGGTTGATTTGGAGAAATTGGAAAAGGTGTTGTCTTTACTTCAGAGTAGTATTATTGATGGGTCTTTAGAATTGAGCCTTGATAGTATGGATATATCTTTGAGTGAAGAGTTTGTTTTGAGGGTAGTTGAAACCCCACTTGTTCCTGGTGAGAAATTGATTGAGTTTTTTATATGGGTTTTGAACATACACGAGCCTTTGGTAACTACCCGGGTCGTGGAGTCACTTGTAAGGGCAGCCTGTAATGAAGTTAAGAAGAACAATGCTTTTGCTTTGTGGGATTTGTTAAAGGAGTTGGGCGAGGACGGCCTGTTGACCACAAAGATTCTCAATGATTTGTTATCACTGCTTTCAAAGTTGGGTGAAGGGGAGGCTGGCTTTGAAGTGTTTAACAAATTTGGGGAATTCGGGTGTGTCCCAAATGAAGACTCTTTTTATTTTACTATTGAAGCTCTTTGTAGGCGATCGATCTTTCACTGGGCTGGCTCTGTTTGTGAGAATATGGTCAATGCAGGAAATTTGCCCAACTCTCAGAAAATTGGTAAAATTATTTCTTATATGTGCAAAGGTCAGAAAGCTAAAGATGCTCATTCTGTTTATTTGTCAGCTAAGAAGATGGATAGATACCCACCTCGGTCTTCTGTTAACTTTTTAATCTGCTCGCTTTCTCGTGAGGACGCAAATGTTCACTTGGCTCTAGAAATGTTGGAGGATATTTCTAAAGAAGAAAGGAAATATGCAATCAAGCTGTTTTCATCAGTCATTCGGGGACTCTGCAGGATTAAGGATGTTGAGAAGGCAAAAGTTTTGCTATTTAACATGATTGAGGCAGGTCCTCCTCCTGGTAATGACATCTTCAATATAATTATCAACAGCCTTTCCAAGGCTGGAGAAATGGGAGAAGCACTGAAGATCATGAAAGTGATGGAGAGTAGGGGTTTGAGACCCGATGTGTACACTTACAGTGTGATCATGAGTGGATACACGAAGGGTGGTGAGATGGAGGAGGCGTGTAAAGTGTTGGCTGAAGCTAAAAAGAAGCACTCCAAACTGAGCCCTGTGACTTATCATACACTCATTCGGGGGTATTGCAAGCTAGAAAATTTTGACAAGGCTTTGGAATTGTTGAGTGAGATGAAGCAATATGGGGTACAACCTAATGCGGATGAGTACAACAAGCTGATCCAATCTCTTTGTTTAAAGGCTTTGGATTGGGAAACAGCAGAGAAACTTATGAGGGAGATGGAAGACAATGATTTGCATCTCAATGGGATCACAAAGGGACTCATCAGAGCAGTTAAGGAGTTGGAAGAAGAGAAATTGACGACAGAAGAGGTTGGTATTGAAGCATAAGTCCGTATCAGGATATGCAGTCGATTTACTGTGAAGGTGATGAAACCCAATTGTTGTAGCCTCGATTTTTCCTTTTCCATTTATGGTTTATTTTTAGTGATACATAAAGAGGGAAGCATTGCAAGTATTGTATTCACATTCCTGCTTGGTTATTTTCTCACAGCAGCTGAGATTAAAACGCAATTACTTTTTTTTGTTTAGATCTATCTTTGATTTGGAGTTGTATGGTAGTATCATTTTCATTGGCTAAAGATCAACTGGAAGTTTGAATATTGGCTGGAAACTCTTTTTTTTTGTTTCCCTTTTCTTTCTTTTTTTCTTTTTCTTTCTTTTTCTTTTTTTTTTCTTATGGGTCATGGAGCTTTAAACAGTGAAATTGTGTGAATTGTTCAATAAAGGAAAAATAGAAACAAGGGGTTCGAATCATGAGATGTGGAGGGACAAGCTCTCTTTCAAGTAGAGCCATTTTTTTTTAAATTTCGGATATATCCGATTTTATTCTCGTATTCGATTTCGGATTCAACTTTAAAAAATAGGTTATTCGGGTATCCGAATAGCCGAACTAATTAATTGAAAAATAATAATTTTATAATTGTATCTGTGAATGACTTTTGTATTTGCATTTCGCAACAAGACAGCGAATTTGCCCTAGCCCTTAATTTTCATTCCCAAATCCCAGATTCCAATTCCTCTTGCCTTTCGACTAAGCTTAGCTTTCGCCAACCAGTCGACCAACGTCTATCTCACATCCTCTCCGCCTCTCTCCGTCTTAGTCCTCACATCCTCTCCGCCTCTCTCCGTCTTAGTCTGGCACGGTCTCACCGTTTTACCTCCGCGCCTCGACCTCTCTTCTTGCGATTCGGCGACTCTGTTCTTCAACCTCGACGGCTCGACCTCTCTTCCGAGTTCGGACTTCAGACTTCAGGTAAATTTTCATTCACTATCAAGTGCATGTTGTTTAAGATGGAGTACTCTCTGTACTCTGTTTTGCATACATTTTTACTTTTTTAGTGTCATGATTTCCAGGAACTTTATCCTTTTCAAACTTTCTTCGTTAATCTAAAAAAAATTATATGATCTGGAAGTCTAACTTCAAATATATATATATATATATATATATATATATATATATATATATATACAATGCATCATTTTGAATGCTTTTATAGAAATATATATGTTTTTTTAAAAAAAATTCTGGTGGTGCAACACGGATAGATTATAAGAATTGGCCATGATTTAATTTATTGTGAAAATATTTTAGTATTTAAAACTATTATTTAATGTAATCCTATTATTTAAAACTATTTTTATGTTCAGATTACATTAATCTTAGTATTTAAAACTATGTTTATGTTATAAGAAAATTGAGGGAATTAGTTTTTCTATTGATTACAATACACATCTAGAAAAAATAAGTTAAAAATGCTTCTGAGGAAAAAATAAAACAGAGCTTACAATAGAATTTTTCAACTTCCTTTCCCCCAACTAAAATCATACAGACTACATTCAGCAAGATATAAAATGCATTGGTTTTCACTCCATCCACTAGTTGAACTAGCGGATACAACTCTATAGAAAATAATAATTCTCAAGAAAATAATTGAAGTCGAATTATTTTGATTTATTAGCATGATTTATTATTACAAGAGATGAATTACTCACAATTAGTGAATGTTTTAGAGCTTGTATTTTCAAACATCAATCATAAGGAGAAAATAATATTTCAAAAAGAAAAAAAACTATTTTAAATCGAATATAATAATATGTAATATTACAAAAAGAATTTGTGCAAGTGTTACAATGATCCATGGCAAACCCTTGAGCTGAACAATCCGAGTAAGGCCATCAAACCTATCCGTAACAGCTATTACAGTAGCAACCATAATTCGACAAGTCAAATCTAATTTCGAAATCCACACTGTCAGGTTGCATGAGTTGCACCAATTTTTCAACCCCTTCAAAATCTATAAGCTCACCTCTATCTGTTATTTTAGTAAATCTCAGACTTTTAACATTTGTTTTGGTCGAATCTGAATATAATCTTCATCATTTGCTCTAGACATTCGTTCTAGTTTCACGGGCTCAGATCCTTGAGCACCCAAATCTCTCTTCTTCCCTTTAGCCTGTGAAGGAAAGCACAAAGGTCACTTATAATTCAAATCTCGTTCGGCCTGCACAAGCAAATAGGGGTGCTGATGCTAGAACAAAGAGGTAATAATTCAAAATTTAGAACTAAAGTGGTCTGGGTTGCTCCGCCCAAAATTTTATACCACTAACATAAACTGAAATGGATAGTCTGGGATGTAGTAATAGTTACACACTGCAAGTATTAAAAGCTTTTTCTTTTCACAGAGAAGCGCCCTACAAATTTTTCTGGTGTGCTCCTTATTTATCATACCATAACATTGATAAGAACAACAAATGAAGCGATAGAATTGCTGCTAACTTGATAGGTTAAACAGATAAAAAATCTCAGGAAAAGAAAGGAAAAGGTAAATGAAGGAAAAAGAAACAAAAAAAAAAACAAACAGAACTGACCTCCTCTATGACCTCGGCATCAGGTGAGAATGCTCGAGGAAACAACCAGGGAACAGATGTTCCAATGGATCCTAGTATTATTCCAGTTAATGCTCCAATGATAACCAGAGACTTCAACAGCATTCATGCCTGTTTGGCACCATAAATTTTCAGAAGAATATTCACAAACAAAAATCATGCAGATAGATGTTTTTAAACTAGTGATTCCCCTGTAGAATATGCTTAGCAAAAAAAAAATCACCTGCAACCAAGTACATCAGCATTGTCTAAGAAGAATAATTTAATTAGCCTTAAAACCCATATACTAATTTAATTAGCCTTAAAACCTATATACTCTAACATGTTTAAAGAATCAAAATTGCCTTAAAGCCCATAGAAGTAACATAACTTAATAATCTAGCACTCTTTACAGAGAGAAAAATGCAAGAAAAATTAAATCAAAACTTAACATTGCCAAACTAAATGACTAAAGATTCTCACCCCTCCCTTGAAGCAGCTAAGGCAGGAATAATCAAAAGATGTTTATGTCAATTGCGAAATATTCACTCGTACAACTTGAAAAGAATAAAACTGTACATATGCCAAGTGTCAATTACCAAATCAAAGATTATTGTTATAAGCCAATTGTACATTCACTATTTTGAGAAAAACTAATCATATAAACACATCTTATAATTTAAGAACCATTTGTTCTGTATTGATTTCCTTTCCAACTACGTAACCAGATCGATGACAAGGCTTGAGAAAATGAGAGAGCAAAATCCATATATTGAAAAGGTCACTAGAAAGGGGTTTGGTGTATATATTGGAGGGTAATTAATAGCCAGACATGTATACAGATATAAATGTAATAAACTGCAACCCAAGGAAATGTATGATTACTGTGAGGAGGGGGAAAAGAGCAACTACAGAGCATATACAAGAGAGCCAAAACTATACAACAAGACTAAATCACAAAACATGTAGCTATTTTGTTGTATATCTGTGTTCAGAATGATTAGAGATAGCAGGAAGAACATTTAGCTGAATTTAGATTTTCGAGCAGAAAAAAACATCAACCCCTTAATTATGTTGACACTTTTGTATTAAGAAAAAGACAGTTTATTGCAATAACTAATGAATTAAACTCCCAATCAAAACCCAAGTCAAATTCAGGAAGGCCTTTTTTCCAACTGCATTCTCAAAACCCAAGTCAAATTCAGGAAGGCCTTTTTTCTTTTTATGCAATGTGGGGTTGATCAACAAAAGTTCACAGACCGCCTAATTGACACCAACGAGACAAGGAATAAACCCACATCAAAATTCTGGTCACCTAGAGGTAAACCCACATCAAAATTGGAATAAAAAACTTACCGAATAAATGCAGATTAGGTTGATTTAGAACACAAATTCGATCATTGAGAAACCATGGAATGAAAATAGCAGCAGGTTTTTTGCTCCAATTCGATTACACTAGTGCACATACCCTGCCCCAATTCGATTGAAATTGCGTGAAACCCTAATTGAAAATCCCCTTTTTTGCAACAATTGATATTCGTCGGGTTCTTCTTTTGCTCGTTCAATATAGGTGCCCCAATTCGACTGCAATCGCGCTAAACCCTAATTGAAAATCGCCTTTTTTGCAGCAATTGATATTCGTCGGGTTCTTCTTCCGCTCGTTCAACATAGGAAAATCAGATATTGCTTAATATTTGAGATCAGAAGTTTTGTACTAGAGAAAGAGAAGAAGAGTCTGATATTTGGGATACGCGAAGAAGAGTCTGATATTTGGGATGTGCTTAATATTTGCTGAGATCTGAAGTTTTGTACTAGAGAAAGAGAATAAGAGTTCCGCTAGTTGAACTACCGGATGGACTGAAAAATAGGCATTGTTGCCTTTTTAATCTCAACCCTTAATTTATGTAATGTGTGGTGGAGATGCTACTTGCCCAATTTTCATCCATAGCAAATACATGTTATGGATCATTTCCCATATTTAAATAAGTATTAAAACAAATCCGAATTTATAGCTACAATTTGAGAAGAAATAACAAAGAAATGAAGAGAAACATTGTTGCGAAAGAGCTTTGTTGTTGTGATTCCCAAATGCGTGATTCGTGAAGGGTCGGAAATTATCCAGATTACCTTCATATTCAACTCAAAAAAAGTTGCAAGGAGATAGCAAACCATAAATAAGTAGCAGTAAAAAAGAATGCAAAATTCAATATTATTGCCGCATACACATCATCCTGAACACAAAAATGTGCTAAAATCTTTAAAATAAGAAATGGACGTAATACTGTAACAGCAAAGGATACATCTGAACCATTTTAGAGAATAGACTGAGTACGACTAAAATGCAAACCTTGATATAAGTTTATTTTATTTAAAAAAAAATTAGCTTTAGCACGAGAGTGAATCGTATACAGCACCATATTCTTACATTATTAAGTACATATTCAACATGGTATATTTCAGAAGAGAAAAGAAAAAGTAATTCTTCTCCATTAATAAATGCATGTGCTAAAAACAAAGTTGGGGGCATGCAGTATCACCTTGCTATATGTTGCAACTCAATTAGTTAAAGGATATTATAAAATGTTGGAATGAAGTTGTTCATACCCAATTCTCCTCTGTTGACAGCAACGGTCTGCCCTTTTTAACAGCTTACAAAAGTACTTCGGCAGATGGGAATCCATTGTTTCTTTCGCCCTTCGGCATAAGTTTCAGAACGTTATCAAGCAAAGTGGAAACTTGTCCTTTATCTGGGAGTTGGTCTAGCAACATGGAAAAAGTAGATGGATTAGGCAAGAAACGCCTCTTAATCATTTCGTCCACAAGTATTACTGCCTTGTCATAAGCATTTCTCTTCAGAAAGCCTAGAAAAACAATGTTGTAAGTGACAATATCAGGCACACAACCATTCTCTTCCATTTTCATAAGCAACGTTTTTGCTTCGTCCAATAGCCCTTCGCGGCAAAGCCCGTCTATCATTACATTATATGTATAAGCATCAGGTTGCAAACCTTTGGAAGAAAGGTTATTGAAAAGATCCTTGGCAACATCAAACTTTCCATCCTTGCTGGTTCCATCAATAAGAATATTGTAAAGATGAATATCAGACTTTAATACACGGTTTTCCATAATATGAAACAAAGACAACGCCTTAGCACTTTGCATATTTTTGCATAGCCCGTCAAACAAGATACGATACGTGAAAAGGTTTGGAGTCTGGCCTTCCCTTTCCACCTCGAGAAAGAGTTCCTGAGCAGCCAAATGATTTCCTTCTTGAAATAATCCTTGTAACAAAGTGTTGTAAGTAACTATGTTTGGTTTCAAACCCTTAGAAGACATTTCTCTAAAGAGATGCCTGGCCTCATTAACTTTCATCAGCTTGCAATAACCATTGATTAAACTGTTATAGCTAACAACGTCGGGCAGTAATCCCTTCTCTACCATAGAATTGAACACTTCTGTAGCATTGTTTATTTGCTCTCGTAAACAGTACCCATCGATTAGTGCATTGTATGTGACAACATCAGGATCGATGCCAATTTCTCTCATGATTTGAATGACATTCTTTGCATCTTCAATCCTCCCATCCTTACAAATTGCATCCACCAATATATTGAAGGTAAACAGGTCACAAACTTTAGTTATCATCAACTTCTTGAACAATTCAACTGCCTCAGGAGTCCTATCTTCTCCAACAAGACCTTTTAAAATAGTGTTGAAGGTAACCACATCTGGTATAAAACCACACTTGAAGAAGGTGCCTAAGATAGCAAAACCATAGTTGACTTGTTTCAAGTGGCAAAGACCGTAAATTACTATATTCATAGTATATTCATCAACTGGAATAATCGATATACCCATTTTCTTGAAAAATTCAACTGCCTCAGGAGTCCTATCTTCTCCAACAAGACCTTTTAAAAGAGTGTTGAAGGTAACCACATTTGGTATAAAACCACACTTGAAGAAGGTGCCTAAGATAGCGAAACCATAGTTGACTTGTTTCAAGTGGCAAAGACCGTTAATTACTATATTCATAGTATATTCATCAACTGGAATACTCGATATACCCATTTTCTTGAACAATTCAACTGCCTCGGGAGTCCTATCTTCTCCAACAAGACCTTTTAAAAGAGTGTTGAAGGTAACCACATCAGGTATAAAACCACACTTGAAGAAGGTGCCTAAGATAGCAAAACCATAGTTGACTTGTTTCAAGCGGCAAAGACTGTTAATTACTATACTCATAGTACATTCATCAACTGGAATACCCAATATACCCATCTTCTTAAACAAGTCGATAGAAGCAATATAATTTTCCATTTTTGAAACTGCCCCCAACAATTTATTGAATTGTATTGTAGGTGGCAGAGGTTTTCTTTGAGCCATCTCATCGAACAGATTTTGAGCATCATTGAGGTGAGTAATGTTATCAAATATAGATCTGGGTTTGTCAGAATTTCTTGAAATAGTGGCAGCAGGTATACGAGAATGAAAGAGAAGTAGATTGCTACTGTTACAATAAAAATCTGATGGCAAGAGTAATGGGTTTGTAGAGAGAGAAAAAAAAGTACCTTGAGATTCACCAAGAACAGTTCTTCTGCAGATGAAACAAACATTTCTCTTCATCTTCAAATTGGCTTTTTCCTTGTTGATTTTTAGCTTTATAGTCTGAAAGGCAAGTGAAATGATTTTTTTTTTTTGGGATCGAGCTTATACACGGCTCATCCTCAATATTTGTGTATTTTCAGATGCTTTGTTTTGTATAGATTAGGGATGAATGATGATTTAATTAGAAACCGATCTCGGTCATATTTGTAATAATACACATGAAAATGAATCATATGTTAACATGTATAAATTATGAAAATAATAAATAAATATTATAATTTTGTTACTACTAAGCAAATATTGTAATTAAATAATATAAAATTCATCAAAATATATTAAGTTTATCAAGTACTACAATGCTTATAATTCTATATATTTCTCAAAAAAAAAAAGTAATAATGAAAAGAATAGAATAGAATTTTACTCCTTTATATACGTGATGGCATATATTGTATGATTAATGTGTCTTAAACACGCACAAGTTTCTGTGTATTTTATTATTTTAAGAGTTTTTGTTAACGACATTTTTAACATTTCACTATTTTTATTAATGACTATTTTAATATTTTACTATTTTATTAATTAAAATTACGTATTATTAAGTGCAAGACACACAATTTTATACGTGTCTCAGATACATATTCCATTCTCTGTGATATACTTATATAAGAGTATAAATGTTAATTTATTACATATATAACTATAATAGCTGAATCACACTTTTGTCCCTTAAAATTATCATCCATTTTTAAAATCGCCCCTAAATATCATTTTTTGTCAAATAAAACCTTAAAGCGATATTTTTTGCGTTTCCATTCATTCTACCCGATTTGACCCAAACCTGACTCAGTTTGACTAAATTTTGACCAAACTCGACCCAGTTTGACTTAACTCTAATTTTTAATATTTTAAAATAAAATAAGTATTTTTAATATTTAAAAAAATAAAACTAATTTTAAATATTTTTAAATTAATAATTATATTTAATTTTTTAAAATAATAATTATATTTAATATTTTTAAATAAATAATTATTTAAAAATAGTAATTATTTTTAATATTTTAAAATAAAATAATTATTTTAAAAATAGTTATTTTTAATATTTTAAAATTAAATATTTCTTTAAAATAATTAATATTTTTAATATTTTAAAAGAAAATATTTTATTTAAAATAATAATTTTATTTAATATTTTAAAATAAATTTTTTTTAAAATAATTTGAAAATAATACTTATTTTTAATATTTTAAAATAATAATTTTTTTATATTTAAAATAAAATATTTTTTTAAAAAAGTTATAAAACTAATTATTATTCTAAGGAAAAAATATTAGAAACTTTTTTTTTCTTCCAAAAATGTGTAAAGTTTCATAAAATATAAACTCAAACAAATTACATAAGAAAATAAAGCATTATTTTAAAAAAGTAGGGTTTTTTCATTTTTTTTATGTGAAAAAATATTTTCAGAAATTAATGTGTGAGAGATCACGTGGAAATAAAGCTTTATTTTAAAAATATTCATGTGAGAGAGATCACGTGGAAATATCAATTTTTTATGTAAAAATATCAGTTCCCGTGTACCTATATTGAGACTTCAAAATCATTAAAAAATAATATCTTTCACAGAGAAAATTTAAATTACCAAGCCTCTCATAACTCGATGAAAAAAAAACTACTCCTATGATTTTAGGTGCATGAGGTAAAATCTTAGAATTTAAGTCGAATATAGCAAAAAAAAAATAATTTAAATTCCATGTATGAGATCATTATAGAGCTCAATTCATTGGAAACAAAATCAAAATTTACATTTTTTTCTTACTATAATAATGATACCTGCCGACGTCGAGTTATTTCCGCTTCTCTTGATTCTTTTCCCTTCTGTATCTCGCTATGTCTGCTAATTTTATTAAAGGGTGAGTTTTAGGAAAGAACCGACATAAATGTCGACAATTTTTAAAAGATTGATTTTATGCGATTCGGTCGAATTAGACAAAGTCGTCAGTTGGTATGAGTTCAAAAGGATATACCAACTCATCCAGAATTTGGAGATTTCGCAATATGGCCCCGTATGTAACTCCGTTTTATTGGTCTAGAACCCGAGATTCAAATAGTAGGGGCTTGCTTAAGCAAAAGGAAAGAGTTGGGCACCCCCGACTTCCGTGAAACACGGTTATCGCGATTTTTTTCATTCCCTAAACATGAAGTGTGTGTGAAAAGCTTTAGGTTTGAAAAGGTGCTTGAGTGTTTTATTTTAAAAGTAATGTTGTGCCCCTTTGAACCTATGCCGGAACGGTTTGATTTGAAGAAAAGTATATTTTTTAGACAAAGCATATGAAAGCGAGGTTTTGAAAAGATGGTTTTTCAAACCCTTCGCCAGATAGGAATTAAGGCCTTTTGATACTTCAAATTTTAACTAGAAGCGGCTTCGTTTGGTTTTAATCGAGATGCGAGGCATTATTTATGACGAAATCAAAACTAATGACACATAAAAATTCATTTGGTATAGATTTTTCTTTTAGATCCACATAATAAAGGTCACGTGGGATAATTATTGACACACAAGCTTCTTTTTTTCCAACTCAACTGCTTATGTGTCAAATTCCGTTAAAAGTCAACAAAGTTAACGGAATTGCAAACGTTTTGTTAGTAAACTAAAGTTCAGTGAGTTGAATGTAAGAAAAAAAATTCAGTGATCCATTTGTAAATCGACCTAAAGTAGAGTGACATAAAGAGCATTTAACCCAAGATTTGTTTAAAAAGTACAAAAAAAAATGTATTCAACTCAAGAAAGTGTGTAACATTATCTTTACTATTGTAATTATTTCATACGGAGTAGCATTAAAAGAGAGTTTCATTTGTGTATTTACACACGGGTGGTACACTACACTACGGATATAACTAATTTTATTTATATAACATATAAAAGGTAAGTGTACTTATTGCGAAAAAGAATTAGCTGCTGATTCATTTTCAAATGACATTACTTCTTTAAGAAATCATTTTAGAACTTGTAAAAAAATCATAACAACATGGATCTCTCAACCCAACTTGTAGGGATTAAAGAGGGTGAGGGTGAGGGGGAGGGAGGGGCAAGTGAGAGTACACTCACCGCTTGGAGGTTTGACCAAGAAGCTGTTAGGGCAGCCGTGACTTACCATCTTATTGTAGATGAGCTTCCTTTCAAACATGTTTAGAAAGAGGGTTTTAAACGGCTTATGCAAGTTGCATGTCCTAGGTTTCAGTTGCCTTCACGCTTTACATTTGCTAGAGATTGTATTCGTTTGTATAATAATGATAAAATTAAGCTGAAAACAATCCTTAGAAAAAATTGTAAACGTGTTTGCCTCACTACTGATTCTTGGACTTCCAATCAACTCTAAAATTATATGTGTGTTACTGCCCATTTTATTGATGAAAATTGGAAATTGCATAAGAAAATCTTAAATTTTCGAACCTCACAAGTCATAAGGGGGAGGACATTGGGGAAATGGTTAAGTCTTGTCTAAAAGAGTGGGGACTTTCTAAAGTTATGACACTTACTGTAGATAATGCTTACTCAAATGATATTGTGGCAGCTTATTTGAGAGAGAGATGTACATCTTGGAAAACAATTGTCTTGGATGGTAAGTTCATTCACATGAGATGTATAGCTCACATTATTAATCTTGTTGTGAATGATGGGTTGAAGTTGATTGAGAAATCTGTTGAGACAGTTAGGCATGCAGTGAAGTATGCAGAACAATCCCCGACTAGGTCATTTAAGGACTATATTGAGTATTATGGTCTTGAAGACAAGAAAAGCTTAAGTCTAGATTGCCCAACTAGATGGAACTCTACTTACTCGATGTTAAGTTCGGTCTTAAAGCACAAAGAAGCTTTTGATCGATTTGGATTTGAAGATCGTGGCTTTGAAAAAGAGATAGGGGGAAAATATTCCAACGGACTCGGATAGGAATAGGACTAAATTGTTTGTGAGATTCTTAGAACATTATTTTTATAATCTCACTGTGCAAATTTTGGGCTCATCTTATGTCACATCAAATAATGCATTTCCTGAAATAAGTGAAACTTATATTATTTTGAGTGAGTGGGAAAGAAGCAATGATAGACAATTGCAAAAAATGGCCAAGGCAATGAAAAGAAAATATGATAAGTATAAGGGAAATGTTACAAAAATGAATATGTTGTTGTATATTCAGTTGTACTTGATCCTCGATATAAGTTGAATTTTGTTCAATTTGATTTAGAACAAATGTATGGAGATGATGAAATTGAAGTTGATGATCCGTTAGAGGGTATGGAAGTAGATCTTCATTTTGATATTGATAATGAAGATAGGAATTTAGAATATCAAGCGAGTAATAAGGTCGCGGGGATAGAGATTGTCGATGGTGAGAAGAGAGTAATGGAAAATTTGTTGGGTTGAATGCTTTTTAGGTCACTCTACTTTAGGTCAACTTATAAATGAGTCACTGAAATTTTTTTCTTACAGTCAACTCACTGAACTCTTGTTTACTAACAAAACGTTTACAATTCAGTTAAGACTTTTGACTTTTGACGAAATTGAACAACTAAGCTGCAGACGTGTAAAAAATTTCTGATGTGGTACGGATCAATCTTATTTGGCTTTCATTATGTGGAAATGGATGAAAAATTTTATGAAGAAAATGAAAGATTTATTCTAAATAAAACAACATATGTCAATTAATCAAACAAAAAGATAATAAAATTAAAAATTAAAAAAAGCATTAACATTTTACATCATTTAACCAAAAAACAACATATATCATTTAATCAAAACAAAAAAGAAAATACTAAAATGTAAGACCCCAACTTTTATGAATAAAGATGAATTTTTTCTCTAAATATCATTTTTGAATATTAAGGTGTGAATTTGTTATAATGTTGTAGTTGTGGATAATATTTACAAATTTTACAAAGTAAGCAAGTTGTTATAAAATATTCATTTAGTCGGGAAATATTCGTTTTATCAAGGAATATTCGTATTGTATGACCCCAACTTTTTATAAATAAAATCGAATTTCATCTAATTGTTATTGTGAATAATAAGGTGTTAATTTAATATAATACTTTGGTTATGGGTGAAATGTGCAAATTTTACAAAATAAGCAAATGGTTATAAAATATTCATTGTTATCGAAAAATATTCGTTTGGTCGTGGAATATTCTTGCTGTCGGGGAATATTTATATGACGGCGCAGCCATTTGTGGGCCCCATAATGGAAAACGGTCGGATGAAGAAAATGATAAGTTTGAGTTTTTATAAATAACGGCGTAATTATTACCGTTAACACTGTTAGAATACCCGGTGGTTAAAATACAATAATACGCGTGGTTGTACAGTAGCACACGGTATTGCACAGTATTTTTGAATTATTGATTCTTACTTAAGAATGCACTACTCAATAATTGTTACAGTAATTACTGTTCAATATTTTATTTTATTGATTCAATAATTGCTATGTTGATATTTTATATTATTGTTGTTTCAATTGTCACTGCACAGTATTTCTCATTATCATATCAATAATTCATATTATTTGAATAATATTATTAGATAGCATTATTGGCAATGTCTAAGGAAGTTCTGTCTAGGAAAGGGGTTTGGTCACCTAATTGCGCGCCAATAAAGAGAAATTCTTATCGAAAAGCCTCCTTTTTCCTGGGAACGACTTGGTTATCATAATTGTGATTCTGTAATATTATTTGTGAATAATTAATTATTAATTTTTATGATAAGAAAATATTTATTCTATGTGAATGGATAGGAAAATACTTATTTTGTGTGGATATATATGAAGAAATTAATGCTGAGGTGTTTTATCATTATTTTTGTCGGAATAGAGGTGTTAAAAATCTTCCGTATGTGAATTTCGGTCATTTTTCGTTTGGAATTTAAAAAAACTTAAATCTACAAAGTTGTAGAGAATTTAATTTCCTATGGAATGAACATAAAATTCGTATTTTTCTGATAAAAGGGCTATTTATTATGAATTATTGAAGTTTCGGAAATAAATATTTTTATTAAAATTATGGGTGAGACCCACTTTTATTTTTTGTGAAAACATGTGCTGAGAATTTTTCAAAGATGGCATGCTCGGCTTGTTCAAAGGTGTGCATAGAAGAGGAAAAAATAATAATATTATTTTATTAATTTAGTCTGCTTTGGCGTTTTAGCATTTTTTATAAAATAGGGTGCTTAGTTAGAATTGAAAATCACACCAGAAATAAGTTTTCTCTCTCTATATATTATCGAGAGTATTTTTGTCAGTATTTAGATACTTTGAGAGTTATTTTTCAGTACAAGTTTTCTTCGGCATTACATCCGATATTCCAGTCAGAAGTACTGTTCTTTTGAGGTAAAGAATGTTATTTTCTTCGTAAATGATATTTTTCTTTCAATGTCATTATGCCGAAATATTAGTATGAATTTATTATGAAATTTTTATCTTTTCATATTGAGGTTACTATTCATGTATATGGTACTATTCACGTATACGACACTATTGAAGAATACAGCACTATTCACAGAAAAATAAAATTTTCTCTTCTTTGTCCAAGATGTCTATTATAGTTACTATCTTTAATTGTATCCATATTTTGATCTTCAATCTTAAATTTTACTCCACTATAATTTATTATGGAGTATTTTTGAACTTGGATTATCTAAAGTACGAATCCCTAATTCTTGTCCTTTTATCTCACTAGATTCGTTTTCTTTAAGAAATTTTTCATCATCCTCGGTCCTAAATGATGATATTACTGAATATCTTTGGCCTGTAGTGCAAAGATGAATGATTAACTGATGAATATCTTTGGCCCGTAGTGCAAAGATGAACAGGTGTTGAGATGAACATGACTAACTGGTGATACAAATGAATATCTTTGGCATGTAGTGCAAAGATGAATATTTGATTCAAGATGTATATTGATTGATATTACAGCGATAAAATATTGATGATGAACTTTTAAATCTTAGAATATAGTAGAATTCATTCTCTACTTGACTCTTCTAATGGATTGTTGTTTTCGCTGCAGTTGTTGATCTAAAATTTGTTGTCTATTATATATATATATATATATATCATATTTTTCCCTATTGAAGACTAATGATAATTTGTTGTATATTATCTTAGTCATAATATTCTTTACTAGGCTAGTTGATCTCACCCTTTTCCTTTTTGTTTCATTTTTCTTCTCAGGAGGCGAGAATATAGCGAAAACTAGTCGGGGTATGGAATGATGGTTCTAGAAATTTTTTTAGCAGTCCTCACTATTTTTGTAAAATAGTGTATCAATAATTGTAATGAGGACTCCTTTTGAGTTTGAATACTGTCTATTAGACAATATTTGTATTTAAACTTACAGTATATGTGTTGTCATATTTTGTACGATAATTATATTAATGAAGTTGTATTTGTTTCTGTACCATGTATTTGGCGACTCAGAATGAGTGATGTATACTTATTTTGGGGGTGTCACACGTATGATGGCACAATCATTGGTGGACCCCACAGCGGAATTACTTTTGGAATTAGAAAACGATATAAATAACTTTTTATGAAAATAACGACAAAAATTTTACCGTTAACTGTTGAAATACCCGGTGATAAAAGTACAGTAATACGCGTGGTTGCATAGTAGCACACGGTATTGTACAATATCTTTGATTATTGATGCTTACGTGAGAAGTCACTCAATTTTATTTAATTATTGCCACAGTAATTGCAGCATAGTATCTCACATTATTGATTCAATTATTGTCACAATATTTTATATTATTAAATCAATAATTGAGACGACAAAGTTATTCATATTATTATTTGCATTATTGACGATGTCTAAAAAGTTCTGTCGAGGAAAGGGGTTTGGTCATCTAATTGCACGCCAATAAGGAGAAATTCTTATCGAAAAGCCCCCTCTTTCCTGGAAATGATCTGGTTGCTAATATTGTGAGTTATAATATTAATGATGAATGTTATTAAAAATATGTTTTGAGAAGCCAAGTGAATTGAGATAAATAGAGGAGATTTTTATGAAGTATTTGTTGTAAGTTTGGCTTATTATATGGACTCCCACTTAACTATTTTTTAAAATCGTCGGTAGAAGTTATCTCAGTTTTTCTTATATATATATATATATACTTTATATATTTTGTTTTTTTATATAAAATAAAATATATTTTATTTTATTTATATAGTACTGCATAGTATGTGTATAGTGCTGCATAGTGCAGCATAGAAAAATAAAAGTTTTTAAAAGTTTTTCGCCGGTTGAGCACTCGTGATTCCTACATTATTCACCCGTGATTTTCTAAATTCAAATAGTGCTCTGCCATTCTCCTATAAATAGGATGTTTAGTTTAGAATTGAAAATCACACCAGAATCAGAGAATTATTCTTGTAAAACCCCAACTTATTAATGAATAAAATCAAATTTCCTCTAATTATTATTGTGAATAATAAGGTGTTAATTTGATATAATATTTTGATTATGGGTAAAATGTGTAAATTTTGCAAAATAAACAAGTGGTTATAAAACACTTATTGTTGTCGGGAAATATTCGTTTGGACGTGGAATATTCTTTCTGTCAGGAAATATTCGCACGACGGCGCAGCTATTTGTGGGCCCCATTACGGAAAATGGTCGGATGAAGATAACGACAAAATTGAGTTTTTATAAATAACGACGTAGTTATTACCGTTAACACTGTTGGAATACCCGGTGGTTAAAATACAGTAATACGCGTGGTTACACAGTAGCACACGATTTTGTATAGTATTTTTGAATTATTGATCCTTACGTAAGAAGGCACTACTCAATAATTGTTACAGTAGTTACTGTTCAATATTTTATTTTATTGATTCAATAATTGTTACGTTGATATTTTATATTATTGTTGTTTCAATAATTGTTACTGCACAGTATTTCCCATTATCAAATCAATAATTCATATTATTTGAATAATATTATTAGATAGCATTATTGACAATGTCTAGAAAGTTCTGTCTAAGGAGAGGTTTGGTCACCTAATTGCGTGCCAGTAAGGAGAAATCCTTATCGAAAAGTCCCCTCTTTCCTGAGAACGACCTGGTTGTCATAATTGTGATTCTGTAATATTATTTGTGAATAATTAATTATTGATTTATATGATAAGGAAATATTTATTTGATGTGGATATAAATGATGGATTTATTTATGTGGTTATTGTTGAAAGAATTAATGTTGAGGTGTTTTATCAGTATTTCTGTCAGAATGGAGGTATTAAAAATCAAATTAGTATTTGTCAGATATATTGCGTGAGTTATAATTTTCAATCTGACCGTTGGATCGTTGTGAATTTTGGATATGTTATACATATATAAGTTGAGTATAAGTTCACAAATTTTGAACCGTTAAAAATGAACGAATGATTTGTTATGAATTTTAAGAGGTGACTGATTTGAAAATTAGGTTTATAAATGATTTTGGTGAAAAATTCTAGAATTGAGAAGGCCCCACTTGTGGTTGGTGAAGAAATGTGCTGAATTTTATTTCAAATGTGGTGGGTGGCAATAGTAGCAGGTAAAGCCATCAGGTTGCAGGTCAAGTCTGCTTCAGCGTGCTAACATTTTTCTTTAAATAGAGGGCTAAGTTAGAATTAAAAAGCACACCAGAATTCATAAGTTTTCTCTCTTTCTCTCTCTATATTCTCGAGCGCATTTTGTGAGTATTTTGATACTTTGAGAGTTGCTATTCAGTGCAAGTTTCTGTCAGTACTATATCCGAAATTCAGTCAGAAGTACGGTTATTCTGAGGTAAGGGGTATTATTTATTTCACATTCTAAAGAGATATTATTTTTCGTTTTCGTATGAATATTATTTCTGTTCAATATTCATAAGAAATTTTATTTCGTTCAATATTCGTGAGAAATATTATATTCGTTTAATATTCGTAATGAATATTATTTTCATTTAATATTTGTAAGGGATGTTATTTTTTCGTAAATGATATTACTTCTTTCAATATCATTATGCCGAAATATTAGTTTGAATTTTTTATCAAATTTGGAACTTTTTGTGTCGGGGTTACTATTCACGTATGCGGCACTATTCACGTATACGACACTATTCACGAATACGGCACTATTCACCGAAAAATAAAATTTTCTTCTTTTTATCCAAGATGCTATTATGGTTACTATATTTGATTGTATTCATGTTTTGATCATTATTTTTGAATTCTGCTTCGAAATTGATTATTTCGGAGTATTATTGAACTTGGATAAACTGTAATACGAATCCCTAATATTTATTCTTTTATCTCACTGGATTCGTTTTCTTTAAGATATTTTTCATCATCCTCAGTCCTAAATGATGATATTACTGAATATCTTTGGCCTGTAGTGCAAACATGAATGATTACCTGATGAATATCTTTGGCCCGTAGTGCAAAGATGAACAGGTGTTGAGATGAACATGACCAACTGAGTATTATTCTTGAATTTTACCCCACAAAATAGTATCATGTTGACAATTTGGACGTTATTGATTTCTAGATAAATTAAATTATAAATCTATAAAATTTATCCTTGAACTTGTTTAATTGAATTATTATATCATTGTCATCATCCTCATATTTATATTCTGTTGAAAGTCATCTGTGGCATGTAGTGCATAGATGGACTTGGTATGATTATGACCAGGAATTATTCGGTATAATCATGACCGTAATGTTACAAATGATGTGATAAAAGTCCTCATTGGCCCGTAGTGCATTGATGGATAATTTTTGATATGATTATGGCCATGGATTCTTTTCGGCCAAGGGTGCAAAGATGAATTGTTTTATGGCATGATCATGACCGTTGATGAAAATACGATTATCTTTGGCCCGTAGTGCAAGGATGATTCGATGATGTGGATTATTTATTAAGCTGAATCTCAGCAATAAAATTGATGATAAATATTTTAAATCATAGAAGATAGTAGGTTTTATACTCTACTTGACTCTTCTAATGGATTGCTTTTTCCACTGCAGTTGTTGATCTAAAACTTGTTGTCTATTATATTTTATCAGATTTTTCCCTGTTGAAAACTAATGATAATTTGTTGTACATTATCTAAGTCATAATATTTCTTATTGGGCTAGTTGAGCTCACCCTTTCTTTCACTGTTCTCTTCAGGAAATGAGAATATAGCTGGGACTAGTCAGGGAATGGATTGACGATCCAGATGGTTGCATTAGTAGTCCTCACTATTCTGTGAAATAGTGTGATAATTGTAATGAGGACTCCTTTTGAGTTTGTATACTCTCTAGTAGACAATATTTGTATTCAAACTCACAGTATATGTGTTGTCGTATTCTGCACGACAATTGTATTACTGAAGTTGTATTTATTTCTGTACCATATATTTGGCGACTCAGAATGGGTGATGTATACCTATTTTGGGGGCGTCACAGTTGGTATCAAAACTTAGGGATATGATCCCTGGCTGAGATGTGAGACAAGAACTAGGAGAGGAGAGACGGGAAATTCCTTCGCTAGTATGACCTGACTAAGTTTATTTGGTATTTGTTTGGTCGGTCAGAATATAGGGATAATATGTTGCATGTTAATTAACCCTTGTTTTGTGACAGTATTTGAAAATGACATCCGAGAATAGCAATGGAGCACAGGAGACTGTTGAGTCACCACAGATCAATACTCAGGATAATGTGCATCAGGAAGGCAACAATCCTCAGGTGAACAACGGCACCGACCAAATGACGAATGACGGTACGTTTAGGAGCTTTTTAGAATTCATGCAACACCAAACGAGAGAGACTCCTGTTCATAATGCAGGTGGAAACACTGGCAACCCACGGTTGGTCACCGCTAAGCAGTTCAAAGAGCTAGGACCACTGGAGTTTTTGGGAAAGCCAGAACCACTTAAGGCAGAGACATGAATAAAGCAGATCACCAAGATATTTGATGTCTTGGAATGCTCAGAGGAGCAAAAGGTTCCATTCGCCACCTTTATGTTGCGTGAAGAAGTAGATCATTGGTGGGAATCTGTAAAACGTACCCAGCCTGACGCACTCAAGATGTCTTGGGAGAATTTCCAAGAATTGTTCAACAACAAGTACTTTCCCGAAAGTATTCGTCACATGATGGAAGTGGAATACCGTGTCACAGTATGAAGCTAAGTTTGCCGAGTTGTCCCGGTTTGAGTCCCACTTAGTTGATAACGAGGAGAGAATGACGCGAATGTTTCTAAGAGGTTTGAAACCCGAGATACGTCAATACCTAATTTCTCACAAACTGTGTTTGTATTCAGATGTTGTAAATAGGGCTAAGTTATTGGAGCGCGATAACGAGTCAACTCAACCAAGAGAAAGCAGCCGACAAAATGATAATACCAATGGTAGTAGTTGTGACAACTCCAAAATAGGTCCATTCCATCCAACATATTCTGAGTCGCCAAATACATGGTACAGAAAACAACTACAACTTTATTACAATAATTGTCGTGCAAAATACAACAACACATATGCTGTGAGTTTGGATACAAATATATACCAAATGTGACTCATGTCCCAACCGTGGACAGCACCTCACAATGACACCTTACATAAAGGTATAGTCAAAAACTGTTTTAGAAATGAAAATCTTTGGGAAGTGCTCAAGGAAACCTTTGTACATGGGAGGCCATGCTTCTAAGTTGTGATAGATATCATATGGCCACAGAATTATCCTTGGTTGACCCAATATACACCAAAGAAAAACGAGAAGATTACTATCATATTCTTCCCAATGGTGAGTCTTCTCTTGACTTATCATTATCTCCACTGTCTCTAATTGAGAATTATACTTCAAAAAAATACCAAGATTATATAGGTACTGCTCGTAAATATACTCAGCAAGTGGATGAGCACAATCATGTCTTATGATGACACGAGGTTGTATGCCATTAGACATCTTGTATGATAGTGGCAAAACACCCTTCCAACGTTGGGTTCGCTTCACCCTAGATGATTCACCAAATATAACTACTAAATGATGACCACCGTTCTATTCCCCTGTTACCCCCGCTCGACCCAGCTACACTCTTATTACCTGAAAGGAATTGTGAAACAAAAGGGTGAGCACAATTAGCCCAGTAAAGAATATCATGACTAAAGATAAATAAATTATCAATAGTCTTCATCAGTAATAAATCAGAGATTTAGAACATATGGTAGATGATAAAAATTTCAACCATAGTTGCAGCGGAACGAGTAATCCATTAGAAGAGTCAAATAGACCATAAAGTCTATTATCTTCTCCATATTAAAAGTCCACCAACAATGTTTTATCCCTGTAACATCAATCAACAGTTCATTTCCACAATTATATGAATAACTCATAATCATAATTGTGATTCTAAGTTCCTCTTCACATCCAGAACGAAGATAATTTTCATCACATATCTTTACCTGAAACATTAAAGATCATGGTTATACCAAATCACAGTTACTGTTTATAATCATAATAATAATTTCATCTTTGCACTACGGGCCAACGATATTCGTCAACAGTTCATCTTTGCACTACTGGCCAAAGATATTCAACAACAGTTCATCTTTGCACTACGCGCCAAAGATATTCATCAACAATTCATATTTGCACTACAGGACAAATATATTCATATCTCAAAGAAATATATAATCATTACAGAATTTTTATAAACAATAATTATAACCATGTTGATCAATTCACCTTTGCACTTAAGCTTAAGATATTCAATTATAAATTCAATGGTCATGATCATACCAGTCACAATTTAACTTTGCACTACAGGCCAAAGAGAACCCTAGTCATTATCATACCAATAATCTACCCATCTTTACACTCCAGTGAAAGAAAATTTCAACATCAGGGTTATAAAAATATTATATATGATAATAAAATCAATATAATCAATACATAGTTTTAATCTCAAGAGTAATATTCATAACTCAACTATAATTTGGTTAGAAAAAGAAATCAATTTTGTCGTGAATAGTAACTCGTGAATAGTAACTTATGAATAGTAACTCATGAATAGTAATCTCGACACAAAAAGATAAAATTCTACAATAAAATTCATACCAATATTTCGGTATAATGATATTGAAAGAATAACATTTTTTAAGCTTATAAACAATTTATTTTAGTTGTTTACACTTTACTAAATAATGCATTTAATCATCTTAAAATTCCAAACTCATAATATTTCATCACCAATAACCAAAAACCCTCATCAAAAATCTGCATATACCTCATATAGGATTCTCAAGCCATAAAATCCTATTTTCCAATTTTTTTACTTCACATAACATATTTAATTCATTTACTCATAACTAGACTATTTTCATAAAAAATACAAAATTAGTTCCAAAAATATTTCTTTTCTGGGATTTAGCAGAATATAGTCCCATATTGAACATATATTTTTTTTCAGAATTTTTAAAATTCATTTACTATTTTTCATATGACCAAAACAGTCGAATATTTAGACATTTATCAAAAATTATACTTTTATCCAAAAATTCCGAAATTTATAGAGTATACTTCTATCATATATATGTACCCTCAATAAAAATTTCACCAATTTTGGAGTTAACCACAAGGAGTTATAAGCGGTTACTTTTAAAATAGTCTTTTCTCATAAAATTCACAACTCTTAATCTATACATCCAAAAATCACCATTTTTGGACACAATCAATAAAACTCATCAAAATATCATTTCAAATTTTTTTAGAATTTTCTGAAGGTCAGAAGAATTACGAACTGAAAAAAACATAATAACCCTTAAAATCTCTTACAATCCCTTACCTCAAAAGTGCAGTATTTCTGACTGGAATGCAAACTCGAAGGAAACTTGTACTGAATAGCAACTCTCAAAGAATCTAAATACTCACAAAATATGCTTCATAATATAGAGAGAGAAAGAGAGAAAGCTTATGTTTCTGGTGTGATTTTCAATTCTAACTTAACCCTCTATTTATAGGAAAATGTTAGCACACCGAAGCAGACTTAACCTACAACCTGATGGCTTTACCTGCTACTATTCTCACCCACCACATTTGAATAAAAATCTCAGCACATTTCTTCACCAACCAAGAGTGGGGCCCACCAATTCTAGAATTTTCCACCAAAATGATTAACTCCAAAAATTCAATAATTTCTGAACCAGTCATCTCGTAAAATTCATAACAAATCATACGTTCATTTTTAACGGTTCAAAATTTATGGACATATACTCAACTTATATATGTACAACATATCCAAAAATCACAACGATCCAACGGTCGGATTAAAAATTATAACCCTCGCAAAATATCTCAAAAACCCTGATTTTTAATACCTCCATTCCGAAAAAAATACTGATAAAAACCTCAACATTAACTCCTTCATTTTTAACCATAATAAATATATCCAACATTTAGATCCACATAAAAATAAATATTTCCTTATCATATGAATCAATAATTAATTATTCACAAATAATATTATAGAGTCACAATTATGACAACCAGGCCGTTCCCAGGAAAGAGCGGGCTTTTTAATAAGAATTTTTCCTTACTGGCGCGCAATTAGGTGACCAAACCTCTCCTTAGACAGAACTTTCTAGACATTGCCAATAATGTTATCTAATAATATTATTCAAATAATATGAATTATTGATCTGATAATGGGAAATATTGTACAGCAACAATTATTGAAACAACAATAATATAAAATATCAACGCAGCAATTATTGAATCAATAAAATAAAATATTGAACAATAACTACTGTAACAATTATTGAGTAGTGCCTTCTCACGTAAGAATCAATAATTTCAAAAATACTGTGCAATACCATGTGCTACTGTGCAATAACGCGTATTACTATATTTTAACCACCGGGTATTCCAACAGTGTTAACGGTAACAACTACTCCGTTATTTGTAAAAACTCAAATTTATCGTTTTCTTCATCCGACAGTTATTCTGTTATGGGGCCCACAAATGGCTGCGCCGTCGTACGAATATTTCCCGACAGAAAGAATATTCCACGACCAACGAATATTCCATGACAACAATGATTATTTTATAACCACTTGCGTATTTTTAAAAAAAATTCATATATCACACTTAACTTTAATTTTTATCAATTTAACCATTTACTGAATAGTAACTATAAGAAAAATTGAATACTTTTATTTTATAAAATTCGGGGTCTTACAATCTCCCCTCCTTATGAAATTTCGTCCTCGAAATTTACGTACCTGGTATTTCAAAGAGTTGAGAATACCTTCCTTTCATTTCAAATTCCATCTTTCCTGTCATCATAATTTCTCCATTGCTCATCTCCTGTATTTCAAATATCATTCTAGAATACAGCTTCAAAACAAAGGTTAATTGAACAAATTAACATATCACATCATATCCCGATAGTATGACTGACCAACAAATAAGCTTAGGTAGGACACACTAGCGTAGGATTTACTCATCTCTCCCCTCCTAGTTGTATTCTCCGATCTCCACCAGAGGTCATATCCCTAAGCTCTGATACCAACTGTGACAAATGTCCCATCAGTGGACAGCACCTCACAGTAGTACCTATCAGTTTGCTAACGCAGAACGGCGTCCCCTACGGAGAGTCTGGCTTCGGTGCATCCCCCATCAACAGGAAGTCACCAGCGAGAGGCTCGGGGTTCTTTACTTATAGCTCTGATACCAACTGTGACGACCCCAAAATAGGTCCATTCCATCCAACCTATTCTGAGTCGCCAAATATATGGTACAGAAAATAACTATAACTTTATTACAACAATTGTCGTGCAAAATACAACAACACATATGCTGTGAGTTTGGATATAAATATATACCAAATGTGACTCATGTTCCAACCGTGGACATCACCTCACAATGACACCTTACATAAAGGTATAGTCAAAAACTGTTTTAGAAATTAAAATCTTTGGAAAGTGCTCAAGGAAACCTTCGTACATGGGAGGCCATCCGTCTAGGTTATGATAGATATCATATGGCCACAGAATTATCCTTGGTTGACCCAATAGACCCCAAAGAAAAACGAGAAGATTACTATCATATTCTTCCCAATGGTGAGTCTTCTTTTGACTTATCATTATCTCCACTGTCTTTAATCGTGAATTATACTTCAAACAAATACCAAGATTATATAGGTAGTGCTCGTAGACATACTCAACAAGTGGATGAGCACATCTCTGTCTTATGATGACACGAGGTTGTATGTCGTTAGACATCTTGTATGATAGTGGCAAACCACCCTTCCAACGTTGGGTACACCTTACCCTATTGGATTCACCAAATAAAACTACTAAATGAACTTTTCTATACTGCTTCGGGAGAACATCCACAGCTAGAGACCACCGTTCTATTTTCCCGTTACCCTCGCTCGACCCAGCTACACTCTTATTACCTGAAAGGAATTGTGAAGCAAAAGGGTGAGCACAACTAGCTCAGTAAAGAATATCATGACTAAAGATAATTAAATTATCAATAGCCTTCATCAATAATAAATCAGAGATTTAGAACATATGGTAAATGATAAAAATTTCAACCATAGTTGCAGCGGAACGAGCAATCCATTAGAAGAGTCAAATAGACTATAGAGTCTATTATCTTCTCCATGTTAGAAATCCACCAACAATGTTTTATCTCTGTAACATCAATCAACAATTCTGGTCCACAATCATATGAATAACTCATAATCATAATTGTAGTTATAAATTCCTCTTCTCATCCAGGACGAAGATAATTTTCATCACCTATCTTTACCTGAAACATCAAAGATCATGGTTACACCAAATCACACTTCCTGTTCATAATCATACTAATAACTTCATCTTTACACCACGGCCAAAGATATTCATTTGTATCACCAGTTGGTCATGTTCATCTCAACACCTGTTCATCTTTGCACTACTGGCCAAAGATATTCAACAACATGTTATCTTTGCATTACGGGCCAAAGATATTCATCAACAATTCATCTTTGTACTACAGGCCAAAGATATTCATCAATAATTCATCTTTGCACTACAGGCCAAAGATATTCATCAATAATTTATCTTTGCGCTACAAGCCAAAGATATTCATCAACAGTTCATATTTGTACTACAGGCCAAATATATTCATATCTCAAAGAAATATATAATCATTTCAGAATTTATATAATCAATAATTATAACCATGTTAATCAATTCATCTTTACACTTAAGCTAAAGATATTCAATTATAAATTCAATGGTCATGATCATACCAGTTAACAATTCATCTTTGCACTACAGGCCAAAGACATTTTTTAGTCACGATCATACCAATAATTTACCCATCTTTACACTCAAGTGAAAGAGAAATTCAACATCAGGGTTATAAAAATGTTATATATGATAATAAAAATAATATAATCAACATATAGATTTAATCTCAAGAGTATTATCCATAACTCAACTATAATTTGGTCAGAAAAAGAAACTAATTTTATCGTGAATAGTAACTCGTGAATAGTAACTCATGAATAGTAACTCGTGAATAGTAACCCCGACTCAAAAAGGTAGAAATTCTACAATAAAATCTATACCAATATTTCGGTATAATGATATTGAAAGAATAACATTTCTTAAATTTATAAATAATTTATTTTAATTATTTATACTTTACTAAAATAATGCATTTAATCATTCCAAAATGCCAAACTCATAAGATTTCATCACCAATAACCAAAACCCTCATCAAAAATCTGCATATACCTCATATAGGATTCTCAAGTCATAAAATCCTATTTTTCAATTTTCTTACTTCACATAACATATTTAATTCATTTACTCATAACCAGACTATTTTCATGAAAAATACCAAATCAGTTCCAAAAATATTTCTTTTCTGGGATTTAGCATAATATAGTCCCATAGTGAACATATATTTTTCTCAGAATTTTTAAAATTCATTTATTATTTTTTATATGGCCAAAACCGCCGAATATTTAGACATTTATCATAAATTGTACTTTTATCCAAAAATTCTGAAATTCACAGAGTACACTGATATTATATAGATATACTTCTAATAAAAATTTCATAAATTTTAGAGTTAACCACAAGGAGTTATAAGCGGTTATTTTTAAAATAGTTTTTTCCCGTAAAATTCATAACTCTTAATCTATACATCCAAAAATCACCATTTTTGGACACAATCAATAAAACTCATCAAAATATCATTTCAAATTTTTCTAAAATTTTCTTAAGGTCAGAAGAATTACGAACTGAAAAACATATTAACCCTTACAATCCCTTACCTCAAAAGTGCAATATTTCTGACTGGAATGCAAAGCCGAAGAAAATTTGCACTGAATAACAACTCTCAAAGTATCTAAATACTCACAAAATATGCTTCATAATATAGAGAGAGAAAGAGAGAAAGCTTATGTTTCTGGTGTGATTTTCAATTCTAACTTAGCCCTCTATTTATAGAAAAATGTTAGCACACCGAAGCAGACTTAACCTGCAACCTGATGGCTTTACCTGCTACTATTCTCACCCACCACATTTGAATAAAAATCTCAGCACATTTCTTCATCAACCAAGAGTGGGGCCCACCAATTCTAGAATTTTCCACCAAAATGATTAACTCCGAAAATTCAATAATTTCTGAACCAGTCATCTCGTAAAATTCATAACAAATCATACGTTCATTTTTAACGGTTCAAAGTTTATGGACATACACTCAACTTATATATGTACAACATATCCAAAAATCACAACGATCCAACGGTCGGATTAAAAATTTAAACCCTCGCAAAATATCTCAAAAACCCTGATTTTTAATACCTCCATTCCGAAAAAAATATTGATAAAAACCTCAACATTAACTCCTTCATTTTTAACCACAATAAATATATCCAACATTTAGATCCACATAAAAATAAATATTTCCTTATCATATGAATCAATAATTAATTATTCACAAATAATATTATAGAGTCACAATTATGACAACCAGGCCGTTCCCAAGAAAGAGTGGGCTTTCCAATAAGAATTTCTCCTTACTGGCGCGCAATTAGGTGACCAAATCTCTCCTTAGACAGAACTTTCTAGACATTGCCAATAATGTTATCTAATAATATTATTCAAATAATATGAATTATTGATCTGATAATGGGAAATACTGTGCAGCAACAATTATTGAAACAACAATAATATAAAATATCAACGCAGCAATTATTGAATCAATAAAATAAAATATTGAACAATAACTACTGTAACAATTATTGAGTAGTGCCTTCTCACGTAAGAATCAATAATTTCAAAAAAACTGTGCAATACCATGTGCTACTGTGCAATAACGCGTATTACTGTATTTTAACCACCGGGTATTCCAACAGTGTTAACGGTAACAACTACGCCGTTATTTGTAAAAACTCAAATTTGTCGTTTTCTTCATCCGACAGTTATTCTGTTATGGGGCCCACAAATGGCTGCGCCGTCGTACGAATATTCCCAGACAGAAAGAATATTCCACGACCAACGAATATTCCCCGACAACAATGATTATTTAATAACCACTTGCGTATTTTTAAAAAAAACTCATATATCACCCTTAACTTTAACTTTTATCAATTTAACCATTTACTGAATAGTAACTATAAGAAAAATTGAATACTTTTATTTCATAAAATTCGGGGTCTTACACAAAATATGCTTCATAATATAGAGAGAGAAAGAGAGAAAGCTTATGTTTCTGGTGTGATTTTCAATTCTAATTTAACCCTCTATTTATAGGAAAATATTAGCAAGCCGAAGCAAACTTAACCTGCAACCTGATGGCTTTACCTGCTACTATTGCCACCCACCACATTTGAATAAAAATCTCAACACATTTCTTCACCAACCAAGAGTGGGGCCCACCAATTCTAGAATTTTTCATCAAAATGATTAACTCCGAAAATTCAACAATTTCTGAACCAGTCATCTCGTAAAATTCATAACAAATCATACGTTCATTTTTAACGGTTCAAAATTTGTGGACATATACTCAACTTATATATGTATAAAATATCCAAATATTACCACGATCCAATGGTCGGATTAAAAATTATAACCCTCGCAAAATATCTCAAAAACCCTAATTTTTAATACCTCCATTCCGACAAAAATACTGATAAAAACCTCAACATTAACTCCTTCATTTTTAACCACAAAAATATATCCCTCATTTATATTCACATAAAATAAATATTTCCTTATCATATGAATCAATGATTAATTATTCACAAATAATATTACAGAGTCATAATTATGACAACCAGGCCGTTCCCAGGAAAGAGCGGGCTTTCCAATAAGAATTTTTCCTTACTGGCGCGCAATTAGGTGACCAAACCTCTCCTTAGACAGAACTTTCTAGACATTACCAATAATGCTATTTAATAATATTATTTAAATAATATGAATTATTGATCTGATAATGGAGATGATGTGCAGCAACAATTATTGAAACAACAATAATATAAAATATCAACGCAGCAATTATTGAATCAAAAAAATAAAATATTGAACAGTAATTACTGTGACAATTATTCAGTAGTGCCTTCTTACCTAAGAATCAATAATTTCAAAAATACAGTGCAATACCGTGTGCTACTGTGCAATAACGCGTATTACTGTATTTTTAACCACCGGGTATTCCAACAGTGTTAACGGTAACAACTACGCCGTTTATTTATAAAAACTCAATTTTGTCGTTTTTTTCATCCGACAGTTATTCTGTTATGGGGCCCACAAATGTCTGCGTCGTCGTACGAATATTCCCCGACAGAAAGAATATTTCACGACCAAACGAATATTCCCCGATAACAATGAATATTTTATAACCACTTGCGTATTTTGAAAAATTTTCACATTTCACCCATAACTATAACTTTTTATCAATTTAACCATTTACTGAATTGTAATTATAAGAAAAATTGAATACTTTTATTTCATAAAATTCGGGGTCTTACAATCTCCCCTCCTTATGAAATTTCGTTCTCGAAATTTACGTACCTGGTATTTCAAAGAGTTGAGAATACCTTGCTTTTATTTCAGATTCCATCTTTCCTGTCATCATAATTTCTTCATTACTCATCTCCTTTATTTCAGATATCATTCTAGAATACAGCTTCAAAACAAAGGTTAATTGAACAAATTAACATATCACATAATATCCCGATATTATGACTGACCAACAAATAAGCTTAGGTAGGACACACTAGCGAAGGATTTACTCGTCTCTCCCCTCCTAGTCCTATTCCCCGATCTCTGCCAGAGATCATATCCCTAAGCTCTGATACCACCTGTGACATTGGACACCATCATGTGTCAGCACCTCACAAGGGTACCTATCAGCTTGCCACCGCAGAACGGCTTCCCCTACGGAGAGTCTGGCTTCGGTGCATTCCCCATCAACAGGATGTCACCAGCGAGAGGCTCGGGGCTCTTTACTTATAGCTCTGATACCACCTGTGACAACCCCAAAATAGGTCCATTCCATACAACCTATTCTGAGTCGCCAAATACATGGTACAGAAAACAACTACAACTTTATTACAATAATTGTCGTGCAAAATAAAACAACACATATGCTGTGAGTTTGGATACAAATATATACCAAATGTGACTCATGTCCCAACCGTGGACAACACCTCACAATGACACCTTACATAAAGGTATAATCAAAAACTGTTTTAAAAATGAAAATCTTTGGGAAGTGCTCAAGGAAACCTTTGTACATGGGAGGCCATGCTTCTAGGTTGTGATAGATATCATATGGCCACAGAATTATCCTTGGTTGACCCAATATACCCCAAAGAAAAACGAGAAGATTACTATCATATTCTTCCCAATGGTGAGTCTTCTCTTGACTTATCATTATCTCCACTGTCTCTAATTGAGAATTATACTTCAAACAAACACCAAGATTATATAAGTAGTGCTCGTAAATATACTCAGCAAGTGGATGAGCACAATCATGTCTTATGATAACACGAGGTTGTATGCCATTAGACATCTTGTATGATAGTGGCAAAACACCCTTCCAACATTGGGTTCGCTTCACCCTAGATGATTCACCAAATATAACTACTAAATGATGACCACCGTTCTATTCCCCTGTTACTCCCGCTCGACCCAGCTACACTCTTATTACCTGAAAGAAATTGTGAAACAAAAGGGTGAGCACAACTAGCCCAGTAAAGAATATCATGACTAAAGATAAATAAATTATCAATAGTCTTCATCAGTAATAAATCAGAGATTTAGAACATATGGTAGATGATAAAAATTTCAACCATAGTTGCAGCGGAACAAGCAATCCATTAGAAGAGTCAAATAGACCATAAAGTCTATTATCTTCTCCATATTAAAAGTCCACCAACAATGTTTTATCCCTGTAACATCAATCAACAGTTCATTTCCACAATTATATGAATAACTCATAATCATAATTGTGATTCTAAGTTCCCCTTCACATCCAGAACGAAGATAATTTTTATCACATGTCTTTACCTGAAACATCAAAGATCATGGTTATACCAAATCACAGTTACTGTTTATAATCATAATAATAATTTTATCTTTGCACTACGGGCCAACGATATTCGTCAACAGTTCATCTTTGCACTACTGGCCAAAGATATTCAACAACAGTTCATCTTTGCACTGAAGACGTTGGCTCGAGCTGTTGAAGATTACGATTATACCATTTAATACCATCGTGGGAAAAGTGAACGTGGTAGCTGACGCGTTGAGCAGAAGATCATATGCATTTACGAGTGCGAATATACGAACCTACGTGAAGATAGCAAATATACGATTAGAACCGACTTTAAATCAATAAAGTTAAAGTCGTTCAAGCTATAGACTCAGAGCTGATGAATGTAAAGAAGAAGGTTCAAGAGGGCGTTATTCTAGGAGCAAGAGTCGATGAAGAGAGGAAATCTCAACCCTCGATTTTATTGGTCTATTTGAAATCCTCAATCGAGTAGGAACTGTGACCTATAGACTCGTTTTAAACGCCAAGTATGTCGCGTGTTCATAACGTTTATTTCGTATCGATGTTACGTAAATATATGGATGATCCGAACCACATTATTGATTATGAACCGGACGAGATAGCGGAAGATTTAACGTATAAGAAGATACCTCAAGAGTTTGAATCTGAAATGAAGTCAAGGTATCCCCATCTGTTCGGCATATCAGGTACGTACGTAAATTTCGGGGACGAAATTTTATAAGGAAGTGAGGTTGTAAGACCTCAACTTATTAATGAATAAAATCAAATTTTCTCTAATTATTATTGTGAATAATAAGGTATTAATTTGATATAATATTTTGATTATGGGCAAAATGTGTAAATTTTGCAAAATAAACAAGTGGTTATAAAATACTCATTGTTGTCGGAGAATATTCGTTTGGTCGTGGAATATTCTTTCTGTCGGGGGATATTCGTACGACGGCGCAACTATTTGTGGGCCCCATAACAGAAAATGGTCGGATGAAGATAACGACAAAATTGAGTTTTTATAAATAACGGCGTAGTTATTACCGTTAACACTGTTGGAATACCCGGTGGTTAAAATACAGTAATACGCGTGGTTGCACAGTAGCACACGGTTTTGCACAGTATTTTTGAATTATTGATCCTTACGTAAGAAGACACTACTCAATAATTGTACAGTAATTAATGTTTAATATTTTATTTTATTGATTCAATAATTGCTACGTTGATATTTTATATTATTGTTATTTCAATAATTGTTACTGCACAGTATTTCTCATTATCAGATCAATAATTCATATTATTTGAATATTATTATTAGATAGCATTATTGGCAATGTCTAGAAAGTTCTGTCTAAGGAGAGGTTTGGTCACCTAATTGCGCGCCAGTAAGGAAAAATCCTTATCGAAAAGCCCCCTCTTTCCTGGGAACGGCCTAGTTGTCATAATTGTGATTCTGTAATATTATTTGTGAATAATTAATTATTTATTTATATGATAAGGAAATATTTATTTGATGTGGATATAAATGATGGATTTATTTATGTGGTTATTGTAAGACCCCAAATTATTAATAATGAAATTTAAATTTCCTCCATTTATTATTTTGAAATAGTAAGGGTTAAATTGATTAATGAGGTTAGTTATGGGTAAAATGCCTAAATATTTCAAATAAGCAAGTGGTCATAAATTATTCATTTTTGTCGGGAAATATTCGTTTGGTCGTGGAATATTCTTGTTGTCGAGAAATATTCGTACGACGGCGCAGCCTTGTGTGGGCCCTATAACGGAAAGCGATTAGATGAAGAAAATGACAAAAACAAGTTGTTTATAAATAACGGCGTAGTTGTTACCGTTAATACTATTGAAATACCCGGTGGTTAAAACACAGTAATACGCGTTGTTGCACAGTAGCACACGGTATTGCACCAATTATTAATTTTTACGTAAGAAGGCACTACTCAATAATTGTTACAGTAATTACTGTTCAGTATTTTATTTTATTGATTCAATAATTGTTGCGTTGATATTTTATATTACTGTTGTTTTAATAATTGTCACTACACAGTATTTTCCATTATCAAAGCAATAATTCATATTATTCGAATAATATTATTAGATAACATTATTGGCAATGTCTAGAAAGTTCTATCTAAGGAGAGGTTTGGTCACCTAATTGCGCGTCAGTAAGGAGAAATCCTTATTGGAAAGCCCCCTCTTTCTTGGGAACGGCCTAGTTGTCATTATTGTGATTCTATAATATTATTTGTGAATAATTAATTATTGATTTATATGATGAGAAAAATATTAATTTTATGTGGATATAGATGGAGAAAATTTTTAATGTGACAATTGTTAAAAATTAATATTTTATCTTTTTCTGATAAAATAATTCAATTAAACATATTATTTTAATAATATATTAATGGTGATATTTTTACAATGAATGTGGGATATATGAATAAATGAGAAGGAAGAGTATTTTTGTTGGATTAAATGTTTAACACGTGTTTGGCGTGTTGGTGGACACAATTCTTGACCGAAAATTTATTATAGACTGTAAAATTGTCTGTTTATGGATTTCGGTCTATTTCTGTTTGGAATTTAGAAAAACTTTCTTCTGCAAAGTTGTAGAGAATTAAATTTCCTATAAAAACTCGCGGGATTCGAATTTTCTGATAAAAGGGCTATTTATTATGAATTATTGAAGTTTCGAAGTTCCGAAATAATTGATTTTTAAAAGTTTTAATTGTTTTATAAAAGAAAAACGTTTTTGTCTAGAAGGTGGGCATGTGGGAAATGTTAGAAACTGATTTCAAAGGATGCGTATGAATTTTATTATTAATAATATATTTTATTAAATTTTCTGCTTTGGTGTTCTAAGTATTTTCCTATAAATAGGGTGCTTAGGTTAGAATTGAAAATCACACCAGAAACTGAAAACTTCTCTCTCTTTTTCTCTCGATATATTGAGCGTATTCTTGTGAGTATTTTCATACTTTGAGTGTTGCTATACGGTGCAAGTTCAAGTCATAGCATATATCCGGTTTTTCAACTAGAAGTACTGTCTTTACGAGGTAAGGGATGTTATTTTATTCGAAAATGATATTATTTCTTCAATATCATTATGCCGAAATATTGATTGGAAATTTTTATCAAATTTGGTACTTTTCATGTCGGGGTTACTATTCACGAGTTACTATTCACGAGTTACTATTCACCGAAAAATAAAATTTTCTTCTTTTTGTCCAAAATATCTATTATGGATACTAGTTTTAATTGTATCCATGTTTTGATCATTCTTGAATTTTACTCCACTATGATTGTTTATGAGGTATTTTTGGACATGGATAAACTGTAATGCGAATCCCTAATATTTATTCTTTTGTTTCACTGGATTCATTTTTTTAAAAATATTTTTCATCATCCTCAGTCCTAAATGATGATAGTAATGAATATCTTTGGCCTGTAGTGCAATGATGAATGATTTCTGATGAATATCTTTGGCCCGTAGTGCAAAGATGAACAGGTGTTGAGATGAACATGACCAACTGATGAATATCTTTGGCTTGTAGTGCAAAGATGATTATTAATTGATGTTACAGGAATAAAATATTAATGATGAATTTTTAAATTCATAGATAATAGTAGATTTCATTCTCTACGTAACTTTTCTATGATTTATTATTTTTCGCTGCGAATATTGATTTAAAACTTGTTGTCTATTGTATTCTATTAGATTTTTTCCTGTTGAAGACTAACGATAATTTGTTCTGTGTTATCTTAGTCATAATATTTTTTACAGGGCTAGTTGAGCTCACCCTGTTCCTTTTTGTTCTATTTTTCTCTGGAGGCGAAAATGTAGCGAGTACTAGTCGGGGTATGGAATGATGGTTCTAGAAGTTATTTTAGTAGTCCTCACCATTTTTGTGAAATAATGTATCAATAATTGTAATGAGGACTTATTTGAGTGTGGATATTGTCTAGATGATAATATTTGTATTTAAACTTACAGTTCTTGTGTTGTAATAATAAAGATATAGTTGTTTCTGTACCATGTATTTTGGCGACTCAGAATGGGTGTTGTATACCTATTTTGGGGCGTCACAGTTATTATTGAAAGAATTAATGTTGAGGTGTTTTATCAGTCTTTCTGTCGGAATGGAGGTATTAAAAATCAAATCAGTATTTTCCAGATATATTACGTGAGTTATAATTTTCAATCTGACCGTTGGATCGTTGTAATTTTTAGATATGTTATACATATATAAGTTGAGTATATGTTCATAAATTTTGAACTGTTAAAAATGAACGAATGATTTGTTATGAATTTTAAGAGGTGACTGATTCAGAAATTAGATTTATAAATGATTTTGGTGAAAAATTCTAGAATTGAGTGGGCCCCACTTGTGATTGGTGAAGAAATGTGCTGAATTTTATTTCAAATGTGGTGGGTGGCAATAGTAGCAGGTAAAGCCATCAGGTTGCAGGTCAAGTCTGCTTCGGCGTGCTAACATTTTTCTATAAATAGAGGGCTAAGTTAGAATTGAAAATCACACCAGAATTCATAAGTTTTCTCTCTTTCTCTCTCTATATTCTCGAGCGTATTTTGTGAGTATTTTGATACTTTGAGAGTTGCTATTCAGTGCAAATTTTTGTCAGCACTATATCCAAAATTCAGTCAGAAGTACGGTTATTCAGAGGTAAGGGGTATTATTTATTTCACATTCTAAAGGGATATTATTTTTCGTATTCGTATGAATATTATTTCTGTTCAATATTCATAAGAAATTTTATTTCGTTCAATATTCGTGAGAAATATTATATTCGTTTAATATTCGTAATGAATATTATTTTCGTTTAATATTTATAAGGGATGTTATTTTTTCGTAAATGATATTACTTCTTTCAATATCATTATGCCGAAATATTGGTTTGAACTTTTTATAAAATTTGGAACTTTTTGTGTCGGGATTACTATTCACGTATACGGCACTATTCACGTATACGGCACTATTCACGTATACGACACTATTCACGAATACGACACTATTCACCGAAAAATAAAATTTTCTTCTTTTTATCCAAGATGACTATTATGGTTACTATCTTTGATTGTATCCATGTTTTGATCATTATTTTTGAATTCTGCTTCGAAATTGATTATTTCAGAGTATTATTGAACTTGGATAAATTGTAATACGAATCCCTAATATTTATTCTTTTATCTCACTGGATTCGTTTTCTTTAAGATATTTTTCATCATCCTCAGTCCTAAATGATGATATTACTGAATATCTTTGGCCTGTAGTGCAAACATAAATGATTACCTGATGAATATCTTTGGCCCGTAGTGCAAAGATGAATGATTACCTGATGAATATCTTTGGCCCGTAGTGCAAAGATGAACAGGTGTTGAGATGAACATGACCAACTGAGTATTATTCTTGAATTTTACCTCACAAAGTAGTATCATGTTGACAATTTGAACGTTATTGATTTCTGGATAAATTAAATTATAAATCTTTAAAATTTATCTTTGAACTTGTTTAATTGAATTATTATATCATTATCATCATCCTCATGTTTATATTCTGTTGAAAGTCATCTGTGACATGTAGTGCATAGATGGACTTGGTATGATTATGACCAGGGATTATTCGGTATAATCATGACCGTAATGTTACAAATGATGTGGTAAAAGTCCTCATTGGCCCGTAGTGCATTGATGGATAATTTTTGATATGATTATAGCCATGGATTCTTTTCGGCCAAGGGTGCAAAGATGAATTGTTTTATGGCATGATCATGACCGTTGATGAAAACACGATTATCTTTGGCCCGTAGTGCAAGGATGATTCGATGATGTGGATTATTTATTAAGCTGAATCTCAGCAATAAAATTGATAATAAATCTTTTAAATCATAGAAGATAGTAGGTTTTATGCTCTACTTGACTCTTCTAATGGATTACTTTTTTCGCTGCAGTTGTTGATCTAAAACTTGTTGTCTATTATATTTTATCAGATTTTTTCTTATTGAAGACTAATGATAATTTGTTGTACATTATCTTAGTCATAATATTTTTTACTGGCTAGTTGAGCTCACCCTTTCTTTCACTGTTCTCTTTAGAAAATGAGTATATAGCTGGGACTAGTCAGGGAATGGATTGACGGTCCAGATGGTTGCATTAGTAGTCCTCACTATTCTGTGAAATAGTGTGATAATTGTAATGAAGACTCCTTTTGAGTTTGTATACTCTCTAATAGACAATATTTGTATTCAAACTTACAGTATATGTGTTGTCGTATTCTGCACGACAATTGTATTACTGAAGTTGTATTTATTTCTGTACCATGTATTTGGCGACTCAGAATGGGTGATGTATACCTATTTTAGGGGCGTCACAATTCTTCTATAATATTGAGCGTATTTCTTTTGAGTTTAAGGAAGCTTTGAGCATAGAAAATAATATAAGTTTTCTTCAAGAATATCACCGCCCTACCAGTTAGAAATACTATCCTTTTATGGTAAGGAAAATTATTTTTGTTCAATATTCGTAAGAAATAATATTTTCTTCCATACTCTGTAGTATGTATGTAAAATTATTTCATTTCAGATTCTGAATTCTACACTCATTTTGTTAAGTATTGCTTATACACTCCTTGAAATTAGTAGAATATCCTTGAAATTTGCGCTTCATCTAGTATCGTTTTACAAGGATATTTTTCTGAACATTCTTGTTAAAATTTAATCTTTTCATGCCGGGGTACTATTCACAGGATACTATTTACGAAGTACTATTCGCTGGGTACTATTCACCCAAAAAATTAATTTCTTTTCTGTCCAAATTATTTTTGATACATGAATATTATTCTTGAATTTTACTCCACAAAGCAGTTGTCATGTTGACAATTTAGACATTTTTAAACTTTGGATAAATTAAAAATATTTAATATTTATCCTTACTTTTGTTTGATTGATGTTTATATCATTGTCATCATCGTCATGCTTATATTGTGATAAAAGTCATCTTTGGCCCGTAGTGCATAGATGGACTTTTGATTGGTATGATTATGACTATGTATCGGTATAATCATGACCATTGGTGATAAACTGATAATACGAATATCTTTGGCCCGTAGTGGGTGAATAATTCATGGATGTGATAATAATGAATATCATTGGCCCGTAGTGCATGGATAATTCAGTGATGTGGATTATTTATTGAGCTGAGTCTCAGCGATAAAATTGATGATAAACTTTTAAATCATAGAAGATAGTAGATATCATGCTCTACTTGACTCTTCTAATGGATTATTTATTCTGCTGCAGTTAAACTTGTTGTCTGTTGTATTCTATCAGTTTAACACTGTTGAAGGCTAACGATAATTTATTCTGCATTATCTTAGTCATAATATTCTTTACTGGGTTAGTTGAGCTCACCCTTTGGTTTCATTGTTCTATTCAGAAAATGAGAATATAGCTGGGACTAGTCGGGGAATGGAGTGACGGTCTAGATGGTTACTTTAGTAGTCCTCACTATTCTATGAAATAGTATAATAATAATTGTAATGAGGATTTCATTTGAGTTTGGATATTGTCTAGGAGACAATATTCGTGTTAAAACTCTCAGCTTATGTTACATGACAATTACATAATTAAGTTTGTATTTGAATTCTGTACCATCTATTTGGCGACTCAGAATGGGTGATGTATACCTATTTTGGGGGCTTCATAGAAATTCAAAATCAATGCAGGTAATAGATTTACAAAAATTAATCCTGACCTCATCCAAATGTGTTGCAAATGATAAGGTCTTGACCTTTCAAATTTCTCCCATTTATCCATCACAAAAAAAATATTCATTTTTATCAAATTCAGATCTAGATCCATCTAGATTTACATGTGCTCTGGCTTGTTTTCATCCAGAAATTCTTCGCGGAGAGGGGGGAGCGGAGGCAGAGGTTGAGGTGGAAGTCAAGAGGCGGTGGCGGTAGTGGTGGCGGTGGCGAATCTGAGTTGAGGGTTTGGATTTGAGTGGAGGATCTAGGTTGGGGTTTGGCAGTCACTCTCTTTGAATCTGGTGGCCGAGCAGAAGAGAAACAATGACGATGAAATAGGCAGTGGTGTAAGGTGGCGGTGTAAGGCGACAACAAAATTTAACGTATGGAATTATCTCTATTTATCTCTATCTATATATACATATATGTGTATATACTCTTTATTCTTAAATCCTAAATTCTACAATATCAGTACTATTCATTTAACAATTCTAAGTATTGCCATTATTTTGATGATGCGTGCAGATTCACACCCAGGCTGTTAGATAAGAGTATTAGGTTATGCCCGTTATCTGTTGAATAAATTGCCTGAGTGGGGTACCTTTTTGTTTGTGTGATTTAGAATCATGGCACATCTGGGTGGTGGTGCCGAAGTTCAAGCATTATGAATACAGAGTGAACTCTCGTCATCGTCACCGACAACTTCATCCTCTTCATCCTTGCAATCGTTCGGGTCAGTCTATTTATAGTTTATCAAACCATCTTCTGTCTACACCAGATTATTAGTAAACTCATATTACTAATTGGATATGTCGTTTTTGAATTTCTCTTTGTTGTTTCAATTGTGGTGTATATGAGTGGTTTATTTCGGATTTAGGTAGCTATTGAATTGGATGTGTTGAGAAGTTTCTGAGAAGTTTTGTTAATCGAAAATTATTAGTTTTGAAATGAAAATGAACCGTGGGTTCATTAATTTTTTCAGATTAATTAATTTTAATTGTTCAAGTTAGATTATAATTCAAGTGAATTATGTTTTATTTAGTTAATTATTACATGTATTTGTAATTTATTATAGGCATGTGTGTGTTCTTGGTTTGTTAGTGTATGTGTGTTCTAATTTATATTATTATTTGTAAAGAATTACATAAAAATTCATTTGGTATATATTTTTCTTTTAGATCCACATAATAAAGGTCACGTGGGATAATTATTGACACGTAAGCTTCTTTTTTTACCAACTCAGTTGCTTATGTGTCAAATTCCGTTAAGAGTCAACAGAGTTAATGGAATTGCAAACGTTTTGTTAGTAAACTAAAGTTTAGTGAGCTAGTTGACTGTAAGAAAAAAAATTATGTGATCCATTCATAAATCGACCTAAAATAGAATAATTTAAAAAGTATTTAACCCAAGATTTATTTAAAGAGTACAAAAAAGAAAAGTATTCAACTCAAGAAAGTGTGTAACATTATCTTTACTATTGTAATTATTTCATACGGAGTAGCATTAAAAGAGAGTTTCATTTGTGTATTTACACGGGTGGTACACTATACTTAGACCTGACAAAATTGGTCCAAGGCCGCGTCGTCAAAAAGTGGGCTTTGGGCCTCATTTTTTTAGCCCACCAAAATCTGGGCCGTTTTGGCCCGGCCCGTTTGGACTAGACCCAAAAAAATATCAAAAATTGGTCATAAATCAATCTAGTCCCCCCGGTCAAAAAGCGAAATTTGGGCTTAACTTTTTCAGCTCGTCAAAACCCGGGTCGTTTTGACCCGGTCCTGCCATGGCCCGACCCGTTTGTCAGATTACACTACACTACGGATATAAGTAATTTTATTTACACTTTTTTTTTCCTGTATTTTAGTTTTCTTTACTTGTGTGAAATATGTAGTTTTGATATTATTGGAGAGAAGATGGAGTATGAATTATGTAATTTTTAATTGCGACAAATATAGTTTAATAATTTTAAATTAATTTACAATAACTATAATTGTGTATATAAAATCAAATAAATTGAGCTTGATTTTGAATTTCAAGATTTTAGAAAAGTCCAAATTCACCTCTAATTTTGAGGTGGAGGGACCGAGTGAACATATGAATTAAGTCCGACTTAATTTAGTATTTTTATCCCAATAATTTGGTATTACTTCCTCCATTTCTCCAAAAAAAAAAAGGAATCTTATTTGCAAAACATATATTAAGTATCTAATTTTGTATTATGTTTAGCGCAAAATATTAAGTTTTTAGTTTTGTTGTATAGACATATAATAAAAAACTGTTGAAAATTATGAGAATATTGTGTCATTTTATACTACCATCAAAAAAATTAATAAAATACTAAAATAAAAAATGAGAGATTATGCTCGCCTATATTATTACATTTCCTCAAATTTCATACAATACATTAAATTTTTATTTGAAAATCTTATTTCCTAATATGATTTGGATATGTTAATAAATACTTCACGATAATGAGATTAATTCTGATAAAAGTTGAAATCATTAAATGTATTTTTATCATTAAAATTATTAAAAAAATAGTTAATCAATAGAATTATAATGAAAAATGCTCGTGTTCATCATAACAAAATGTTAGATTGTTTTTATTTTTAGAACAATAAAAAAAACTAAATAGTATATATTAAATGATAGCTATTAATTTTAATTATTACCAAAAATGAAATATGTAATATATTATATTGACTAAAAAATGATTAAAAAAACAAAACAATTAATTATGTGGGATGTAAGCTAAATCTCCCCCTTTCCCCCTTTTTTTATGTGCCTTACGGAGCGAAAATGATAAATATTACGTAATAATGTCCTTTTTTATTTTTTGACATACGAATATCAATTAATTATCTAAATATATATATACTAGCAACAGTCCCATGCCTCCGACACTATGGACGGTGAGATTTATCCTAAACTTTGGACGACCCAGATGATTTATAAGGATGAACGAGAAATTTAAAATTATTTGTATTTTATTATATAGATATATTTATATTAAGGGCTATATGTGTATTACACAGTAGGGCTATGACGACAGATTTTTGGGCCTATGACGACGGTAAACTGTAGAATAGCTATAACGACGAGTGAAATTATCGCTATAACCCGAAAAACCGTCGACATAGCCTACTGTATAATAAAGAACTGTGTACATATATTTTTTTCTTATATTAGTTTACAAACTATATTAGCGTACCTATTCGCAAAAATAATATTACATATCTTTATGGTAATATACTATAAATAAATATATAACAATAAATTAATACAAATATTATATAATTAATTAATTAATATACACACTTGCAATAAAAATAAACATTTTTTAATCAAAAAACAAATATTTTCCAAATAGATAAATTACCTAACCTAGTAGTTAACTCCATACGTGATTTGGATTCAATATCATCCAACTCCTAATCCTATTCCGAACTCAATGACGCATCTAATCTCATCCGTCAACTGTATCAACTCAAGATCTAGACCGTCCATCCTTTTTCCCTTCCCTATATGAACCCCTGACGGCACGAAACGCCACCACAAAATCCGAAACCCTCCCAATAATCTTAAGACAAAAAAAACCTAACGAGACAAAATCTCGAAACTTTTTGAGAGAGAATTTCAAATATATATATATATATATGTATATATATGTAAGTGATAGAAAATTTTGGCGTTAGATTACAATTGATAATCGGAACACTAGATCTAATTTTTCAGAATTTATTAGAATTCTGAGGGTTATCAGTTTAATTAGCCGTTAAATTCAATTTTTTGTTTTTATTTTTTGGGATTTGAATTTGAAACTAACGTTTGAATCATCAGTGTTTCAATTTTTAGTCACAGAATTTGCTTCGTTTTTCACCAAATTTTCATTTCTAGGGTTTATTTCTGTAATTTGATTTGATTTTGTTTAATGATGAATGATCAAATTAAAATGATGAATCAATCGCATATTTCGATGATGAGTCAGTCTCAGATGATGAGTATGAATCCACAGCAGCAGATGTTGAATCAACAGCAACAGCAAAAGCCTTCTCTGTTGATGAACCCGGCACAGGCTCAGCAGATGATGATGAATCGAGGAGGGGTAGGTTATGGAATGTGGCCTCCTCTACAGGAGCAAATGAACTTCAATCAAAATCCTATGAATTTTCAGGGTGGTTTTGTGTCTTCTAAGCCTTTGGGACGAAATAACTGGAAGGGAAAACAAGGAATTCTTGATAATAAGAGGAAGGATTTTAAGAGGAAAGGGAAGCCTTCGATTGCTGGTAGTGGTGGTGGCAGCAGCGGCACCACTGGTGCAGGTGGTAGTGGAGGTGGTTATAAGCCTCCTACTCTGAAGGAATTGCAGCATGAGAATCGTTTGAAGGCTCGAAAATACTTTCAGAAGAAGAAATTTGACAAATTTAACAATAGGTCTGCTCCGTTTGCTCCTAGGAACACTAGTTCATTCATTATTCGTGCTAAAAAGTCTGGTGGCATTGCTTCATTGGTCTCTCCATGTCCTGTGACCCCTGCAGTGCTTCCAACGCCAATGTTTTCACCCTCTAGAGAGGTTTTGGTGGACATGGCGAAGGAGGAGTGGGGGGTTGATGGGTATGGTTCGATGAAGGGGTTAATTAGGCTAAGGTCTCCCGGGAATGAGGTGGATGCAGCTGAGGATGAGGAGGATGAGGAAGGAGGAGGGTCAAGTGAGAGTGATGCGGAAGAGCATTTGGAGGTGGAGAGAAGATTGGATCATGATTTGAGCCGTTTCGAAATGATTTATCCGAGTTATGGTGTTGAGTATAACAATGTGCTGGAGAATCGGGTGGATGATCAAGATACGCATATTGCACAAGTGGAAGAAGAGAACTTGATTTTGAAGGAGAGGCTTTTCTTGATGGAGAGGGAGTTGGGTGATTTAAGGAGGAGGTTGTTAAGTCTTGAGAGGCAGCATCAGGCTGAGGAGGTACTCGAAAATGAGTCTGAAAATGATAGTGGGAGTAGAGGAGGGTATTCTCACTCCCTGGAGAAGAACAATGAGGAGGTGATTGAAGAGAACAATGACAGAGAAGACCAGTTTGTCGAGGCAAAAGAAGATAATAACAATGGGAATGTCATATTGAAGGATCTTGAGGCTAAGGAAGAGAATAATAATGGTGATGTTGAAGTTAAAGATGCTAATAATGTGGAGGCAATGAAAGGCAATAGCAATGGGAATGTAGAAGTTAAGGAAGCTAATTTTCTCCAGAACAATAATGATGATGTTGAAGCAAATATTGTGGAGGCAATGGAATTGAATAACGATGGGGATGTCAAACTGAAAGAAGCTAGTAACTTTAAGACATTGAATGATGCAATTGTTGGAGATGTTCGCATGGAAGAGCTTGCAAATAAGCAAGATGAAGTGATTGCAGAGAACGCTAAAGATGTGGGAGCAGGAAATGAATGCTATGAGGGACGATGACTCTGGTTGTCTAGTAATAATATAGGTTTCTTCTCTGGACAGTGAATAGACCCTTCGTTGTTATACCCCTTGGTCTAAGCCAATTTTTGCAAAATCTGGATCTATACATTCTAAGTATACATACTTCATTTGGTTTTCTTATTCTGTCTAATGGACATGGGAAGAAAGAGCTGTTTTCATTCACTAATGGCAACTTCTTAGGTTTTTAAATTTTATTTTATTTTCATTGTGTTTCTTTGATTTCAGATAAGCGGGGGTGGGTGGTGGAGTATCATTTGTTAAGTGACATAAGTTTGTAGTATCGCTTATTTCTTTCAAGTATGGAATGAATATATGAATTTGACTAATGCTTCATCTGATTTATAAAGTGTTTTAGTTCATGATTTATTAAGTGAAATGTGTTTCTTTGCTTCATCGGTCTTTGTCACTGTCATGATTTATGTAACACTGAAGGAGCCTTTAATGGTTTCTATGGCTCTTCTTCTCATAAGTTGATTATGATCATTGCTGTCTAACGAAGTATCAATGTTTCATCACACTCTGGCAATTGTTGCATTTCTTTTGGGTAGCTTGTAACATTCAGGGTTTCATATATTGCCTCTTCTTGGTGTCTACCATATTAACAATTGGACTAATTTGGTTCATAATAGATATGTTGTGACGGAGACTATCAGCTCCCGTACTCCACCATATTTGATTTGCGGACAAGGTATGTTTACTTGATCAGCATGGGCTTGCTTACCTTACTAGGGAACGAGTTTGCATTTGAAAGTGAATTAGTGCTACATGTATTGCATGCATAACCGCATTTCGTGGAGTGTCTAAAACAATCAAAATAAATTAAGAAATCTCGATGGGAAGCGGTGAATTGATGTATGAATTTGAAGCTGTGCCTTGTGAATTAATGATTGTTATAGAGCTTCTTCCAATTGTATGTGATGTTTTCTTTTCATCATTAATAAGTTTCACTTGCCTGTTAATTTGGTTGCATGAAATATTGGCTTTTCAATGTATTTCCTGCATCTTAATGATGTGGACAATTATTATTATTATTATTCATTTGGAATTATTGGTTGACAAGTCAGGTATGTTGGACTTGGTTAGCCATGTCCTTCTAACTGACTAGGAAGGAGTTTGAATTTGATAACTACTGGGTGGTATGGTGGTATATATGTAGGGGACACCTGTGTCAGTGTCTCTGTGTGCGACTGCTGAAGGCACCTTATTTAGCAATGTGAATCAGTTGATAGGCTTTAAAATGACAAGTCTGGAATCTTTTGTTATGATTTCTTTTGGCATTGTAATTCACAACTATAAAACTGATTAGATTCACCTATTCTTTGCAATTAACCTGGGATTAGGTTAGGCACCCTGCTCTTTTAAGCCTTTGAAGTTTGTATGATAGCTCCACATGATTTATATACATGGCCAAAGCGTAGAATTTGTTGAATGGGAAACAGTCTAATTCTGAGATTATTTATTCTTGTGCTTTTGGTGCAAATGCAATTTTTAACTGTTCAATCATTTGTGTCATGGTTTGATAGGTTTATCGTTTGTACTTGAATTTTGATTTTCAATTTTACAGCGTTGTGATTATTTTTTTCTTTTGACAAAAAATAGACTGAATTTTCTGCTCCTTGCTGTAATTTGTTGTTGTTTATAAGCACAAATTTAGTCTGTTTCTGTCAATCTGTAGTTTTATTGTCCCTGCGTACTGAATATAGAAGACTAAACAAATATTTCAACTGGCTGAGGCAGTCTTGTTCAGTGTGGCTGCTTCCCTTTTCTTTTTTTCCTGATGATATCCATCTATTATTTCCTAAGGTAAATGAGAATAGCAAGACTTTTTAAAGGCTTCATTTACCCTCTCTTTTTTTTCATTTTTTTTGGGTGCTGCAAATGCTTTAGAATCCATGTAGCATAAGTAACATGATAAAAATGCACACAACAAAGGTACACAATGCAACTGTGATAAGTTGATAAATATATAGACATGGGAAGTCTACATTCCCCTTGAAGCCATAAATCCTTATTATTATGATTTCACATATCCCAAAATACAAGAAAAGTCGAAAATAATTCTAACTAGTCGTCTTTAGTAGTCTTTAAAGAGGCTAGAAGAATGGATTGAAATCCCATTTTGACAGCACCAGCCCAGTGCAAACCATGCGACTCAGAGTCCAGCTTCCAGTCTAAAGTCACTGATCAACTCCACATCATTTCAGCTGCAATTCATAGTGAATATATGAATCTTTTTTCCTGGGTCCTCTTTAAGTTTTTTTAAAGAAATTTTCACTACAAAAAGCTTCAAATATTTCTTACACGGAGTACTGCAACGAGCAGGCGAAAAGACGCTTGGAGATAGCCCACCCTCCACATGAACTGCACAAATTTCTTATATTGTGCCATCAGAAGTATTGTACGCTAGTCAGCCGCCACCATTAACTATTTGCACAGCTGAACATATGAATCTGCAGACTTGACCTGAAATGAGATCTTTTTGGCACTATTACAAAGGTTTAACAATAGCAAGATACTTGAGAAGATTTAGATGTAAAGGCATTTCTCATTTGTTTCTGTCCAATTATCATGTTGCAAAAAGTAACAAACCTTTACAATATTTAAAGGTCAAAACATAATAGTAATGGGATTGAAATAAATTGCGACTCAGATTCAATTCTGGAAAAGATACAAATGAACATGTCCACAAGCAAAGAAATACGGTTTAAAATGAAAATGGCAACAGAAATAATGAACTAACTCAAAAGTTTCAGGCATTTCAGATTGCTCCCCAGCCAATGTTTTGAATAGAATAGATGTTCTTAAGCCTAATGCTTCATTCTTAGCACAAATTGGCAGAACTTTTTGTCCATTAACAACTATTATAAGAACCAACAAAACCCATAAAAGTTAATACAGTTCTTCATGTCACCAATGATACCTAGTTAGCACATTTATATCATAACCTCAATGATCCCAGATCATTATTTATTATGACAGTCACCAGTAAATCTAGCAATAATTATATGAAACTGAATACAGAAGTAATTTCTGGGGAAGTTCATCTAATAATAGGTGGTAACAACCACATAGGCATCAAAAGCAGATGACAAAGGTATCCATAAAAATTCAGGTTGGCAAGATATCAAATGCGACAAATTCCATAAGGGACAGAATTTATTAAATGAATACTACCAAGTCTAGAATTCCACAATTTACTATAAAGCAATTTAAAACAACATAACGGGATCCAAAATGGAAAAGTATGTTACCTTGCATGAGACTTGGAGTAGTGACTAAAAAATACGTTATCATGTCTTCCTTTTAATTTTCTGTGAATCAGGATTGACACCAATAAACAGCCAGAGCATGAAAAAGCTCAGGAACCATGCTTTCTTTTCTTATAGCGCCGGTTGGTAGACAAAGAGCTCAGCATGCACCGAGAATTAGCTAGCTCCCTAGGAATAGCAGCCCCGGAAGATTTTAGGATTTCAACCAACTCTGGGAACACCCTTTTGTTCTCCTCATTTATAAAGACAATTGCTGTACCCTCCTCCCCCATTCTGGATGCTCTTCCAATCTGGTGCACATACTCCTTCATGGAATTTGGCAAGTCAAACACAATAACCTGTCTTACACCAAAGAGATTTACTCCTCGGCCCAAAACCCCAGTAGCCACAATCACCGGAACTTCTCCTACCAAGAATGACCTTAGAATTTCTCTTCGGTCTTTCATGGACTTCTCTCCATGGATTGATAGAGCTTTCACCCCTGTAGTGACTGTTATTGCTTCAGAAAGGAGATCGGCACCAAGTCTTGAGCCCACAAATACTACAGCTGGCGGCATGAAATGCTGCTGGCTTGTTAATACGTCAAAAAGCTTTTGCTTCTTTTTCTTGGACTCCACCCAGATTGGCAGCTGCTTCACAGCAGAATTTAGCTTGGTGGCCCTTCCAACAGATACAATAATTAAATCTCTTGTCATTAAGCTTGCCATCTTCTCAACTTCTTTTGAGACTGTGGCGGAATACATCAACACTTGTGGTTGTGACAGAGCCCTAAAAATCTGCATCACCTGCTCGCGGAATCCCTTTTCAAGCATGCAGTCCACTTCATCCAAAACTAAATTTGAAACACTATCTAATTCGATATCATGCTTAGTTAAAAGATCAATAAGCCTGCCAGGAGTTCCTACAATCAAAGCCACACCCTCCTGGATACGATAGACTTGTCTGGCCATGGCATCACCACCAACCACAAGAGCAGTTTTAAAAGGTAAACCCTTTCCCAGTAACTTAGCTTGTTCTTCTACTTGTATGCAGAGCTCCCTAGTTGGGGCAAGAACCAATGCGAGTGGCTTTTTGTTTGGAAGTTGCTGATGATTAAAGTTCACACAATAAGAAACAATAGGAACCAAATAAGATGCAGTTTTCCCTGAACCAGTCTCAGCTGAAACGAGAAGGCTTTGGCCAATCAAAGCAGCTGGGATTGCTTGCATTTGGACAGGCGTTGGCATTTCATATCCTGCGGTTTCTATATTTTCCAGAAGCTTCTGAGGTATATTACAAGAAGCAAAAGACAAGATGGGTGCCGGAACACAGTCTCCTCTAACAGAAATATCAAGTTTCAACCTAAGTGATTCAGTTTGGTTGGCTGCCAAAGATTGGGACTCTGATCTATTATTAGTAGTATCTCTTACATAATAACATTCATCAGCTGTGGGTAATTTTACAGGAGGTGGGATGATGCCGGTCAACTGTGGTTTGGGAACCTTGGAGAGGAGAATATGTTTACATTCCAGGCTACAAATGTCATCATCAGTCTCATCACATATATATTCACCATAACGACCACATATAACACATCGAGGCTCTCCTGGCAGAGCTTCTCTTTGATCACAATATCGCTCCTTCACTGAATCAGAATATGCAAGTTGAATGAAAAATTTCTATGCATGTTATAAGGCAAATTCAACAATTATGAGTTGCAAGCATATCACCATTATGGTGTTTAATCAGAATGCGTGCAAGGAGATAATAATTAGAACTCCAAAATGAGAAAATAATTCTTAGATGATGTAGGACAATACTTGTAAAACAACAATTGCTGGAAAACAAAGGGAAAAACTATAACTAGGGTCTAGGGTGGGGCTCAGCACTCCACTACCCCTAGGATTCTCGACCGTAGTAGAGTAAATTGATCTCAATCAATAATAATTATGTCTCAATAATAATAATCAATAGGGGAATGAGTCTGGCAATTACATTCATATTTATAGAGAACAAACCCTAGTTTGGACGTTGGACCCAAGAAAAGAAATGAAGACTAAAATATCCCAATAAGACAATAATTACTATTACTTAAATCATAAGTCTGGAAAAATAAAATACTACAAATAAGAAATCATACACGTCGACACCTAAAGGAACGATCCCTATCAGTTGATAAAAAATAGTTCATGTGTTGTAAAATATTCTTGTAATAAGTATTGAACATGAGGATTTACATTGAAAACCCAACTGAAAAAACCACGAAATTATTTGAGAATACAACTTGTAATCACTCACAATCTACGTTGGGATATCTTTCTTGTTACTATAACTTTGTTTCTTTCTTCATATATGTGTATCTTCATTAGGAGAAGATAAGGACTATTTATAGGACCCTATCCGCATGTGGAAACTGATATAGTAAAAGTCGTTGTCTTTGACATTATAGATGTAGGCAATCACATGCCCATTTTGCCTATTTATAACACTCTCACTTGAATTGTTGGAACAATTGAAAATTAACTAATTGAATAACTGCAAAATTTAATAACAACGAAAGATCAAACCGAAATTTATTCTAAAACACAGTTCTTGCCCGTTTAGAAAAAATGCTACTGCTTAAGCCGTTATTCAACCCTGCCAAGCAATCAATAAGACAAGAAAGTAACTCTCTATTTTCCAACATAAGGCTGTAATAATTTTGAGAATCATTAAGAAACTCAAAATTAGCTCTAAATTTTTCCACTACCAAAAGGTCCAAAACTAAAAGGTTATGTTCCCTTTTTGATGTTAAACGGTATAGATAGAAGGAATAAGAGTACCTATCTCTGCAGAGAATCGGTAAAAAAAACACACAAAAACACACAACTTTAATCTCAAATCAATTCATTCAATAATCTCTAAAAATTATGAAGTATTACAATGCTTAAATAAAAAACCCAATACTTGAGAAGTAAAAACCCTAACTTAGAAAAACAATCTCCTAACTAAAATCTAATACTATAATAAACTATCCTAATTGAAATCTACTACTACAATTAAAACTCTTCTAATGAAAAGCTACTACTATAATATCATTCTAAATAATTTCATTAATAACTCAACATTTATCTTTAAATAACAATACAAAATTAATAATAAACTTTTTGAATTTCTTCTTCCGTACTGCATCATTCTCCTCGCCTTTGAAAAAAACTCGTCCTCGAATTTTGAAATATCATAAAATAATAAACTACGGTTCAAAAGATATCTTCCAACAAAACATTCGCATCCGATATTCTAATGTCATGAGCACAATTTTCGGGAATAACAATGACATATTATAGAAATTTGAAGTAGCTTGGGACTCAAATGTATCAACTGGAAAGAGAAAATCAACATGGTTGACCTCAAATTTATCTTGCTTGATGTTTTCGCATTTGGGTCAAACTTAATTTCAATTTCTTTACTGCAAATCATCTCTGAATCTACAAGTTGTTCAACACACTTAACTTCCGCTTCATGTTTCTCACAAACATCAATATGTGAGAGTACTTGCTCTTCTTTATCCTCACCAACAATGTTCTAAAAATCTCCGCCTAGGCCCCGCCTAGGCACTAGGGCTCCCTTGGCGCCCCGCTTAGGCTCTAGGCCCCCCTTGGCGCCTCACCTAGGCCCAAGGAGGGCAAGGCTTAGGCGGGGTCTAGGCGGAGAGGTTTTTTTTTATTTTAATAACTACCCAAACCAAATCTTGATATATTTATTTTTCTAATGATTTACCCTATTCATAATACAGGTTGTAGCATATCAAATCACAACAAAAAGTGAACAATATCAAATCAAAATCGATAATTTTATTATAGTTGTAATTTTTTGAACTTGTACCAATTTCAAATTATATAAATGATGATACATTTGTAATATTTAGTTTAATTTAATATAATTCTTAAATTTATCTTTAGTTTCTTAAGTTTTAATATTGAATTAAATTCTTGAAATTTTAAAATTTATTATTTAATAGCAATCTTGTTTATGAATAAAACTAATACGTTAAAAATATGTTTGAACTTTGAACAATTACATATTTGTGTTTGAACTTTGATATTAGTAATATGGATGTGTTTGAACTTTAAGCAAAGACATTTATTATCTTTATTATAGATTGTTTTACTTTATATTATTGTTTTGTTTGGATAAATATAAGATAAAATATTAAAATTGACTTCAAATAAAAAATTCCTCCTAAGCCCCGTCCAGACCCCACCTAGGCCGCCCGGCCTCCCACCTTTTAGAACATTGCTCACCAATTTCATTTTGGTTATTGATACGCTTAAATATTATGAGACATTCATCAATTGTCTTGTAAGAATTTACTTTGCGGGTCTCCTTCTCTTGTGAACTGGGTTAAATGCTTATTTAGTCACTGTACTATATGTCAACTTACAAGTGAGTCACTAAACCGATTTTTCTTACAGTCAACTCACTGAACTACATTTTACTAACAAAACGTTTGTAATTCCGTTAACTTGTTTGACTTTAGACGGAATTGGACAAATAAGTAGCTTACGTGTAAAAAATTTCTGATGTGGCACTGATCAGTCCCATGTGGCTTTCATTATGTGAAAATGGAGGAAAATTTACAAATGCAATAATATAAATTAGAAAAGTTAGTAAAAAAAATAAGAAAATAAATGAAAAGTATATTCAATTATTTTGTAATTAATATCAAATAAATTTTTATTTAATTCTTTACAAATATAATAATATAAATTAGAAAAGTTTGCCAAAAAATAAGAAAATAAATGAAATATATATTCAATTATTTTGTAATTAATATCGAATGAATTTTTATTTAATTTTTTACAAATGTAATAATATAAATTAGAAAAGTTAGTAAAAACATAAGAAAATAAATTAAAAATATAAATTAAAAAAATTACATGCTTGTGTAATTAAATAAACACACTAACACACCAAGAATACACATACAAATTAATAGAAACTGTTTTTTTATATAATTAATAACAAATATAATTGAGGAAATTATAAAAATTATAAAATTAAAAATATTTTAAAATTCGGACATTAAAATTATAATCGAGTTAATTTGGTGATAATTTTTTTTCTTTTCTAACTAGGATAAATAAATTTGTACTTTTACATGCAAATAATTTTTATTTTAATTTTATCAAATAATTTGTATTGTAATTTTAATTTTATCAAATAATTTTTATTTTGAAATTATACAAAATTTAAATTTTATAATTTAATTTAATCAAATTTAAGAAATAATCATTTTTATTAAAAAAAGGAGGAAAAAAAACAATTCTTATTTTTGTGATTATAAGAAAATAAGTTTTTAGATAATTAGTACTACCTCCGTCCCACAATAAGTGATTTTTTAGGCTTAATATTTTTTCCCAAAATAAGTGATGTGTTAGAACTCCAATACAATTTTTACAATATTTTCTCATATATACCCTTATGCATTCAATGGTATTTATTGTATCTTGCAATCACTACAATTAAATAACACTCATTAACTATTCAACTTCAAAGAAAATATATTAAGGGAATTTTTGTCATTTTAGCTTGTGTATTGGTATGTGTGATTTAAGCTAAAAAAACACTTATTATGGGACGGAGGTAGTAACAAGTATAATTATTTAAAAAATTATAAAATTAAAGTATACTAAAATTATCAAAAGCCTAGATTCATCTCCTGCTTCGCCATTTTAACTGCAGAAGCACACTCCTTCCACTTCCACTGCATCACCTCCGATGTAAAACACAGAAATCAGATTTACCCCGTTTGCCGAGCAAAATGGAAGGAAGTTCCATTCCAGAATCCTTCTTTTGAGTCCCAATTTGTAAAAAGGAACATGAGAAAATCATACTATATCAAACAATCATTAATTTCATATTTTAGCTATTATGATGGAGGATAAGAAGGAATCAAAACCATCGTGAAGGAGACGGGGAGCCCAAGTGATGAATCTGAATCTGGGGACAATGAGCGGCTGGAGCAGAGGGTGGAGAGAGAGAGAGAGATGAGGAAGATGATAGAAACCCAGATCTAAATGTTGGCTGTAAAAAATTATTTTATTGGATTAATTTTAATGTTAGATAAATGTGGTTTGACATATTTACCCTCAAATGATAAATAATTGTGAAAAAAATTTTGAAATAATTTTTTAAATTACACATAAGCATGTTTAGGCTTAGTCATCAATTTATATTGAAAAAATTAAGCCACGTCAAACTTCTGTTAAAAATTTAACAGTCAAGACGAATTTAAAATTTTTGTAAGTAAAGTAAAGTATAATGAGTTGACTGTAAGAAAAATCGGTTTAGTGACACACTTGTAAGTTTAGTATAGTGACCAAAAAAGCATTTAACCCCTTGTGAATTTGTCGCTTTAGTTGAACAAACACGATTAGGATAACATTTTTTTGTGCTTCAACAAAATACAAACAAACAAAGCATGTGGTTATGTACTCGTAATATGCCTTTAAATTTGCAAGACTTGTTTCAGAAAATGCAAGCTCATCGCATAATTTCCAATACTCGGCACTATACGGGACACAAGACCTTTTAAGTTGTTCGTATATGACCAAAGTTCGATGCTCAAATTGTTTTATCTTAGCCCACAGAAAATTTTGGATTGTTAAATCTGGAGACATTATATATATGTAGAGGGGCTGAATTGAAAATTTCAAAAATTTTGGGGGTTAAATTGAAAACTCAAAAATAATGGGAGCTAAATTGAATATTTTAGAAATTTTGGGGGTTGATTTGAAAGTTTTAGAATCTTTGGGGTCGGAACTGAAAATTTCACAAACTTAAGGGACTGAATTGAAAATTTCAGAAACTTGGGGGTACCAAACTGTAATTTGGTAGAACGCAAGAAATTTGATGAACAATATCGCGTACTGTAGCGACGAACAGTAATGCTGAACTTTTTTTATGAGAATAGATTGAGACTACGACGACGATCGTGCCTTCGTCTCAAAAAATTATTGACAATTTCCTAGCAAATTTCGACAATTAAATGGAGACCAAAAAAATAAGGTAGGAAGTGGGTGAAATCAAAAGATACCAAGAAATTTGGCTCTTGATACCATTATGATGTAGGACAAGGTGAGAAGAAAAAATAAGAGTACCTATCTCCGCAGAGAATCGATAAAGAAACACACAGAAAAAGCACGCAGCTTTAATTTCAAATCAATTCATTCAATAATTTCTAAAAAGAATGAAGTTTTACAATGCTTAAATAGAAAACTCAATACTTGGGGATTAAGTAAAAACCCTAACTTAGAAAGGAAACAATCTCCTAACTAAAATCTATTACTATAATAGACTCTCCTAATTGAAATCTACTACTAAAATTAAAACTCTCCTAATGAAAAGGTATTACTATAATATTATACTAAATAATTTCACTAATAACTCAACATTTATCTTTAAATAACAATATAAAATTAATAATAAACTTATTGAATTTCTTCTTCCGTACCGTATCACTTTTATAGTAGAAGAATACAAGAAGTTAACAATATGAACTTGGACTAGTCGAAAAGCAAAGTCGTCATGGCGAGACATGACGGTAGTTGACTGTCAGGACACCTAGGCAATAAGGCGTCCGTTATGGCGTCAAGTCGTTAACAAGGTACAATTTATACTTTATTTGTTTTACTTCAAAAGCATATTCGACGATAAAATTTAATATACATTAAACTCAAATCATAATAAATAACACTATAGAATACAATTAAAAACACAATTATATGAATATTTCACAATTAAAATTCAAAAATAAAACACTTATGATGGAGACTTTATGTCAAGAACAAAGAAGATATTTTTTATATTTACTATTTGGAATTTTTATTATGTTTAATATAAAAGTAGTTGATGTGATTTATGTATTTTATTTATTGATGGGGATTTAGGACATTAATTAGTGATTAAAAATTATTAATAAGGGTATTTTAGTCGTTTAATACTTTTATTATTCCCAAATAATATTAGTTGTCTCTTTAAATAGTGATGTAATAATCCCCACAAGTCATTTAGACTACAGACTATTGATATTGAAATGGGTTAAATATTTTTTTTGTCACTGTACTATATGTCAACTTACAAGTGAGTCACTAAATCGATTTGTCAACTCACTATACCTTCACTAACAAAAATTTTAAATTCCGTCTTGACTGTTAAATTTTTAACAGAAGTTTGACGTGGCGCTTACGTGGCTTAATTTTTTTCAATATAAATTGATGACTAGGCCTAAACATGCTTATGTGTAATTTAAAAAATTATTTCAAATATTTTTTCATAATTATTTATCATTTGAGGGTAAATATGTCAAACCACATTAATCTAACATTAAAATTAACTCATTAAAATAATTTTTTATAGATCTGGGTTTCTATCATCTTCCTCATCTCTCTCTCCATCCTCTGCTCCAGCCGCTCATCGTTTTCGACCCATCTCGAACAAGGTCAAGTCATTCTCCGATTGCGATAAGGGTTCAGATTCAGATCTGGCCCCATATTCAGATTCATCACTTGGGGTCCCGCCTGATAGCTGGAAATTGAAAGAGATATTTGCTAATGGCATTGAGCTTGGAGGTTACTTGGCGTTGTTGACTGTTATATTCTTCTGGTTAATGAAGGAAAGAAAATGTGTTTTTCCTTTGCATATTTGGTTACACTTGTCGCAATGATTTATTTATCTAATTTTATTTTTGATGGTGCATAACAAATTTGGGGTAAGAGCTATCACGGTGGTAAGAACAAATCTGATTTTCGTGTTTTACATCGGAGGCGATGCAGTGGAAGTGGAAGGAGTGTGAGCATTCTGCAGTGAAAATGGCATGGCTTCATGGTGGTTAAGCATATTAAGCAATTAGTAGATCTAGGCTTTTGGAAATGAATGATGGGTTTGAATTAAATGATGAAGATGGAGATGAACAGTACTAACATTTAGCTAATTTAAATGTTAAAATAATCATTTTTACTATATTTAATTTATTAATTTTCCAAGTAAAAATGCATGCATATAAATGTCAAAATAAATTTATAAATATGTATGTATATAAAATCAATAAAAATTGAAAAAACAAATTTATAAATATGTATATATATAAAATCAATAAAATTTGATTTGTAATTTTAGTATATTTTAATTTTATAATTTTTTAAATAATTATACTTGTTATTAATTATCTAAAAACTTATTTTCTTATAATCACAAAAATAAGAATTGTTTTTTCCTCCTCTTTTTAATAAAAATAATTATTTCTTAAATTTGATTAAATTAAATAAGAATTTAATTATACTTGTTATTAATAAGAATTTGAGAGTTTAAAAAAATATTTGAAATAATTTTTTTAATTACACATAAGCATGTAATTTTTTTAATTTATTTTCTTATTTTTTGGCAAATTTTTTTAATTTATATTATTATATTTGTAAAATATTAAATAAAAATTCATTTGATATTAATTAAAAAATAATTAAATATATTTTTCATTTATTTTTTTGTTTTTTTACTAACTTTTCTAATTTATATTTTTATATTTGTAAAGAATTAAAAAAAAATCATTTGATATTAATTACAAAATAATTAAATAAACTTTTCATTTATTTTCATATTTTTTGACTAACTTTTCTAATTTATATTATTATATTTGTAAATAATTAAACAAAAATTCATTTGATATTATTTAAACATATTTTATTTATTTATTTTCTTAATTTTTAGCAAACTTTTCTAATTTATATTATTATTTGTAAAGAATTAAATAAAAATTCATTCGGTATTAATTACAAAAATAATTAAATATATTTTTCATTTATTTTCTTGTTTTTTTTTGCTAACTTTTCTAATTTATTTTAACATATGTTGTTTTATTTAGGATAAGTCTTTCATTTTCTCTATAAATTATTTCCTTAATTTCCACGTAAGACGGCCACTTGGGATGATTTGTGCCACAATACATTTTTTTTACACGTATGCAGCTGATGTGGCATTTCTGTTAAAAGTCAACAGATTTAACGGATTTTTTAACGGTTTGTTAGTAAAGTAAGGTATAGTGAGTTGACTGTAAGAAAAATTAATTTAGTGACTCACTTATAAGTTGACCTATACTACAGTGACTAAATAAATATTTAACCCATATCGAAATTGATTATTTTATTCATACCATAGAGGTATCCTACTGTAGAGGTATTTTATCAATCTTGGTGTTGATACGTGGAGTTGATACACTTGAAAGATCCTAGTGGTTTAAACGTGAAGTTTAAATCCTAGTTTATTTTTCATTAATTCTTCATCCTAAATCTATCCTACATCATCGCTGTCGGAGTTAACTGTTCATAAAAAAAGACAAAGGCTTGGCTTGCTGCTATTGCTCTGCCTTGCTTTAGGGAACAAGAGGAGTGTAACCCTAATCTCTAACTTATAAATATTTCACCAAAAATACAGTTCGTCCCCCAATAGTTTCATCTAATATTTCAGTTTTAGCCCGTAGTTTATATACTTTTCACTTATACCCTTTTAACATTTTAAATCAGCCCCTACACTTTCTGCATTCATACTTTAGCCCATATTTTCTATTTTCTTTTCAGTTAGGCCCTTGAGTCATAAAAAAAAGGTTTTATTTTATTTATTTATTTTATAACCCATTGTCCCAAACACCCAATGTCTCCAAACACTAAATAATTGATTGTTGAAGCAAAAGAGTATATTTGGTTTCTTGATGATGAAAGTGACTAAATTTACTACCTTATTAATACATGTGGTCATAGCAGGAAGAGCTTAGATAGGATATGGTTGATGAACAAGATTACCTTGGAAAATTACAACTTCAATAACAAGTATGTAGTCTAAATGACTTGTTGACGTAGGAAAGATTTAGGATGAAGAATTAATGAAAAATAAACTAGGAATTAAACTCCACGTTTAAACCACTAGGATCTCTCAAGTATATCAACTCTACGTATCAATATCAAAAAACAAGATGAATAAAATACCTCAACGATATGGATAAAATAACCAACTTCAATATCAATAATATGTAGAACAAGGTTTAAACGTGGAATTTAAATAATACTTTATTTTCCATTAATTCTTCATCCTAAATATATCCTACATCAACTTCACTTTGAAAACTAGAAGAATAAGTTAACAAACACTACGTAGAGAATAAAGGATTAACCAAGTCAACAATCATCAAACATTACAAGTCTAATAAATAATAAAAATTACACCATGTGGCAAGTCCATGGGTTATGATGAATCATAGGTACAAAATGACTTAATGGCCAACTATCAAGGCGTCAGCCTTAGCAGATCGGCGTCCAAGGCGTTGCCTTGTTCTTCTCTAGCTCCAGGACGCCTAGTCGTCACCTAGGCGACGCTATGACAACTATGTCGAAAAGTTCAACTGACAATTATCATGATTTATTTGAATCAGTTAATTACTTGTTTCATACTTCAAAGTCGTCGTTGGCAGTGGAAACCCGAGCATCCTACTTGTAACAATTTACTACAAGACAACATTCGGTCATGTGAAAGTTAAGTTTATTTCTGACAAACATATGATCTATCACATGAAATATTGAAATAAATAAACAATCCCTAACAAATTTCAATTAAAACTAATTGAAAGCATTTAGCCTTATTTGCAATAAGAGAACTTTAGTACATCTCGCAGACTTGAATCTCTAGTTAGATCAATCAAAGTAGGAGTGGAGGTTTATAATGAACACAATCTTGAAGTAATTTTTTCACAATCCATTAAAGATCACATAAAAACTAATTCCAGACGAGTATACATAATTAACCGTCTTGAGCTACCATACTATCTTAACATTCTCATTAAGGTTGTAAACGAGTCAAATAGTTCGGGCTCAACTCGAAAAAATACGAGCGAGACTCGAATTCGTTAATAATATGATCCAAATCTGAGTATTAAAAATAGTTCGAATAAAAATATGAGTAGAATCTGAGCAAGGTTATACTCAACTCGTTTAATATTCAAACTACTCGAATTATTGATTGTGATTCGATACATACTCGATTGATACATATTCAATTAGATGTTCGATACATTCTCTTATAATATATACAAATTTAAATTAAATTAGGATAATTAATTATTTTATTTTATTTTTAATTTTAATTGTGATTTTATATTTGTAAAGTGTAATAGTAAATATATTTTCTCATTTCTAAGTAAAATAACAAATTCAATTTATAATTATATTTATTATAAAACTACTTATTATGTGGAGACACGAATTCGAGCTTGAATTTGAAGCCCGCGAGTAGTTTGAATATAATTCGATCCGAGTCGGATCGAATTCGAATAATAAATATTCGAGTTGAGTCGAGTCGAATCTGAGTAAATTTTTTCAAAATACAATTCGAGTACGAATTTATCATTTCGAATCAAATTCGAGCAACTCTTTGTTCGTTTCGGTTCGACTCGTTTACACCCTTGTCATATTATGTCATAGATGTGTATGATGTATGTGTAGTGAACCACGTCTTGAACTACCATACCACCTTATCGTTACCACATAGATTGTACATTAATGGTCTTGTGATCATCCTTGTTCTGCCGCCCATACCTCTGTCCCAAAAATATTGTCCCGTCATCATAATCATCATAAAAAAAAGCTGCCAACCAAACGAAGCCTTATTCAAACCCTAAACCATATCCGAAACCCAAAATGTAACATCACATCATCGCCTACAACGTACTATCATTGTTAACTTTCATAATCCCCAAATTTCAGCCACATCCAAATTAAGGAACCCTAGATTGCAGCCCACCTTTTCTGTTTCAAAACCGACCAACAAAAAAAGAAAGGTACACGAAGAGAAAGGTAGGAGAAGAGAGAAAGAAAAGTAGAAAGAAACCGTCACTGCATCACCACCATCACCGTCGCTGCGTCCTAGCCTTTCCTCCTCAAGCATGCTGCTCTCCTTGAAGCAGAAAATAAAAAGGAAGCAGAGAAAAAAAGACCCACCCGCGAAGAAAAATGGGAGAAATATTTCATGGTAAATTATAGTTAGGTACTCCAAAATTTTTATAGTTTTCTAGTTTAGTCACCCAAGTTTTCTTAAATTTTAAAATACCCCTGATATTTTACATATCAGCCCCTATACTTTTATCTGTTACGCTTTTAGCCCCTGAAATTTTATTATATACAGTTCAAACCTTGTTTCTTGAAATTTTCTGCACCCAAGTCCTTTAAAAAATAAAAAAAATTATATTTTTATTTGCAGGAACCATGGTAAATGCGGAAGAAATCAACGCCAAACTTGATCTTATATGTTACAACAAGATGAGCGTCTTGGATTGAAGTTCCAATCACAACACTTACTTCAAATGCGGTAAATGTTCATGTTTCTATTACAGCCCTTACAGTAAAAGTTGATGTACTAACGGAATGCATAGATAAAGAACAAGAAAATGCTCATAAGAATTTTGAATACCCCATCCCGGATCTTAATCATCTAAGACTACATCAGCATAACCCTAATCCACAAGTTAATCCTCATGTTCCAAATCCTAGGTTGAATGCAATGGATAGAGGAGCAAAATTAGATGTTAAAGATTTCAATGGCGATAATGGTCTCGAAACATTCTTCGATTGGATTCACAGCTTGGAGAGTTTTTTTCAATGGTATGAATTATCTGATGAAAAAAAATTGTTCTTTGTTGAAGCGAAATTGAAAGGGACAGCTCGTATTTGGTGGAATAAACATTAGCGAAATTTATATACAGCTGCGAGAAGATGAAAAGGTATGAAAACCGCATTGACACGACGTTTTGTACCTTCGGATTATAAGCAGTGAGCATAGTTACAGTTAACTGAGTTGGTACAATGAAGTAAATCTGTAGCCGAGTATACTTCAATGTTCTATAGCTTGGTTACACAGTCTGAAATCCCTTGGGTTGAAGAAGTTTTAATCTCCATGTACCGTTAAGAATTAAATCTGGAAATTGCAGGTGGTGTAGTTTTAGGTAAACTCATGCTCTTGGATGATGTTGTTCAAGTTGCCACCCAAGTAAACGATAATTTGAAAAGGAATTCTGTTAGGCCTCTAAAACAAGTCCAAACTCGGAGGGAGCGTACTTTTGTGGAGCCTATTTTAAATAGACCAGTGAAAAGATCGTCAGCAAACCCTTCAACTACTAGCAGGCCTAATCGTACCCCAGCGACAACCATACGTCTAGGTGCTATAATTGTTATGGTTTTGGTCATATATCTTTTAAGTGTCCTTCACCGAATATGAATGTTGTCGCTTCTCTCTATGCAACTTGTTATTGTTGACAAAGAGTGAAAAACTGACTTAAACGAAGAGGTTTGTAATCCGTTATACATCGAATATGAGCCCGATGAGTAAGATTTGGAAGTTGATGCTCATTTAAAAGGATGTTTAAGTGTTCTTCGACCTTTACTTGTTGCCCAAAAACATAAAGATGATCCTAAAATCCATCGTGGGCAAATTTTTCAGACGAAAGTCACATATACGGGACAGATGTGTTCTCTTGTGATTGATATTGGGAGTTGTACGGATGTTATCTCTGAGAAAACAGTTAAGAAACTTAAGTTAAAAGTTGAGTCTCACACGGAACCGTATGATGTTGCATAGATTACCAATATAAGGTTGTGGGTTACCCAGAGGTATTTGGTTACATTTTTCGTAAGCAAGCTCAAGGATACCGTTATGTTTGATGTTCTACCCCTTAAGGTTTGTCACGTTATAGTGTCACGTTATAGGGCGTAAATGGCTATGGGATCGTCATGCGCAGCATGATGCTCGTACTAATAACTATTCGATTATCAAAGACAATACTAAACTCACTCTTATTTGTGCTCTCGGCATGCCAAATTTGAAGCTTGCAAAGACTTCCTTGGTGATCCGACGTGACTATTCTTTGTATTGATGTTCATAACTCGACGGAGTCGAGTCTTTTTCAGAGGAGGAGAACTGATGCAGGACGAACCCGCGAGAGTTGGTTAGAACAATATAAGAGGCTTTGAAAGCCCAAGAATTTTAAGTTGTTTAGTTTCTTTGATTTGTAGTTATCTTATTTAATTTGTAGTTATCTTATTAGAGTCCAAGTTAGGCTAGGAAAGTTGTCTAAGAGTATTATAAATAGTGATGTACTTCATTATTTTGATACATTGAATAATTAATTAATTAAGTTTTGTGTGAAAATTATCTTTAAGATATTTATCCTTCATTCCATCCTTCACTAATGACAGAAAATTGCACTATATATAGAATAGGCTCATTTGAATTTAAAGTACAACACTATAGTATAGTATAATTGTATTTGATTCCTTAAACCAATAATCACATCAATAGATAGACAAGTCTTTGATCCATTTAATGTAATTCAATGGTAGATTTAAATACAATTTACTACCCTTGCATAGGCTTGAGCCCTATTCTTGCTCGTGTCTTCTAGATCAATTCCAGCTTTAGAACTTTCATCATAGAATCCACAATGTACATTGCAATGACTCAGTTTATCAACTCATTAAGATAACCATGCTTAAGAACGTTCCTTTCTTTCGTTGAATAGCAAGCTCTTAGCCACATTAGTCGTTGCTCTTGATTATCACAATAAATAGTAATTGCAGGCAGCTGCAATTTTCCAAACAAAAGATCCATCAGAGAATCTTTTAGCCATTTAACCTCATCTTTTGCACTAACCAGAGTGAAAATTTTAGCTTCCATTGATTACTAAGCTATTATAGTATATTTCTTAGACTTCCATGTGACAACGGTATCTCCTAAGGTGAATCCATATCCGCCTATTGATCTACATTCGTTTGGCTCTGAACACCAACTTGTATCTGAGAAGCCTTTGACAACTGTAGGACATCCAAAAACAAATAAAGTATATATGAGAGTGCCTTTCAAGTACCTTATAAGTCTCTGAATTGCCTCCCAATGTTCTTTTCCTGGATGCTTAAAATCTATTAAAACATTCCTACAACAAATCCAATATCCGGTCTTGTACAGCTCATTCCATACCTATTATCCTGGAATACTCGTACTGTTTTCAGTATTCAATCGAAACTTCTTATTATCATATGGTATCCTCAACTGAAGAAGTTCAAAGAATCCATACTTGTTCAACTTAATCTCTATGTAATGTGACTGAGACAAAGCAATGTTAGATTCTGTTCCAATAATCTTGATCCCCGAGATTGTATCAGCAAGTCCAAGATCTTTCATGCTAAAGCGGGTCGAGAGGAACTTGCAAATTACTGTGTATATAATTCTCATGTTTGACCTACCTATATGAGTATGTCATCAACATATATTCATGTCTTTGGATTCAGATCTATTCACAAAGTAATAGTCAAATGCAACTTCTGAAAAATTGCAGAATAAGATTGGAATGTGCCGAAATAAAGATTTACTGCATCAAGGCATCAAACAGTAATGGATACACTTCAGGGGGTGACTATACTTTTTTTCTTTCATTCAGTTTTTTATCCCACTGGATTTTTGTTGACCGGCAAATTAAAGAACGCAGATACATGTAAAAGAGTAACATGTTTTTCCTTGTAGTGGGCAATCAAGGGGGAGTATTATAAAAGGACAAAATGGGTATGTGATTGCCCACATCTAAAATATCAAAGAATGAGGCTTTTACTATGTCCGTTTTCACACACAGATAGAGGCAGTGAAAAGTCATATAAATAAGACTCATCTTCTCCTAATAAAGAGACAGATCAGAAGAAAGAAAGTGATATATCCCAATAGAGATAGTAAGTGATTACAAGTTGTATTTCTATCGTGGTCTATTCTAATTGGGTTTTCCACGTAAATCTTGGTGTTCAATTTACTTATTACAAGCATATTTTACAACAAGTCCATATGATAGATCATGTGTTTGTCAAAAATAAGCTCGACTTTTACATGGCATGTTGTCTTGTAGTAAATTACTACAAGTAGGTTGCTCATGTTTTCCACTACCTAAAATGACTTTGAAATTTGAAACAAGTAAAAAACTTATTCAAATAAATCATATGCTATTTGCCAGTCGAGATATTCGATTGGTTCAAGTTCAAACTGTTAACTTCTTGTATTCTCCTACTATAAACGGGAGAAGAACCTTTTTATTTTGGTAGTGGAAAAACTGATAAAGCTCAGAAAGTGTACTGCAGAAAGATACAAACACTAGTGCCACTTATTATTCTTTCAGTAATCTATTGAGAGCTAATTTTGAGTTTCTTCGTGATTCTCGAATTGATTAGAGCCTTAATTTGAAAAATAGAGAGCTTCTTTCTTGTCATATTGAGTGTTTGGTAGGTGCACACCATCACTCTATTATGGTTCGTGGAGGAGGTTCGGTCTACAAAGATAACAAAATAACAATTCTATTCTCAAACAAAAACTAACACAAAAACAAGAAAAGATTTTAGATAATTAAAATTGTGTTGGACATTAATAATGAATTAAAAGACAAAGAAATAAAGAACAAACAAGTAAAACAAGTATAAATTTGTGAAAGGTTTAATGTCATGTGTGAGGCACTTAAAAATAAATGATATTATCTCATACGTCACAAAATGCCGAACTTACCAGAAATAAATAAACAAATAAATAACATGCTGATATAGTTGAGGCAAAACAAATTTCTGGAGTTCTGATATATTACCTGGGATTTCAATATCTGTTGCAGTTGTTAAGCTCTCGGTTTGGTTACCCATGTTCCCGTTCTCCATATTTTGAAGTTGACACACGTCCCAAGTCCCAACTAGTACAAAGTCTCAAAGCAATTCACGTGGAGCAGATTCTACAAACTGCAAACACACAAACAAACAACGCAGAAGTTTACTCAACTCTTAAAATCAGCTAGACAAGCTAAAAGTAAATATATAAGAAACTATGACGTCCAGCAGTTTAGCAGTTGGGTGAACCATGACATCATAAATATATAATTAATATTTATACAATGTATTAAATCCTAAAAAAATGTTGAACATCACTTTCTTACTTATAAAATTCTTGCATCATGATTAAAAAAGCTAAATGCTTTCCTTCTAAACATATAGGAACAGAACTAATACAACTGTTCTCATTTCAATTCCAATGATCCATTATTGCTCTTCATGAGCACTTTTTGACTATACAATAAAAAAATTGGTGAATTGACTAGTATCTATACATTTCATTACAGCAAAAGAGTAATTAAACTGCATAGTAATAATGGGGAATGATCCGGGGATAACGCTGGCATCTCCTAGCGTACAAGTGGCAATCCAGCAATGGAAATTAAACAGGTCACTTCATAGTTCGCCCAATTGTGCTTGTGAGGAATTGTATGATTCAACTCAGAACACTCGGAAGTGTAACTTTGAATGTGCCAACAAGCACGTTGGATCACCTCCTTACCCAAAAACTATTGGGTCAAGGTTCCACCATAATTATTAACCCATCAACATTTTTACATTATTCCGATGTGGATTCATGTGAACATCCAAACATGTGCAACAGTTGGGTGAACTATTGAGTGACACGTTTAATCTTCACCTTTCGATCGTCCCGTGAACATTAGGATATGGGTTGGCATGCTAATTGCTCTAAGCTAACTTTAGCTAGGATTGATTTCCATAATAATAATTTGAATAGAATTTAAACAAATTTCACTAAAGCATAAACACAGAGGGGATTCAATTCTTAGCATAAAATGGGTGGGTAAGCATTAAGAAAAGACTTACAATTCTATAAATGTGATCTTTCTCCCCAACAATTGCAATGAAAGATGAGGGAATCTTCTCGTATGTAAACTTGTTGTCCCTTTTAGGGCAAAATTCGTCTGCGCCGGTGCTTTGTTAAATCTTAACCTATCTTTGACGCTTTGTGTGGTATTGTATAGGATATTTGCTGAAATAGAGGCAGACCAAGATCGGAGAATTGGGAGGGAGAGAGAGAAATTACAAGCTACCACAATCTTTTTTTATGCAAAAGCAAGAAACCAAAAAATTCTGTTCCCCTTCTTCTTTTTTCCCCCTAAGAGGGTTTGGTCTGTTTCTCTCTTTTGATTCCTCTCTATAGTCAAAATCCCTAACATTGGTGCAAGGGATATGGGGAGGACTTTCTTTTTCTTTTCTTTGAGTACAAAAATATTACCCTAACAAAATGTTTAAAGTACATAATTTAAATATAAAAAATTATATAAAATGTATTTTATCCTCAAGAGTACTTAACTATGGTCTACTTTTAAAAAAATAAATATACATAAAATCTATAGTGTATAAAATAATAACTTACTTATATACTCTCTCCTTTATTTTTAGTTTTTTAAAATTAATACAACGATATTACAAGACAAAAGCTAGTTGTTTTCTCAATAACTTTTTTTGTCAACTTAGTAGGTCAATTTCTTTTTCTTAGTTTTACCAACTTATAATATATGTTTTGCTTCTTTTAATATGCAATGTAATAATAATACATTAATATTACTATATGTAATACATATTATTATACTTTTTACTTTAAACTTGTCAATGATATTGATAATATTATGACTATTAGCTTTCTTACCAACATGCAATGTATTTTTATGTTTTTTTTTTGCCCCAATTAACATGCAATGCAACAATACATTAATATCACTAGCTACATACATTGTATCTTATTTTTTTACTTTGAACTTACCAATAATAAACAAGAGACAATAATGAGAGTGGCTCGTAAACTAGAAGAAGGTGATGGACTAATGCTTAATTAAAAGACATACTGAGGATAAAGTTAACTTTTTGAGTCAAGATGTGGTACAAAATCCGACTTCTAACTCGAGGCTTTTCACAAAAATCTAGTATTGATTATCATGATACATACTCTCTAGTAGTGGATGGTCACTTTTCGCTTTCTGCTAGGTATGATGACTATGGAAGATTTGGAAACACGTCTGATGGATATTGTAAGAGAATACCTATATGGCTCACTTTGCACTGAGATCTACATGATATAATTCCTAAAAGATTGAAAATGGTTGAATCGCAAAATCTCCATCACATATTTTCAATCAAGTTGTAACGCTCATTATATAGGTTGAAACAATCTGGTCATATGTGATATAATCAACTTAGTGATTATTTAATAAAAGACGAGTATACAAAAAATCAAGTATATATGCCCATGTATTTTTATTAAGAAAACACAAAGTGAATTTACCATCATTGATGTATATGCGGATGATTTGAATCTTGTAGGTATATTGCTAAAGAACTCACAAAAACTGCTACTTATTTAAAAGATGAATGTGAAATGAAAGGTCTTAAAAAGACAAAATTTTGTATGAGAATACAAGTGGAGCATTAAGCATCTAGAATTTTTGTTCATTAATCCATATATACTAAAAATATTCTTAGTCGTTTTCATATGGATAAAGTTCACCATTTGATTATCCCGATGGTTGTTCGATCTCTAGAAGTTGATAAAGATCTATTTCGGTCTCTGAAAAATGGGGGAGAAGTTATTGGACTTGAAGTTCCATACCTAAGTGCATTAGATGTTCTTATGTATCTAACAAACTATACACGACCCGATATTACTTTTGTTGTCAACTTGTTTGTAAGACCCCAAATTATTAATAATTAAAATTTAATTTCCTCTATTTATTATTTTGAAATAGTAAGGGTTGATTTGATTAATGTGGTTAGTTATGGGTAAAATGCGCGAATATTTTAAAAATAAGCAGGTGGTTATAAAATATTCATTGTTGTTGGGGAATATTCGTTTGGTCGTGGAATATTCTTCCTGTCGGGGAATATTCGTACGACGGCGCAGTTTTGTGTGGGCCCCATAACGGAAAGCGTTTGGATGAAGAAAACGACAAAAATAAGTTGTTTATAAATAACGGCGTAGTTGTTACTGTTATACTGTTGGAATACCCGGTGGTTAAAACACAATAATACGCGTTGTTACACAGTAGCACACGGTATTGCACCAATTATTGATTCTTACATAAGAAGACACTACTCAATAATGGTTACAGTAATTATTGTTCAATATTTTATTTTATTGATTAAATAATTGTTACGTTGATATTTTATAATTGTCACTACGCAGTATTTTCCATTATCGGAGCAATAATTCATATTATCTGAATAATATTATTAGATAACATTATTGGCAATGTTTAGAAAGTTCTGTCTAAGGAGAGGTTTGGTCATCTAATTGCGCGCCAGTAAGGAGAAATCCTTATTGAAAAGCCCTCTCTTTCTTGGGAACGTCCTGGTTGCCAGTACTGTGATTCTGTAATATTATTTGTGTATAATTAATTATTGATTTATATGATGAGGAAAATATTGATTTTATGTAGATATAGATAGAGAAAATTTTTAATGTGACAATTGTTGAAAATTAATATTTTATCTTTTTCTGATAAAATAATTCATTTAAATATATTATTTTAATAATATATTGATGGTGATATTTTTATAATGAATGTGGGATATATGAGTATATGAGGAGAAAAAGTATTTTTGTGGCATTAAATGATTAACACGTGTTTTGTGTGTTGGTGGACACAATTCTTGACCGAAAATTTATTATTGACTGTAAAATCGTCCGTTTGTGGATTTCGGTCAATTTCTGTTTGGAATTTGGAAAAACTTTCTTCTGTAAAGTTGTAGAGAATTGAATTTCCTATAAAAACTCGCGAGATTCGAATTTTCTGATAAAAGGACTATTTATTATGAATTATTAAAGTTCTGAAGTTCCGAAATAATTAATTTTTGAAAGTTTTATTTATTATTTTGAAGAAAAACATTTTTTGGCATTTAAGTGGGCTAACATGTGATATAAATGGGCTGAGATCAGATGTCTAGAGGTGGGCTAAGGAAAATTTGATAAATATATTATTATTATATTAAATTTTCTGTTTTGGTGTTCTAAGCATTTTCCTATAAATAGGGTGCTTAGGTTAGAATTGAAAATCACACCAAAAACACAAGTTTCTCTCTATTTCTCTCTCTATATCGAGCGTATTCTTGTGAGTATTTGATACTTTGAGTGTTGCTATACGGTGCAAGTTTCCTTCAGCACTATATCTAGTATTCCAGTCAGAAGTACCGTCTTTCCGAGGTAAGGAATGTTATTTTATTCGAAAATGATATTATTCTTCAATATCATTATACCGAAATATTGGTTGGAGTTTTTATCAAATTTAAAATTTTTTCATGTCGGGGTTACTATTCACGAGTTACTATTCACCGAAAAATAAAATTTTATTTTTTTCGTCCAAAATATCTATTCTGGATATTAGCTTTGATTGTATCTATGTTTTGATCATTCTTGAATTTTACTCCACTATGATTATTTATGAGGTATTTTTGGACATGAAATAGCTGAAATACGAATCCTTAATATTTATTCTTTTGTTTCACTGGATTCGTTTTCTTTAAAATATTTTTCATCATCCTCAGTCCTAAATGATGATGTTACTGAATATCTTTGGCCTGTAGTGCAAAGATGAATGATTTCTGATGAATATCTTTGGCCCGTAGTGCAAAGATGAACATGTGTTTAGATGAACATGACCAACTGATGAATATCTTTGGCCTGTAGTGCAAAGATGAATGATTGATTCCAGATATATATTGATTGATGTTACAGGGATAAAAGATAGACGATGAACTTTTAAATCCATATATAGAAGATAGTAGATTTCATTCTCTACTAAACTACTCTTCTAATGATTATTATTTCCGCTGCGAATATTGATTTAAAACTTGTTGTCTATTGTATTCTATTAAATTTTTCCCTGTTGAAGACTAACGATAATTTGTTCTGTATTATCTTAGTCATAACATTCTTTACTGTGCTATGTTGTATCTTTTTATTTCTTCAATTATATAACAGTTTTGGTGTTATACATAGACTATAGTACATAATATTTTGTGATCAACTTCACACTATATGGTCAATTGGTCATCTTTTCTAATAGTGTAGTGGGTCATCTGTAATCCTTCAAAATGCAAGGTCCATTTGCAAATGAAGACGACCCATTAATAACCTCATTTATATATTGATAATTTGAGTCTTGCTATCTTTAGGGATAAATTTGTGCTAACTTATAATTGTGAAATTTATTAATATATGAAATTAGTAGAAGTTATAGGAAGACCCCAGTTATTACACATCTCTTTAACAAGATTAGTACTGTTAATACTTTTCTACGTAACTGATAATTAAAAAGTCGATGTAAACATTTGTAATATATACTCCTATTCGAAAATTAGAGACACAATTTGAGTTTTGAAGTCAAACGACGACATATTAAATTTCAAAATTAATACGATTTAGAAAAGTTAAAAATGAAATAAATTTTGTGATTAATAGTTTTGTTATAATATACAATTATATAGTTGTATCAACTAAAATTAATTAAATTTACATCAATTTAAAGTTTAATATGTCGTCGTTCGACTTTAAAAGTCAAAGTGTATATCTAATTTTAAAATGCTAAAAGTAACAATTTTTTTAGGATCCTTAACACTAATATGCAACAACTAGAAAGTAATTACATTATTAGTGCATCCACAAAATAATTACAAAAATAACACAATTCATATTAACAAGAAAACCTAAAATCAAGGAGAAATAATTGCCATAATTAATAATTCAAATTCAAATAGTTGGAATCTAATAACAAAAATAAATTCAAATTCAAAATAATAATTCAAATTCAAATATTCATCTCCCTCACAGTACCCCTCTCCTCCGCTACTTCGTCGCGAATCTCCTTCTTCATAGGTTGCCATCTCCTCCACCTCTAATCTCCGTTTTGTCCAAAACGCCAATGAGAAGAAGAAGAAGATTCGCCCTACAAAAAGTTTTAAAATAAATAGATGTAACTCTTACTATTCTGAATTTTTTTTATGACTATTTGGTTACCCACAAAAACTAAAATGGTTACCTTTATATGAATGGTTGGCTACCAACTGCATCACATTTAAACTAAATTGGTAACTTAATAAAACTGAATTGGTTACCTTGGTCTGAAGGTTTGACAACATCATCTTCCTCCTCCCCCTTCACCGGTGAGACAGAGCGAGAGTCAACCACAAAATGGTCGATGGGATGGAGAAAGAAAGTGGATATTTGATTTTTCACAATTTATTCATGTCCGAAAATTTCAATTCCAATTTCATGTCCAAAGAAAAATAAGAACACTGCATAGGAAAGAGAGAGATAATTGAGTAATGTGTAATGTAATGTTGATAACCAAACATTCGTACCAAGGTAACCAAACTTTTATACCAAGGTAACCAATCTACCTTCACACCTGCAGTATGAATTGGTTACCTTGGTCTGAAAGTTTGGCAACCAACTGCATCACATTAAAAATAAATTGGTAACTTAATAAAACTGAATTGGTTACCTTGGTATAAAGGTTTCTGCATGTAGGTTTGGCTACCAACTGCATCATATTCAAAATAAATTGGTAACCTAATAACACTTAATTGGTTACCTTGGTATGAAGGTTTGGCTACCAACTGCATTACGAAAAAACTGCAGGTGTGGATGTTTATTGGTTACCTTGATATGAAGGTTTTGTTACATTGGTATGAAGATTTGGTTACCTTGGTGTGAAAGTTTGTTTACCAACTGCACTATGAAAAAACTGAAGGTGTGGAGGTAGATTGGTTACCTTGGTATGACGGTTTGGTTATCTTGGTATGAAGGTTTGGTTACCAACTGCACTATGAAAAAAGAGTGGACAAAACACCAATTAGAAATTTGCATCACACACCAACCTCTCTGTAATGTCTTAAGAAACTCGCTTTCATCCAACCTATCAACTTTAACCAATGCCTTTACATATTCGACAATTGCTGACTGGTTGGTGCGCAATGAAGGTTGACTCTCAAAATATCTTATCACTGCCTCCGGATCATTTCACTTATAAAGCTCTTTAAGAATAGCAGAATCAAGTGATGCCTCTACATCACATAATTTGCGAGCGAAACTTTCAACATAACTCGATTGAAATCTACGAGGAGCACTAGGAAGACCATTAACTGCACAATAGTGAGGGAGAGAATTCAATAAACCATTTTGTTGTATTGAAGAGCAGAGAGATAATATATTCTCTTTAAAAAAATGATATATAAAGAGTACCACCAAAGAATTGAGCAGCCTTGCTCTAATTGTTTTGGAAACATATAAAGTAAATAAAAATTCAAGAACATATATCCCATGAAGCCATGGCGAGAAAAGGAGGAGGAGAAGTTCGACGAATTGGAGAGAAGATATAGAAGGGTTTAAAAGAGAATTGAGTGGTAAAATGCCCATACTTATTGATATTTAATACTACTAATTTATTAGTATTAGAAGTAGAAGGAGATGAGAGAGAAAATTGAAGAATAGAAGAAGTGCAGTAGCTTAGAGACGAAGTCGGCGGGAGTAGCGTCTTCATCTTCTCTCTTCAGTTTCCAACTCGCACCTACCAAAACTAATCCCCTAAATTAAAAAATTCTAATTGCACTAATATTGTAAATAAATATGGGAAAATGTATTATTTTTATAATTATTTTATAGATGCACCATTATTATAATTATTTTTTAAAATATACTAAAATATGTAATTTGAAACTGTTGAATATTATACACTTGGAACATAAAGTCTCCAAACACACTTTTCTAACCTACCAACTTTCCCAACACACAAAATAACAACCAAAGACACTGTTATTACTTCCTCTTTTATTATATACGCTGTTTAAGATAAAATATATTTTTTTATAATATAAGACGTTTTATATATATTTAGAAGTCATTTCTTACTCTGTCCCTAAAAAGATAATTGAACAAGTAAATAAACAGTACTCCTTCCGTCCCAAATTATCTGCTGTTTTAGCAAAAAAAAATTGTCCCACAATATCTGCTTTTTCAAGATTTCAATGCCTTTTTTCCCTTTGTTTTTCAAGTTTGCCCTTTTACCCTAATTAATGATAGTCATTACTCTCATTCATGCCTCTCCTCTTTTTAAGCATCTTTTCATATTTCCACCAATAAGGATTCATGCACATAAAACAAAAAAGTCAGCACATAAGGGTATTTTAGTATTTTTATCACACATATTGGTATGTATGTGAAACTCTAAAAAATCAAATAATTTGAGACGGAGGGAGTAATAAATTAGTGTGCACGAGTAATAATGAAATTTTAAATTAAATTTAATTACTTAATATTAATATATTAAAATTAATGAGATTTCCTTAATGTGTCATTACGAATCAGATGACACATCCTACAGGGCAACCGGTAATTGTGGCTCATGGTCCCAGATCAGATCAGATCAGAGATCGGAAATGGGAAGGGGAAGCCTCCTCATTCATGGGCTTGCTTTTACTTTGAGATCCAACAAATTACCAACGATTATAACTGCTAATCACCCCCCTGCAGGTAAATCTCTGCTCAATTTCTGCTTATTCAATGCTCCATTCCATACATCTACTGCTCCAAAATTAATAAACCCTAACTCCAATCCCAAGACTAGAGGCAGAGATTCTCTGCAGCAATTACTGCGGGAGAAATGCAAATTAGGGTTCGATAATCTTGATGATGCTCTTCTTTTATTCGGTCGTATGCTTCAAATGCGACCTCTCCCTTCTGTAATCAATTTCAATCAACTATTAGCGGCTATGGCAAAAATGAAACACTACTCCGTTGTTGTCTCTCTGTTTATAGATATTTGTGCATTAATAAATCCGGTGGTTCCGGTAGATATAGTTACCATAACCACAGTGATAAATTGTTGTTGTCACTGTAATCGAGTTGATTACGGATTTTCTCTGTTGGGTTTTATTTTCAAACGTGGTTTCGTGCCAAATGTGTTCACCTACACCACCCTGATAAGGGGGCTTCTTTCATCAAATAAGTTTTTGGAGGCTGAGGAATTGTTCAAGAAGTTGATAAGGACAAAAGAAATTGAACCTAATGCAGTTATGTACGGGACCATTATAAATGGGCTTTGCAAAACAGGCAACACTTCCATGGCCATTAGGCTGCTCAGAATAATGGAAAAAGGAAGCTGTGAACCAGATACTATAGTTTATAGCACCATCATTGATAGTTTGTGTAAGGACAAAGTAGTAGATGATGCTTTGGATCTTTTTTCAGAAATGATTGGTAAAGGTCTATCGCCAAACGTTATCAGCTATAGTTCATTAATTCAGGGCCTGTGCAACTTTGGTCGATGGACAGAGACTGAACGAATGTTAAGAGAGATGGCCATCATGAAAATCTCTCCAGATATGCATACTTTCAATATACTGGTGGATGCGCTTTGCAAGGAAGGTAAGGTAAAAGAAGCAGAGCATGTGGTCGAACAAATGATTCAAAGTGGTGAGAATCCTGATGTAGTCACCTACAGTGCTCTCATGGATGGTTATTGTTTGCGAGGTGAAATGGATAGAGCGTTGGCAGTGTTGAATACCATGAAGAATGAGGTGATAGTGCCCGATAATCGTAGCTATAACATTTTGATAAATGGATATTGCAAGAAGTTGAGAGTAGATAAAGCTATGAATCTCTTTCGAAAAATGCCGAGTGAAGGTTTGAAACCCACAATTGTAACTTACAACACTCTTTTGGATGGGCTATTTAAGATGGGTAGATATGTTGACGCACAAGATTTTTTTAATGAGATGCAATCTCAAGGCTATAGACCAAATATTTTGACATGCAGCATCTTGTTAGACGGCCTTTGCAAGAACCATTATGTGGATGAAGCTTTGTCCTTTTTTCGTGCGATGGAATGTAATGGTTTAATTCCTGATATTGTTACTTATAATGTCCTCATTGATGGATTGTGCAAAGATGGAAAGCTTGATATGGCGAGAAACCTTATTGATAGCCTTCCTTCAAAAGGATTGCAACCAGATATTAGGACATACACAATGATGATCCGAGGACTTTGTGAAGAAGGACTACTGGAGGAAGCAAATGAGCTACTTGTGGAAATGGAAGCTAATGATTGCTTGCCAAATGATGCGACTTACAACACTATTATCCGTGGATGTTTTCATAATAAGAAGTATAATGAAGCAAGTGTACTCATAGAAAAAATGGTTGGCAAGGGCTTCTCAGCAGATGCATCTACCACCTCCATGGTACTAAATCTACTATCAAGGAAAGAACATGATCCAACTCTACTTGCTATGCGTCAAAAGTTCTTGCCTAAAGGTAGATGACTTGCATCATTAGTTCTCGTCTACAGGTAGCTTTTGTTGATAAATGTCTTCAACTTGGACAAAATTTGAGACAAAAGATGAAGTAAGAACATTTAGTGGGATACTTGATTGTGAGAGTAACGAATTAATTCATGTTGAAGGCTGGCATTAGTATGGTAGCATTTAGAGTGATATTAACTCTACTCTTTATTAAAAATATTCCAGTTTCGTGTGATGCTTTCGCATGTTTCTCTATGTAATTGCAAAGAAAGAAGAAATTGTTTATAGAGTTATCACGACTACTTGTTATTTAGTTTTTCTTGTTGAAAGGAACTGCTTAATGATTGACATGGTTTTTTATTTGAAATATGTTATGTTATTTGAAATGACATATTTACTTGAGACGTATTGATTGGATAATTTTATTTTAACTTTTAAGTATTTACTAAAATGATTGTATATTTTAGATGCACTATGAATAATCCTCAATTACCAATTGATCTTCAAGAGTTTATTTATAACCAAACATGAAATGAAATAAGAGTATTGCTGTGTATTGCAAATTTTTTTAACTGAATTATGATTACGGTATATGTGCAATAGGTAAGAGTTAAGAATAGGTAAGAGTTGAGAATGGTATCACCCTAAGTTATTTTATCTTATCGCATATAGTCCTTTCACGTTTGTTGCGTGTATATCATTTCCCATGATATATAACCACATATTTTGTGTACCAAGATACTTCTAAAATCAGAAATTACTGAAAATATAACAAGATGTCCCTTCATTCCATTGCGCAACCAAAAATATAACAAATTGTTGATAACGTAATTTACATAGCTGTTTGTTGGACAGAAATAACATATAAATTGTACTATTGAAAGATGTATTATAGGTCTATGTTTCTTCATCTCAATCCAGATTACTTGGCATCATCTACGCGTACATGGACAAACATAGTGTTGTAACCTTTCATAATTCTGAGCTTATCATCACTATATCTGGAAAATGTTAATCGATAAGTGCATATTATTCATTATTTTTAATTCCTTTATATTTGGTTTTATTACATGTTTTGTGATGTAAATAGACTTATTAATGTGTTTAATGATTTCAGGAGTAATTGGAGTTGAACTATTGAGTGACATTACTCTTTTTCCTTAATCACAGTTTTTCTTTATCCCAATTAGTTTTCTTAACAAGGTTTTAATGAAACAAACAATTAAAGTATAATATATTTATGGAAGAGATATGTACTCTTTTTCCATTCGCCAAGTCTTTTTCCAATAGGTTTTCTTAACAAAAATTTTAATGAGACATAATCTTATATCTTAGAAAATCAAGGGAGAGTATTACAATATTATACGATTTCCTAAATATCTCAATGGGGCTATAACTAGGCCATTGGTTTAGTCCATGATTTCATGATTCTTATTGAATTTGTATTTTACTTTATTGCCTATAAAAGACAACTTACTAGATGAAAGAAATAAATAAAAAGAAATTTCTAAAAACTTCTATGTTGTATCTTTTTATTTCTTCAATTATATAACAGTTTTGGTGTTATACATAGACTATAGTACATAATATTTTGTGATCAACTTCACACTATATGGTCAATTGGTCATCTTTTCTAATAGTGTAGTGGGTCATCTGTAATCCTTCAAAATGCAAGGTCCATTTGCAGATGAAGACGACCCATTAATAACCTCATTTATATATTGATAATTTGAGTCTTGCTATCTTTAGGATAAATTTGTGCTAACTTATAATTGTGAAATTTATTAATATATTTATTAATATATGAAATTGGTAGAAGTTATAGGAAATTCCCCAGTTATTACACATTTCTCTAACAAGATTACTGTTAATACTTTTCTACATAATTGACAATCAAAAAGTCGATATAAACATTTGTAATATATACTCCTATTCCAAAATTAGAGACACAATTTGAGTTTTGAAGTCAAACGACGAAATATTAAATTTCAAAATTGATACGACTCAGAAAAGTTTAAAATAAAATAAATTTTATGATTAGTAGTTTTTATTATATAATATACAATTATATAGTTATATCAACTAAAATTAATTAAATTTACATCAATTTAAAATTTAATGTCGTCGTTCGACTTTAAAAATTAAATTATTTCTCTAATTTTGAAACGTTGAAAATATCATTTTTTTTATCTTATAATTTGAAACAGATCTAGTATTATACACTTGAACATAAAATCCTCAAACACACTTTTCTAAACTACCAACTATTCCAACACACAAAATACCAACCAAAGGCAACTTTATTACTTCCTCCTTTATGTTATATAGGTGGTTTTAGATAAAATATATTTTTTTTATAATATAAGGCGTTTTATATATATTTAGTAGAAAAAAATTAATCATTTCCTAAAAAGATAATTCAACGAGTAAATAAATAATAATTAATTAGTGCAAAGAAATTTTAAATTAAATTTAATTACTTAATATTAATTTATTAAAAGTAATGAGATTTCCTTAATGTGTCATTACGTATCAGATGACACATATCGTACAGGCCCACATCATATTTTTTTTACCCTGTAATTGTGGCTCACGGTCCCAGATCAGATCAGATCAGAGATCGGAAATGGGAAGGGGAAGCCTCCTTATTCATGGGCTTGCTTTTACTTTGAGCTCCAACAAATTACCAACGATTATAGCAGCTATTCACCCCCCTGCAGGTAAATCTCTGCTCAATTTTTGCTTATTCAATGCTCCATTCCATACATCTACTGCTCCAAAATTAACAAGCCCTAACTCCAATCCCAAGACTAGAGGCACAGATTCTCTGCAGCAATTACTGCGGGAGAAATGCAAATTAGGGTTCGATAATCTCCATGATCCTCTTCTTTTATTCGGTCGTATGCTTCAAATGCGACCTCTCCCTTCTGTAATCGATTTCAGTCAACTATTAGCGGCTATCGCAAAAATGAAACACTACTCCGTTGTTGTCTCTCTGTTCCGAGATATTTGTGCTTTAACAAATCCGGTGGTTCCGGTAGATATAGTTACCATAACCACAGTGATAAACTGTTGTTGTCACTGTAATCGAGTTGATTACGGATTTTCTCTGTTGGGTTTTATCTTCAAACGTGGTTTCGTGCCAGATGTGTTCACCTACACCACCCTGATAAGGGGGCTTCTTTCATCAAATAAGTTTTTGGAGGCTGAGGAATTGTTCAAGAAGTTGATAAGAACAAAAGAAATTGAACCTAATGCAGTTATGTACGGGACCATTATAAATGGGCTTTGCAAAACAGGTAACACTTCCATGGCCATTAGGCTGCTCAGAATTATGGAAAACGGAAGCTGTGAACCAGATACTGCAGTTTATAACACCATCATTGATAGTTTGTGTAAGGACAAACTAGTAGATGATGCGATGGATCTTTTAGTAGAAATGATTGGTAAAGGTATATCGCCAAATGTTATCAGCTATAGTTCATTAATTCAGGGCTTGTGCAACATTGGTCGATGGACAGAGACTGAACAAATGTTAAGAGAGATGGCCAGCATGAAAATCTCTCCAGATATGCATACTTTCAATATACTGGTGGATGCGCTTTGCAAGGAAGGTAAGGTAAAAGAAGCAGAATATGTGGTCGAACAAATGATTCAAAGTGGTGAGAATCCTGATGTAGTCACCTACAGTACTCTCATGGATGGTTATTGTTTGCGAGGTGAAATGGATATAGCGTTGGCAGTGTTGAATACCATGAAGAATGAGGGGATAGTGCCCAATAATCGTAGCTATAACACTTTGATAAATGGATATTGCAAGAAGTTGAGAGTAGATAAAGCTATGGATCTCTTTCGAAAAATGCCGAGTGAAGGTTTGAAACCCACAATTGTAACTTACAACACTCTTTTGGATGGTCTATTTAAGATGGGTAGATATGTTGACGCACGAGATTTTTTTAATGAGATGCAATCTCAAGGCCATAGATCAGATATTTTGACATGCAACATCTTGTTAGACGGCATTTGCAAGAATCAGTGTGTGGATGAAGCATTGTCTTTGTTTCGTGCTATGGAATCTAATGGTTTAATTCCTGATATTGTTACATATAATGTCCTCATTGATGGATTGTGCAAAGATGGAGAGCTTGATATGGCAAGAAATCTTTTTGGTAGCCTTCCTTCAAAGTGCTTGCGACCAGATATTAGGACATACACACTGATGATCCGAGGACTTTGTGAAGAAGGACTACTGGAGGAAGCAAATGAGCTAATTGTGGAAATGGAAGCTAATGATTGCTTGCCAAATGATGAGACTTACAACACTATTATCCGTGGATGTTTTCATAATAAGAAGTATAATGAAGCAAGTGTACTCATAGAAGAAATGGTTGACAAGGGCTTCTCAGCAGATGCATCTACCACCTCCACGGTACTGAATCTACTCTCAAGGAAAGAACATGATCCAACTCTACTTGCTATGCGTCGGAAGTTCTTGCCTACAGGTAGATGACTTGCATCATTAGTTCTCGCCTACAGGTAGCTTTTGTTGATAAATGTCTTCAACTTGGACAAAATTTGAGACAAAAGATGAAGTAAGAACATTTAGTGGAATACTTGATTGTGAGACTAACGAATTAATTCATGTTGAAGGATAGCATTAGTATGGTAGCATTTAGAGGGATATTAACTCTACTCTTTATTAAAAATATTCCAGTTTTGTGTGATGCTTTCACATGTTTCTCTATGTAATTGCAAAGAAAGATTATGTGAAAAATGTTCCAAAGACTTTTTGTGTGAGTTTATGATTTATTAAATTTTTTTTTGTTGTTGCTGGAAAGTTTCATTATCATCTCTTGTGAGATAATGTTCTCTCCCTTTGAGATATTTTAAGTATTTACCAAAATGATTGTATATTTTAAACATGAAATGAAATAAGATTATTGTTTTTAATTGAATTATAATTACAATATATGTGCATACATGGATAGATAAGAGTTAAAAGAATAGGTATGAGTTAATAATTGATAAGAATAGGTAAGACTTAATTATTGTCTCGCCCTAAGTTATTTTATCTTATCGCATATAGTCCTTCCACGTTAGTAGCAACGTAACTTTTGTCACTTAGTTGTCAACGTGTATATCGTTTCCCATGAAATAACCACATATATTTTGTGTACGAAGATACTTGTGAAAAATCAGAAATTACTGAAATTGGCTAGATGTCATACTTAAACTCCATTGAAAATCAGAAACAGGGAAGTTCATTATCCTGATTACTTGCATCAGTCCCTTCATTCCATTGCGCAACCAAAAATATAACAAATTGTTGATAACATAATTTACATAGCTGCTTATTGTATGCTGTTTGTTGGACAGAAATATCATACAAATTTTGCTATTTTCATTTCCTTCAATGTTTCTTCATCTCAATCCAGATTACTTGGCTCCATCTCTGACATAAACAAAGCAAAACCAGTCATTGACAAAAGATGAGTGCTTTGCCTTCATTGATTGGGTTGTAAATGCATAACCTTGTTGAGCAATATCTTTGGATTGCCCACTGTATCCAAGCATCATGCAAAAGGTTTAAAGAAGTAGCTTTTGCATTCAAGACAGACACACAGCAAGGCCCTGTGGAACATGTTGAACAGATTTTCAGGTTCATTAACAGCAAAAGAACGAGTAAATTGAGGTATCACTAGAGCAAGATTTCATTATAGACGAGGTACCCAATATGCTCCAATTAGAGGGGCGTCATCATCTTTAAATTAATCATTTGTCAACTTAAATAGTCAGGTACCCAATGGTTCAAAACTGAAATTTAAATATTTAAGCAGAGGTTTGAATGGATACCTTATAGCGGAAGAAACAAAGGGCAGTTTTATTACGGATGACAATCTTCATCAAAGCCCTTACCTAGAAAAAGACTTTCAATTAAGGGTTCATTGCAAATTCAACCCTTTTACCATTCGTACTCCTATGTTTAAAAGCTCTCATCTTGTTACCCAAAATATCGTTAATTAATCACGACGGATCCTATTCAGATTTTCGGTCAATTTTTTTTTGTCAGAAAATGATCACGTGTCATAATTAAATATTTAAATATTGTTGACCGTATAAATACCTTAGTTGACTTAATTAATTTGTAGAAATACATGTGAAATACTATATTAACAAAATAAAGGGTAAAAATTTCAAACAATTGGAATTTCATCAATTTAATTCCATTTCATTCAACAAACCAAAACATGCAACAAATTAGAGCAACAAACCAAAGGGTCCTCTAATTCCATCTCATTTGGTTCATCAAACTAAAACAGAGTGAAAATCTCCATCTTTATCTCTTTCATTTCCATCTTCATTATCAACCCAACGGCCCTCGAATTATGGCGATTTTTTGTGAAAGATCTGGAAGATTCAAACCCAGATCTACGATTGGTTTCCTGCGATACTAGTAGAGGCGATGATTTTGTGTGTGGGGTTCGGGAGTCATGATCTGATTGGAGGACTTTGTGTTTTGGTATGTGGTTGGGTTTGTCTTTGGTAACCTTTTGGAAGATGGAGCTTCTCCAGATTCGATTTGTCTTTATTCAGCTCTGGAACTGTTGTTACCGGTGGTTTGTTTTCAGTGGTTTCCGATCTGAAATTTGTGCTCTTACTGCTTATTTATTTCAATTTTCATATTTGGTTGTTCATTGTCGGTTACTGGGTTTGTTATCCATTTAATTTTGGTAATAAATCCTTTGGCTCCGGTGGTTTTCGCTTTCGTGGATGGGTCTTGTTTCAGTGTGTTTTTCAGATCTGGATATTATTATTCAGATTTGGATGTTATCTTTGATTTCTGTTTTCCCATGTTCAATTTTACTTGCTTATTCTCTTATTGTGGTATCTAATCGTTTATGGGTGCTTTGAACGAACGAGTTTTGATTCCATTTGATTGTGTTTTTGTGCTCCTCTGTTCTGGTTTGTCGGAATTTATGGTTGCCACTCGTAATTTAATTGTTTATGGGTTTGATTGCTTGGGTTGATTTACCTCCAAAACTTGTTATCGGAGTCTCAAATTTAGAACCTAAATTATGGGCAGCATCAGAGAAAGAAAATGGAGTGGGTTTGAGATTGAGCAAAATTTTGAAGATGATGAATGAATTGGGGTTTTTAGTTTGAGATTTTTGAGTTTCATGAATGGTTACAAAGGAAGAGAATGAATGATTTTGGGTATTTTGGAATTTAAATTTTTTTGGTTAGTTCCATGGTAATGGGGAAGATGATGAGGCCGGGGAAGAAGAATTAAAAAAAACAAAATTAGTTTATAAATTTGTAATTTATTGTATTAGTACTTATAAATGTATTACTTAATTTAATTAATTAGGTTTACAAAGGTTTTATACAGTCAACTGTGTACAAATCTAGTCAAATCTGTATTATACACAGACCACCGGAACATATGGCAATCCTGGCCACTTTTTTGACCAGAACATAAAAAAGGGTCAGTAATGCTTACTTAACAGTATTTTGGGTAGCGTGATGGGAGCGTTTAAACATCGGGATACGAATGATAAAAGGGTGTGTACTTCGGGGTTGAATTTGCAATTAACCCTTCAATTAAATACTCCATCCGTCCCTAATTATCCAACGTTTTAGAGTTTTTTATTTGTCTCTAATTATTTGACGTTTGTTCAAATTTAGGAGAATTAATGACAATTTTTTTAAAATTACCCCTCATTACTCTGCCTATTTTTTTTGATACTTTTAACTCTTTCTCTCTTCTTATCCCAACAAAATTCTTCTTATCTCAACAAAAGATTTAAGGGTATTATAGACAATTGAGTACTATATTTAATACTTTCCAATTATTATTTTAATTCTTGTGTCCACCTCTAAAACGTCAAATAATTAGGGACGGAAATAGTATAACAGAGGGAACAATATTACAAGGTTTTGCTGAATAATAACTAACAAGAAAGTTTCTTTTACATCGTAACTCATGTTGGAATATGGTGTTACTGTCAATAAAATTTAATCTAACATTCAAATTCCAAGACCAAAGAGCTTATTTATATATCAATGATTTTGTGATACTTAAAGCTTATCTAGAAGTCTAGCACATGCATACATTTATGATATAAAAATAAACTTCTACTTGCTAATAGAACTTCAGTTCTCACTTGGAAACAGAGACAATTCCCCCTTCTGCTTGCTAATTGGAGAGCTTCAATTCTCACTTGGAAATATTAGCAATTCCCCTCACCTCCACCCCCACCCCCACCCCCACCCCACCCCTCCCCTCCCTTAAAATTGTGAATAAACAGTCTAAATAACATAATCAGACCACTCAAAATATGTGAGGTGTGGTCCATGGTAAGACTAGGAATCTTATTAGAGTATCGATCGAGTATGGAGAAATTTTCACTTAAATCTGTCTCATTAGAGTATCCATCGACTATGAAGAAATTTTCAATTAGATGAGGGATGAGAAAGCAATTGATGGCGCACTGATCTAATAAATTGGAAAAGAGTGGAAATGCAGGGAATAATTTAGAGGGGAAACCTAAAATCGGATGACGAATTCTTCTGCCTTGTCGAACAGTCCTCGAGATCCTCCGGCAACGGGGGAGGAACAACAAGAGAGAGATGAACGACGATAGAACCCTGAGCCGCAATCTTAATTTGGGAAGAAGGAAGTGCGTGTTTTGTTTTTTAAACAAAGCGACACAGTTTTGAAATACTGTGTACAAACAAAAATTACACGACTTATATATAACAATTAGTAATTGGACGTAACAAAAAATTAGATTAAAATTTGAAAATACTACATTATCTAAAGATTTTTTACAACTTAAAATAACTTATAATCACACATAAAAATTATCATATTCACCACCACACCACAATAATTAATTTTCTCTTAAAAATGCATATTCAGAAAAATCTAAACATGTCTATAAAACTTACAAATTATCAATAACAATTTTCATAATTCACCACACTACCGCAATAATAATTATATAATAATAATTATTATTATAATAATAATAATAATTATTATTATAATTATTGTAATAATAATTATTATGATAATTAATACTATTATCATTATAATTATTACTTTTATCATTTTCATTTATATATCCACTAAATATAAATATGTATATTATCATTTTCATTTAACTTGATCTAATTTATTAAATTATGAACTTATGCGATAAATGTTAAAAAATAATAAATATTTATTAAAATATTAAATTTTCCGTAATCTACATTAAAACATATTAAAATTAACACAAAAAATTATATTTTTTCTAAATATTAAAATTTACATAAAACAAACTTATAAAATTTTTATTACGAAACGAATCTTATATATCACATCTAGTATTTTAACTTTAGATATCACATCATGCCAACAATTAACCAATTTTCTAATTTGTTAACATTTGATCTATTTGATAAAGAAAAAGAAAAAGAATCTATTTAATTATTTGATTTTGTAATTTTTTTTATAAGTAATTTTTTTATATAAGTAAATTATTTAAATGTATGCATACTTTAAAAATTTAGTATAATTTAAAATAAAATATTAAAATACCAATTAATTAAGTAAATGGAGTTAGAGAGGAAAAGAGAGATGGCCAGAAGAGACAGAGAAAGATGAGAGAGGAGAGGAATAGGAGGAGAGAGAAAGAGAGAGGAGAGAGAGAATGAGGAGGAAATTTGGGCTGGATTTTGTGTGTGAGATGAAATGTGAGCTTTTAGATTAAGTTAGAATGAATCTGAGTCGTTGTTGTGCTTTGTCAAATTATAGAATTCAAATTGGGTTCTATTTTATTATATAGATTTCAATCCACACCATCCATAGATATTATGGTTTTTTACTTCTTAGATACAACATAATCAAATTTTATAAATTAAAATTAACTCATAATCATATTTTGTCAGCCTAATTTGAGTCATGTTATACAATAAACTTACACTAAATTATAATTATGAATCTTATTATTATACTATGAAATTAGTAGGAATTATAGAGAGACCCCAATAATTATACATCTCTTATTACCGCTAATACTTACCTACGTAGCTGACAATTAAAAAGTAGATGTAAATATTTATAATATATACTTCTTCTGTTCTAAAATTAGAGACGCAATTTAATTTTTTGAAATCAAATGATATCATATTAAATTTTAAAATTGATATAACTTAGAAAATTTAAAATAAATAATTTTTATGATTAATAATTTTTTTATACACTATATAATTATAATAGTGTATAAATTAAATTAAAATAAATTTATATTAATTAAAAATTTAATATGCTCCTTAAAATCAAATTGTATATTTAATTTGAAAGAAATATTTTTTTTTCTTCGTAATATACGACGTTTTATATTCTATTTTGTCCCAAATACGATAAATATCATTTTTTTTCATCTTATAATTTGGAATAAATATCACCATTTTTAGCCGGTAATTGTGGCTCACGGTCCCAGATCAGATCAGAGAGCGGAAATTGGAAGGGGAAGCCTTTTACCAACGATTATAGCAGCTAATCACCCGGCTGCAGGTAAATCTCTGCTCAATTTCTGCTTATTCAATCCATTTTTGTTAGTCCGTAATAATTATTATGCTCCATTTCATACATCTACTGCTGCAAAATTCACAAACCCTAACCCCAATCCCAAGCGTAGAGGCAGAGATAAATGCAAATTAGGGTTCGATAATCTGGATGATGCTCTTCTTTTATTTGATCGTATGCTTCAAATGCGACCTCTCCCTTCTGTAATCGAGTTCTCTCAACTATTAGCCACTATTGCCAGAATGAAACACTACTCCGTTGTTGTCTCTCTGTTCAGAGATATTTGTGCTTTAACCAATCCGGTGGTTCCGGTAAATATAGTTACCATAACCACTGTTATAAACTGTTGTTGTCACTGTAATCGAGTCGATTACGGGTTTTCTCTGTTGGGTGGGATCTACAAACGTGGTTTCGTGCCAAATGTGTTCACCTACACCACTCTGATAAGGGGGCTTCTTTCAGAAAATAAGTTTTTGGAGGCTGAGAAATTGTTCAAGAAGTTGATAAGGACAAACGAAATTGAACCTAATGCAGTTATGTACGGGACTATTATAAATGGGCTTTGCAAAACAGGCAACACTTCCATGGCCATTAGGCTGCTCAGAATAATGGAAAAAGGAAGCTGTGAACCAAATACTGTAGTTTATAGCACCATCATTGATAGTTTGTGTAAGGACAAACTAGTAGATGATGCTTTGGATCTTTTCTCAGAAATGATTGGTAAAGGTATATCGCCAGATGTTATTAGCTATAGTTCATTAATTCAGGGCTTGTGCAACTTTGCTCGATGGACAGAGACTGAACGAATGTTAAGAGAGATGGCCAGCATGAAAATCTCTCCAGATATGCATACTTTCAGTATATTGGTGGATGCGCTTTGCAAGGAAGGTAAGGTAAAAGAAGCAGAGCATGTGGTCGAACAAATGATACAAAGTGGTGAGAATCCTGATGTAGTCACCTACACTGCGCTCATGGATGGGTATTGTTTGCGTGGCGAAATGGATGGGGCATTGGCAGTGTTGAATACCATGATGAATGAGGGAATAATGCCCGATAATCATAGTTATAGGCTTATAGCACTTTGATAAATGGATATTGCAAGAAGCTAAGAGTAGATAAAACTATGGATCTCTTTCGAAAAATGCCGAGTGAAGGTTTGAAACCCACAATTGTAACTTACAACACTATTTTGGATGGGCTATTTAAAATGGGTAGATATGTTGACGCACGAGATTTTTTTAGTGAGATACAATCTCAAGGCCATAGACCAGATATGTTGACACATAACATCTTGTTAGACGGCCTTTGCAAGAACCATTATGTGGATGAAGCATTGTCCTTTTTTCGTGCGATGGAATCTAATGGTTTAGTTCCTGATATTGTTACTTATAATATCCTCATTGATGGATTGTGCAAAGATGGAGTGCTTGATATGGCAAGAAACCTTTTTGATAGCCTTCCTTCAAAAGAATTGCAACCAAATACTAGGACATACACAATGATGATCCGAGGACTTAGTGAAGAAGGACTACTGGAGGAAGCAAATGAGCTACTTGTGGAAATGGAAGCTAATGATTGCTTGCCAAATGATGTCACTTACAACACTATTATCCGTGGATGTTTTCTAAATAAGAAGTATAATGAAGCAAGTGTTCTCATAGAAAAAATGGTTGGCAAGGGCTTCTCAGCAGATGCATCTACCACCTCCATGGTTCTAAATCTACTCTCAAGGAAAGAACATGATCCAACTCTACTTGCTATGCGTCAGAAGTTCTTGCCTACAGGTAGATGACTTGCATCATTAGTTCATGCCTACAGGTAGCTTTTGTTGATAAATGTCTTCAACTTGGACAAAATTTGAGACAAAAGATGAAGTAAGAACATTTGGTGGGATACTTGATTCTGAGAGTAACGAATTAATTCATGTTGAAGGCTAGCATTAGTATGGTAGCATTTAGAGTGATATTAACCCTACTCTTTATTAAAAATATTCTAGTTTCGTGTGATGTTTTCACATGTTTCTCTATGTAATTGCAAAGAAAGAAGAAAATCTCTCCTTAACTTCTGTTTTTATTAAATTATGTGAAAAATGTACCTAAGACTTTTTGTGTGAGTTTATGATTTATTAAATTTTTGTTGTTGTTGTTGGAAAGTTTTATTATCATCTCTTGTGAGATAATGTTCTCTCCCTTTGAGATATTTTAAGTATTTACCAAAATGATTGTATATTTTAAACATGAAATGAAATAAGAGTATTATTTTTAACTGAATTATAATTACGATATATATGCATACATGGATAGATAAGAGTTAAAAGAATAGGTAAGAGTTAATAATTGTCTCGCCCTAAGAGTTAATAGGTAAGAGTTAATAATAGGCCTTCCACGTTAGTCGCAATCTAACTTTTGTCATATTTGTCAACGTGTATATCATTTCCCATGAAATAACCACATATATTTTGTGTACGAAGATACTTCTAAAAAATCAGAAATTACTGAAATTGGCTAGATGTCATACTTAAGCTCCATTGAAAATCAGAAACAAGGAAGTTCATTATCCTGCTTACTTGCATCAGTCCCTTCATTCCATTGCGCAACCAAAAATATAACAAATTGTTGATAACATAATTTACATAGCTGCTTATTGTATGCTGTTTGTTGGACAGAAATATCAAACAAATTTTGCTATTTTCATTTCCTTCAATGTTTCTTCATCTCAATCCAGATTACTTGGCTCCATCGTCGCGTACATTGACAAACATAGTGTTCTTGTAACCTTTCATAATTCTGAGCTTATCATCGCTATATCTGGAAAATGTTAATGTAATGTCAAAGTTTGTATATCACAATAGTGAATAAATAAATAACACAGGCCATGTAATGGAGAGTACATACAATAATTCCAGCTTGAACTTGCTCCCTATCTCTACTGGAAGTCCATATGGGCCAGCTATAATTGCTGCATCGTCCATCGTCACATCATATAGGTTTGTGCCGGATTTCCTTAATGAATCGTTAGTTCATTACTCAGATATTGAAAAGAATATTGATAGATTTGTGTATTATGGGCATTGCTTATAGGTCGAGTGGATAAAAATTCACCAAGACACGCTTTAGCAATCAATATGCCTAAAACATTAAGTAATGCTGCTACCACTGCTAAGCTATGCTGGTGACCCCAGGAGGGGGCATTCCTATACGAAAATCATTGATGACCCCAGGAAAAGCACAACAGGCAAAATTACGGCAGAACTAAGGTGCACTAAATTACTCGCATCTAAGAAATTGGACACGTGGCTAGTGGTCTAGAAGATTCAATCTTCGCTTTGCTCATGCAAGGTACAAGCTAAACTCTAGATATTAATATGTTCCATAACCAAACAGAAGCTAAGATTGATCTATTGATTATCACTGTAATATTTTTGCCTGATTCTAGCCAAGTTCTTTGCCTCCCTTGAAGAACGAGCTCCCTCTCTTTCTCTGCAGCCGCTGTTGTTGCTCACAGAACCAGTCTGCCTTCTCTCCTTCCAAGGTTTCTTCTTGAACTCATGAAAGCATCCTCTTTCTCTCACTCTCTAAACCTCAGTTCACAACTCATATATTACTATCTGTATTTATAGCTAACTAAAAGGGTCATGTTGTTTCATGCATGTCAAAAATTTCAGCCAGGTTTTCCATGGTGCACTATAATTTCAAGTTTTATGTGTTTGTTAAAGTTGAAACTGTAGTCATTGGAGTGAAACTGGCATCAGGTTAAGAGGGTATATTATGTATTTTACCCATCTTAAAGCAATGAACCATATCAACCAACTTCATCTTAGCTACACTGATGTTATCTTGCTCTGACACTATAGTAGACACCAAATCATCCGAAATATCCCCGACTCCTCTTAAACTGCTCGTTAGATCCCTAGTTCCGATTGCGAATGAGTGAGCCATCGTACTGAACTTTCTTGTATCCATAAAGCATGTCTAATCTGATAACCATAATCTATACTCTGATTATAGTAATGTCTACAATTCTAGTTTGTACAATACGGAATCTACGCCTATCAGAAATGTACCTGTGAACTCCATATTCATATCCCATTCTCCCTGCACAAGCTGTTGTTCACCATTAGCTGCATTCTTATTTGTCGAGATAAAGTCTTCAATTGCCTGCAAATTTGAGCATGTGAAAGTCGGTAAACATAGGCTGTTACGCACCTTGACCTTGTTGCAGCTAAAAGGTGCATTGGATAGATTAATATTAAAATAGTTAGTAAAAAATGAATGGCTAAGATTAGAAATGGAATGAAAGGCTAGGATTTATTTGCTTTGTAAGATTTTAGTTATGCTTATAAGATGCTTGATTCTATACTGAGATGGATTTATTTCCTTTTGATGTACAGAGATTTCCAGATTGCGAAAAATATGTAGTGTCTAACCAACCCTTGGCTTCTTCTCCAAGAAGTCTAAATGGTACTGGATAAAGGTACCTTGAAAGGCAGGAACTTGGAAGAAAAGGCTGTTTTGTCAAACCGGAAAATGATGCGCTTTCCATCTGACTGATGCTGCAGCCTGCATTTAACATAAGACAGAACCCAAATTTCTTTAAGAAAAGATAAAAAGACTGATACAAATTTTACAATGTTGGACACACGAGGGTCTTGAAAAACATTAAAGAAATCAACCCCAACAAAAGTTCTCTGTAACGGCGAAAATAACCATTAAAGAGGGTCAAATGTTTGAAGGTATACCTCTTGAAAAACATTAAAGAGGGTCATATATTAGCCATTTGTTGAATTGCAAATAATTACTAATAGAAGAAGCTATGTACTGAAAGAAGAAAAAATTTACCACTAAGATTTGTTAAAGACCGTTTGATTATATATCTTTAGGATATATGTCAAGTTTATATATGTATTCATTGTGATAACAATTCATTATTGAACAAACTATATATATACTTCTTTGTGAAGGTTGTAGAGTGACCTACAGATATCGTAGAGTGTCAGAATGCGCTTTCTCACTCTACGAACGTAAAGTGACATACGCATATCGTAGAGTACCAGAATGCACTTTTTGACCCGAACCAAGTCTTTCCTTTAGTAATGCAAGTAAATTAAACTATTTCACTCATGCTTATAAAATATTGAATAGTTTTTTACTCCTTATCAATGTGGGACTTAAAGAAAATAATTTTTTAAACAACAATAGACATTTTCATATACTCCACTTTGGATATAATTAAAGTACAATATATAATTTCTATTTGAACTATATATTTTATTCTATCTTAATCTCCTTGTAGTAGACTATTAAATGCACTTTTAATTTAAATTCAATCAACTAATGGATCTAAATTAATCCCAAAATTAAATGATCAAAACTCATACAAAGAAAAGGTGCAATTTAACAATCCCTCGCTTGTTTGAAAAATTACTTTTCTTCAAACAATTTTCTATCTATCAAATCTATGGCTTGTATGCATACTTTTATTCAAATAATTATCTATCTATCAACTCTAAGGCTTGTATACATAATCGAAGGTGTGACGAATATTGAACATTCTCTTAGTATTAACAACTCAAAGTCATATCGGAATAGATGGTGTTCGTAGATTGAACCTCTATTCCTCTATGATGTGACCGGAGCTGTCACACACACACAAAACCTCCCCCTTTACGGTGAGTATTCTCATCACTTTGCGCTATTAAAGCCATGCACAATATCTTGTTTCTTGAACCTCTAAGAGAGTTAACCATAACTCTCTATAAGAAGCGGCTCCACTTCTAATTCATATAGGCAAAGTGTTTCTCTAGCACTTCTGTTGCTAAAAGTGCACCACTTTGTTAAGAGCATAACTCATCCTTAGTCATGCAATAGACGTACTATCATAAACTACATATGAGACCAGATTAATAGTTACACATCCAACGACTGTGACTTGTTTTTCTCATTGAACTTATAAAGTAGGGGTAACCTAGATATAGGTTGGGTTCCCATCACCCCTGGCTCAAAATGGTTTCAGTCTCATATCTCGTGTAGTCAAACTTATTAAGTCTCTCGTTAGAGGCTTAGTAAGTGGATCAAACAAGTTCTTTCTTGACTTTATAGCTATGATACCATCATGTATTTATTGTCTCACAAATTCATGTCTCAGACCAATATGTCTAGACTTACCATTATAGGTACCTCCATATGCTTTTGAAAGCGTAGCTTCACTATCACAATATAGTTAAATTGGAGGCATTGGATTTGATCATAAATTTATGTTTAACAACATATTTTTAATCCAATCAGCCTTTTTTCCTGCTTGAGCCAAAGTTATAAACTCTGACTCCATAGTAGAGTGAGAAATACAAGCCTGTTTCTTGGTTGCCCACGAAATAGCACCACTGGCAAGAATGAAAATCCATCAACTTGTAGATTTATTATCTCCCATACTATTAATCCAACTTGCGTCAGAGTATCCCTCCAAAACACTAGGGAATTTATTATAGAAAAATCTTAAACCACTGGTTCTTTTGAGGTATCCAAGTATCCTCCCAATAGCTTTCCAATGATCAACATTAGGACTACTCGTATATCTACTAAGTTTAGAAACTACAAGAGAAATATCTGGCCTAGTACATTGCATAGCATACATAAGGCTACCAATAGCGCTTGCATATTCTAGTTGTGCAATATCTCTGCCATATTTTTGAGTTCAACTCCATTCTCAAAAGGAGTATTCACCTCCTTAAACTCGAGGTGATTAAACTTAGTTAATATCTTTTCAATATTGTGAGATTGATTTAATACAAAATTCCCACTATGTTTTTTTAACTTTCATGCCTAAAATAGTATCCACTTCACCCAAGTCTTTCATATTAAAGACAGAGGATAAATACTTTTAGTTTCATTTACTCCAACCATATTTATACTAATGATCAACATATTATCTACGTATAAACAAACTATCACCGTATAGCCGTAAGTGGTTTTAGAATATATGTACATATATGCACTATTATATTTAAACCCAAAGTTTAAAATAGCATCTTCAAATCTCTTATGCCACTATTTTGGTGCATGTTTTAAACCATTAAAGGACTTAATTAATTTGCATACTTTAGCCTCATTTTTGGGAGCAACAAACCCTTCAGGTTGTTCCATATATACTTCCTACTCAAATTACCATTCAAAAATGTTGTCTTAACATCCATTTGATGAACGTAAAGATTAAACAATGAAGCTAAGGAAAAAAGAATTCGAATTGAAGTAACTCGTGCTACCGATGCATAAGTATCAAAATAGTCAATACATTTTACTTGTTTAAAACCTTTTGCTACTAATCCTGCTTTAAAAGAAAGAATAGTAACACTAGTATTATATTTTGTTCTAAAAACTCATTTGCACCCTATGGGTTTAGAACCTCTAAGTAAATATGTCAATTCCCAAGTATTATTTTTCAAGATCGAATCTATTTCATCATTTACAGCTTCCTTCCAAAAGGATGCATCCCTAAAAGCCATAACTTATTTAAATAATTTAGGATCAATCTCAAGACTATATATATAGGGTATTTCATTTACCAACTCATTATTTTGGTCTCCTTCCACCAAAAATAATAACGTCTTAGAAGAAATGAAATCATCATCCAAATCTTTATCTTTTCTAGCACTAGTACTCCTTCTAGGTCCACTTTATTTTATTGGAACACTAGGTTCTCCAACCTCAACATTAGACCTTATAGGACCTCTAGGCTCATCAAGTTTAGGCATATTTGCATTCTCAACATCTTTTGTGAATTTATTTTTAAAAAAATTCACATCCCTTGACTCAGTTATAACATTAGACTCTAAATCAAGAAGTATATAAGCTTTATTGTTTTCAGCATATCCAACAAATATACTTCTAATAGCTCTAGCCCCTAACTTAGTCCTTTTAGGATCAGGAACTCGAAAATAAGTTGTACACCCCCACACTTTAAAATAATTTATGTTAGGTCTTCTATCTTTCCATATTTCATAAGGACTAGTTTTTATTACGATACTAGGAATCCTATTTAAAATATGACATGTTGTTAGTAGTGCCTTACCTCATAAATTATTTGGAAAATAAAAATAATTTAACATACAATTAATCATATCGTGAAATGTATGATTTTTTTCTTTTAGCAAAACCATTTTCACGCCTCTATCATAATGTAAAATTTTGTTCTTCTTCTCAAGTTGATTTTCTACTTCTGATTTATATTTTTTAAATGAGTTAAATGCCTCATGTTTTATTCTCAACAAATACTCATAAAAATATTTGCTAGCATCATCTATAAAAGTAATAAAATATCGCTTTCCACCATTTGTCAATATTCCAATTAACTCACAGATATCAATTTGTATTAAATCTAACAAATTTGATTTTCTATGCACATTTTGAAATAGTTTCGTCACAATTTTTGATTTAACACAAATTTCACATTTCTCGAGTTCAGTATTGTCAATATCAATTAATTTCATTGCATGTATATTGAAAGTCCAATAATAATCTAGAAGGGGGGTTGAATAGATTATTACAGATTAAAAAATTATCTTAGGTCTTTTTGATTTTTTGTATAATTAATTTGCAGTGTTAGAAATTAATATGCAAGACAGTAAAAAAAATCAATCGCACAATGCTCAGAGATTTGTCTGGTTCACAACATACATCCCGGGTATACTGCTACGTCCAGTCTCAAGCCCCTCTCCAGGACTTGAGATCCTATTACTATCAGTAATAAAAACTCCTTCAACAGGCGGAGAAGCCTTTACAAAATTTTATAGTCAAACTTCCAACTGTTCCCAACTATTCTATCTTGGACAGCAAGCTCCCCACTCCCTCCTCAAGTTTAGTTGTACCTTCTTTTGAGTTCAGTTCTATTCTATGATCTGGTCTTGAAACAACAGCCTCTTCCTCACCTCACAAGTACACTAGAGACCCAACTTGTGACGCCCCCAAAATAGGTATACATCACCTATTCTGAGTCGCTAAATACATGGTACAAAATATAAATACAACCTTAAATATACAACATGAGTTGTGAGTTTTAATACAAATAGTCTTCTAGACAGTATTCAAACTCAAAATAAGTCCTCAATACATTTATTATCACACTATTTCATAGAATAGTGAGGACTACTAATGCTATCATCTGGACCGTCACTCCGTTCCCCGACTAGTCCCTGCTACGTTCTCATTTCCTGAAGAGAATAATGAAAGCAAAAGGGTGAGCTCAACTAGCCCAGTAAGAAATATTATGACTAAGATAATGCAGAATAAATTATCATTAGTCTTCAACAGTGTTAAACTGATAAAATATAACAAACATCAAGTTTAACTGTAGCGGAACAAGCAATCCATTAGAAGAGTCAAGTAGAGAATAAAATCTACCATCTTCTATGATTTAAAAGGTTTTTCATTACTTTTATCGCTGAGACTCAGCTTAATAAATAATCCACATCATTCCTGCACTACAGTCAAGGATATTCATTAGTATCACGACCACAAATTATCCATGCACTACGGGCCAAGGATATTCGTGTATCCATCAATGGTCATGATCATGCCAACAACTGTCCATCAATGCACTACGGGCCAATGAGGACTTTTTTCACATCATTTGTAACATTACGGTCATGATTACACCGAATAATCACTGGTCATAATCATACCAACTCCATTTATGCACTACAGGCCACAGATGACTTTCAACATAATATAAAGATGAGAATGATGACAATGATATAAGAATTCAATAAAACAAGTTCAAGAATTAATTTATCTAGGAACTAATAATGTTCAAATTGTCAACATGATACTTCTTTGTAGAGTAAAATTCAAGAATGCTCAGAAGAATATTTCTATGAAAAGATACTGGATGAAGCGCAAATATCAAAGATATTCCACTAATTTCATGGAGTACAGAAGTAAAAACTTTAACTAACTGAGTATAATAAAGAATGGAATAACAAAAGAAATCACCAGGCATGCGATAGACCGCACAGACAGGTTATTCCAACAGAATAATAAATAATGAAATCAGGTCATGCGTAAACGCACAGACAGGATATTCCAACAGAATAATAAACAACGAAACCAGGTCATGCGTAAACGCATAGACATGATGTTCCAACAGAATAATAAATAACGGAATCAGGTCATGCGTAACGCACAGACAGGATGTTCCAACAGAATAATAAAGAATGGAGTAACAGAAGAATTTCACCAAGTATAGGGTAGCTCGCGTATATATGTTATTTCAACAGAATAATAAAGAATAGAATAATAGAAGTTCTATTCATGTGTAAGAAAGAAAGAATACCCCTTACGAGTACAACAAATAATATCCCTTACCGTAAAAGAAGAGTATTCCGACTGGTAGGGCGAGGATATTCTTGAAGAAAACTTGCACTACGCTCAAAGCTTCTTAAAACTCTAAAGAAATACGCTCAAGATTATAGAAGGAGAATTCTCTAAACTTCTGGTGTGATTTTTAATTCTAACTAAGCATCCTATTTATAGAAAAATTGAAAGGATACTATGCTACACTATGCAATAAAATATAATATATTCTATTTATAATCAAATAAAACAAAACTTTATAAAAAGTATTTTATTTTATATAAAAAGTTTTTACTATGCAAATACTATGCAGGCACTATGCAAATACTATACATAATAAAATATATTATATTCTAATTATTATCTAATAAAACAAATAACTTTATAAAAGTATTCTGTTTTATATAAAAAGATTTTACTATGCAAAATACTATGCATAATAGAATATTATATATTCTATTTATAGTCTAATAAAACGAATAACTTTATAAAAGTATTCTGTTTTATTACATTAATAATACTAATAAAACAAAACGCATCATCATTATTATAATTCACAATATTAATCGACTAGGTCGTTCCCAGGAAAGAGGGGGCTTTCCAATAAGGATTTCTCCCTATTGGCGCGCAATTAGGTGACCAAACCTCTCCTTGACAGAACTTCTAGACATCGTTAATATTGTAAATAATAATATTAATAACTTGTCATCTCAATTATTGATTTAATAATATATAAAATATTGACAATAATTGAATCAAATAACGTGAGATACTATGCAACAATTACTGTAGTAATAATTGAACAAAACTGAGTGACTTCTCACATAAGCATCAATAATCAATACCGTGTGCTACTGTGCAACTACGCGTATTACTGTACTTTTAACACCGGGTGTTTCAACAGTTAACAGTAAAATTTTCGCCGTTATTTTCGTAAAGTATTTTTGTCGTTTTCTCAATCCGATAATAATTCCGTTGTGGGGTCCACCAATGATTATGCCATTGTACGAATATTTCCTGTTAAAACGAATATTCTCCGACCAATCGAATATTATATAACAACTTGCGTACTTTGTAAAATTTATAAATATTACCCACAAATATCAAATTCATTCCATAATATTAAAAAAAATGATATTTATAAAAAAATCATCTTTATTTATAAAAGTTGGGGTTTTACACAACTTCCCGCTGACCTCTCTAAGACTCTGGTCTTGGTCGAAGAATTACTCGTGTTTCTCACAGGTACATAAAATAAACTAACTCTGACCTTTTCTCTTTTTACAAATGATTTTACAACAATGTGCTTCTTAAATAAGCAGATAAGAATTTAGTACATATTGATGCTTCTCAAATAAGCAGATAATAATTTAGTACAGATTGATGCTTCTCAAATAAGCAGATAATAATTAAAGAACAATTGTATTTATAAAAGTTTAAAGACTTTTATACTCGAGAAAATATGCTTCTTAGTAAGCAGATAATAATTTAGTACAGATTGATGCTTCTCAAATAAGCAGATAATAATTAAATAACAAATATATTTATAAAAGTTCAAAGACTTTTATACTTGAAAAAATATGCTTCTTAGTAAGCAGATAATAATTTGTACATTGATCAATAGTGCTTCTATGAAAGCAAATATGTAAATTATGCACTGTTATAAAAATTTAAATAACTTTTATATTTTGTATGAAAAAAATGCTTCTTGAATAAGCAAATAAGTCAATTTTAACTTTTACTCAAAAATGCTTCTGTTTAAGCAAATATATAATTTAATATAAATTTATAAAGAAATATTTATTCTTTATGGAGTGAAGAAAAGTCACTTTAAGTTTAAATAACTTTTTAGAGTGAAAGTGCTTCTGAGTAAACAAATAAGTTATTTTAAACCTTGAATCAAATATGCTTCTATTTAAGCAGATATATTCATTCAAGTTTGTGAAATAAAAGTTTAAATAACTTTTATATTATGCAACAAGTATTTTATGAATAAATAAATTTATGATCAAATACTTGTGATGACAGATATCAAGTATAATAAATAAATCAGTTAAGCAATACTTGATATAACAAGTATTTATTTGTTTAACTCAAATAATATATAACAGTATTTTATCTATTATATGAACTTTTATAAACAGTGTCACTTGGTACTATAAGGAATCGTACGGTCGGATTTCTCTCTGTAGAGGTTTATCTCCGTAGCCTTGCGGCGCCCAAGTATAACAAAATTAATAATTTTCACAATTGATATTTATATAAATATTTTAAATAGATCACTAAGATTCTCAAATTCGGTTCGGATGACTACTCTTTTTGGAGCAGTATCTCAGTGTTGTTTTGAGTTATCAAGTGTCGTATCTATTTTACGATATTTATATAAATAATATCAATAAAAGGTTACTGAAAACTATAAGGAATCGTACAGTCGGATTCCTCTCCGTAGAGGTTTATTTCTGTAGCCTTGCGGCGTCCAAGTATCCTTTTATTTGATAAATAGATGAAATATAGATATAATAGTGTTGGAAGAATGCATATTATGATTTGATGTTTTAATGTATATGCTCATGATTATTTGTAAAGTTCTTCAAGTAAGATATGTACAAGGACTTAGTGATAGATCAAATTTGTTAGGTTGATTTAAGCTCTTAACGTGTATCATTCTTTTGTAGAATGTATAGATAGAAAGATCAAAGTTGTTACATTGATCTTGAGATATAATAGATAGGCTTCGAAGAAATCGTAGTGTATCAATCTGATCAACATTGCAGAAGTTAAGGTAGAAACGTAGAGCTTCAAAGATCGTAGTGTGCCTGCATTGAAGGGCCTCTTCGGAAAACGTAGAGTGGTCCCAACGTTTGCCGAGCCAACTCAACGATCGTAGTGTGATGAAGGAAACGTAGAGTTTACAAGTCAACGATTGTAGTGTGCTCTCGGAAACGTAGAGTAACAACTCAAGCAAGCAAAGATCGTAGTATGAAAAGGTTTAAGGAGAATCGTAGTGCTCTCGGCTGATACAATCAGACCAGGCATCAAGACGACAAGTCACTACGATCTGAATAGTAGAGTACCATGATCTGAATCGTAGAGCATCTGTCTTGTGTCAGAGAACGTCGAGCCTCATGATTTATGTGGAAGACAGATTCCAATATAAGAGGAATGGATTCTAAACGCTGCAGTACTCACCAGTCCCAAAGTCATAAGAAATATCCTTAGTATGCAACAAAGAAGCGTATTGAAGAAGCTAAGGAAAGTACCATTGGTAAGGGGGAAAACACCTTTTCAGGTGTTAGGTGAGAAAGCAGTCTGCAGTGTCAGTGGGCCAGAATGCAGTTCAGAAGATGTGCAGAAATGTCTCCATCAGAAATCAAAAAAGTCAAATGCATTTAATGCCTCAACGGATGGATCCAACGGATAGTTTTTCAAGATCACATATATGCAAATCAAGCAGATGAGAAAAAGACAAGCAAGCATTGAACAAACAACGTGAACAACTCTCAAAGCTCAACTCTACGATTTGAGAAATTATAAAGCTTGCTCAGCTACTCAGTTCTTTCGAACAAGTGCTTAAATAGCAACTGAGTAGCAACCATCAAGAACTCAACATCTATCAATCAACTGAAGAAGAGTACCAAGTCTGCTGGACTTGAAGAGTTCTAAGTGAACTGTAAGAGAACCAAGTCTGCTGGACTTGAAGAGTTCAAGAGTGAACTAAGAAGTTCCTAGACTGCTGGTCTTGAAGGAATCTGTGTGATTCAGAAGTTATAAAAGACATCCATAGTGGATTTCCTACTCGTTGAGTAGAAGAGTGGACTAGGAGCTTTAAGTGCTCTGAACCACTTAAAACGACTGTGTCTTTTACATTCATACTATAACTGCTATATCTGCCATAACTGCTATAACTGCCTCACTCTCATAACTCCACTACTTTGCAAGAGAGATTAAAACAAACATAAATTACGCTAAGTTTTAATCATCATTAACTAACAAGTTTAAAACGAAAAGATTTTTTAAATATCTATTCAACCCCCCCTTCTAGATAACTATTGTGCCTACTAGGAACTAATAATTGGTATCAGAGCAGGTTCTATTACACAGCTTACAAGCTTTAGTAGATCCAATGGCTCACGTACCAAGCGAATCTAGAACTGGAGGAGGCAGCAAGCTACCAATGTGCAACAAGGATAAATTTGCAAACTGGAAAGTCAGGATGCAAGCATACATGGACTCAATAGATGAAGATCTATTTGAGACCGTTCAAAATGGGCCCTATATTCCAACGAAGCTTGCACCAACCACTGACGATCCAAATAGAATACAAATCAAGGTTAATGAAGAGTGGACAGACAACGAGAAGAGAGTTGTCCAACTTGTCAAAAAGGCCAAGAACATCCTGTTCCAATCCTTAGAAGACGATCTGTTCGAAAACGTTGTCAACAGCAAAACAGCTAAAGAGGTTTGGGAAGCATTGTTGATCATGCATGAAGGAACTGAAGAAGTCAGAGAAAACAAATAATCTCTTCTGACACAGCAGTATGAGATGTTTGCTCATGTTCAAGGAGAAAACGTGACTGCCACCTATGAGAGATTCAACGTTCTGCTTAACTCTCTTCGAGCATATGGGAAGATCTATCCTAACAAAGATTTGATCATAAAGTTCATGAGAGCTCTACCGAGCAAGTGGGATGCCAAAACCACTGCTATAAGAGAGTCAAAGAATCTTTACGAGATAATAGTTCAACAACTATATGGCAATCTCCTGACATACGAACTGGAGCTGACCCAACGAGCTGAAACCCTATCAAAAGGAAGAAGGAAGGATAAGGGTGTTGCTCTCAAGGCAACTGAAAGTGCATCAAAGGTCAACACTGAGATTGACTCTTATTATGATGAGGACGATGATGAAGACCTTGCTATGCTGGTGAAAAGATTAAGAAGGTTCATGCGTCAAGGCAAACCCAGCAAGCCAAAGAAGGTCAGCAATTACAGCAGCTAGGAGCAAATGAATGATCTATGCTACAACTGCAAGAAGTATGTCCACTTCATTGCCAACAGCAACAAACCTCTAAGAGAAGAACTAAAGAAGAAAACACATGCAAAGAAGGAATACAAAGGCAACAAAAGGCCTCAGAAGAGAGATAAAGGCCTGGTAGCTGGAGGATCGTGGAGTGATTCAGACAATGACTCCAATGCTAACTCCGGAGATGATGAAGAACCACAAATGGCTAATCTGTGCCTAATGGCCAAACATGCAAAGGACAAATAAAACCACAACATACATGATGTAAGTCTCGATGAGGTATTTGACTTCAACTCACCTGATGTAGACATAAATGATTTAAGAACTGCTCTGCATGACATAACCACTGATCTACATCAATACATGAAGTTGTTCAGAATTTTGTCTAAGGATCATTCACTTCTTCAAGAGGAGAAGAAGAAAGTTCAAGAAGAGCTTGAAACAGTCCTTCTGAGTACTAATCTTCTCTCCAAGCTTGAGGCTGAGAATGAGACCTTAAAACAGACAAACACACTCAATGCACAAAGAGAGTCTAATTTAACCTCTAAAATTGAGGAACTAGAAAAGACTATCTCTACATAGAACAAATCCTCATCATCCATGCACTCACTGTTCTCTAGTCAGAGAAGTACATTCGATAGAACAGGCTTAGGCTTTGGGGAATCCATCTCAGAGCCATGTGTGGAAAAGACAAAGGAAACTAGCACTAGTAATGCCTCAAGCTTCAGTAGAAGCATTACCTTTGTGAAATCCTCACAGAAGGAAGAACAAGTTCAACCTTGTTCTACTGTCTCCATTCATACTCAAAGGAGTAAAGGATCTCATGCTGGCTTGGGGATCATAAAAGAGAAGAGTAACCTAACCTCTATTCACCAACCTCGAAGAATCGTAGAGTCAAGCAAGACCAACTCTACGAATCAACTGGGAAGGTACAGTAGAGGTAAGGCACACTCATCACTATTTATGAAATCCAAGGACACGTGGAAGAATGAAAATTAGTTTAACAAAAGAACAACCAAAGAACCACACAAGTCCAAATGAAGGATGAATCATCATACACACACAGGCATGCATCATACTAGATGTTTTATATGTAATAAATATGGTCATAAGGCTGCCAAGTGTTATTATAATTCCATGCATGTAAGACCCAAGATTAAACAGATTTGGGTCCCCAAAGGCACTAACAAAGAAGGACCCATGCAAATATGGGTACCAAAATGAAGGTTCAATGTTTTGACAGGAAAAGAGCTCCACGATCACTACATGGTATCTAGACAGTGGATGCTCAAGGCACATGACCGGGAACAAAGCCCTTCTATCTAACTACATAGAGAAGGAGGGTCCCTCAGTCATCTTTAGAGACAACGGCTCGGGCAAGACAAGAGGATATGACTCTGCTGGCAATGGTGCAGTATCGTTCAGCAAAGTAGCATATGTGGAAGGTCTCCAACACAACCTTCTAAGCATCAGTCAATTCTGCGACAAGGGTCACCAAGTAACATTCGTCAACAACCAATGTCAAGTCAGAGATTTGAATACATCTGTTGTAAAGCTAACCAGGACAAGAGAAGGAAATGTCTACACGGTGAATCTTGGTCAACTAAGCTCAGACGAGATAATATGTTTTCTGGCAAAAGCATCTGAAGAAATGAGCTGGCTATGGCATAGACGGTTGTCGCACTTAAACTTCTAAAGTACATCCAAACTGACATCAAAAGATCTCGTTGCTGGCCTACCTAAGTTCAACTTCGTAAAAGAAAGGCCATGGAATGCATGTCAGTTTGGAAAGCAAACCAGAAGCTCATTCAAAAGCAAAACTGCCAACTCTATCGACAAGCCCCTGTAATTGCTTCACATGGATCTATTTGGGTCAATTCCAACAACTAGTCTTGGAGGAAAAAGATATTCTCTAGTTATAGTCGACGACTACACCAGATTCACATGTGTATTCTTCCTAACTTCAAAGGATGAAACGAGCTCCCAATTAATCAAGATGTTCAGACTGGTGATGAATGAGAAAAGAGAGAAAATCAAGGCCATAAGGAGTGATCATGACAGAGAATTCGACTTCTCAGAAATGGACCAGTTCTGCTCAGACAATGGCATCAGTCATAACTTTTCAGCTCCACGAACTCCTCAACAAAATGGAGTAACTGAAAGAAAGAACAGAACCTTGATAGAGGCTGCAAGAACTCTACTAGCAACAACTCATCTGCCTGAATACTTCTGGGCAGAAGCTGTCAACACTGCATGCTACACGCAGAACAGATCACTGATACACTCTACGATCAAGAAGACGCCCTACGAACTGTGGAAAGGAAGAAAGCCAAATGTCAGCTACTTTCATGTTTTCGGCTGTGCATGCTACATTCTCAACAATGGAAAGCAGTACCTGATAAAATTTCATCCCAAGTCAGACACGAAGGAATCTTTCTTGGATATGCCACAGACAGTAAGGCCTACAGAGTATTCAACAAGAAGACACTGAGTGTTGAAGTCTCGATCCATATCATCTTTGATGAAACAGACTTAGACAACACAGTGCTTCAAGACTCTATGACCGATAGTGCAGACACTACGAATGAAATCGTCGAGCCTAACACTACGATCGTAGTGTCAGATAGTGTAATCGTTGAGCAACAAAATGAGATCGTAGAGAGGTCTATGCAAGACAATGAACCTCCACACCAAAAAGAAGAAATAGATCTTGAAGGCTTAAGACAAGAAGGCATCAGGACAGATGTCCCAACCGGTAACAGATGGGCTAGAGATCACACTCAGGATCTAATCATTGGATATCCGAGTGCTAGAGTCAAAATAAGAGCTGCCACTCAAAATGAATGCTTTTATCTAAGCTTTCTATCTCAAATAGAACCAAAGAAGATAGAGGATGCTATGGAAGACTCTAGTTGGATAGAAGCCATGCAGGAAGAACTCAACCAATTTGAACGAAGCAAAGTATGGAGATTGGTACCAAGACCAAAGAGTCATCCTGTCATTAGAACCAAGTGGGTCTTCAAAAACAAAATGGATGAAGATGGAGTTATCACCAGGAACAAGGCAAGATTAGTGGCAAAGGGCTACTCTCAAGAAGAAGGCATTGACTACGATGAGACATTTGCACTTGTTGCCAGATTAGAAGCTATCAGAATCTTTCTTGCCTTTGCTGCTCACATGAAGTTCAAAGTCTTTCAGATGGATGTCAAAAGTGCATTCCTAAATGGAGAACTCCTATGTAGAGCAACCTCCAGGTTTCATCAATCCATCTCTTTCCAATTATGTTTATATATTAGACAAAGCCTTATATGGTCTTAAACAAGCACCTAGAACATGATATAAAACACTAACTAACTTCTTAATTGAAAATGGGTTCACTAGAGGTAGAGTAGATACCACACTATTTCTTAGAAAGCATAAAGGCAAAGTCTTATTAGTTTAAATATATGTTGATGATATTATTTTTGGTTCTACTGACGAAAAGTTATGCAAGAGATTCTCTAAACTGATGCGGAGCAAGTTTGAAATGGGCATGATGGGTGAGCTAAATTTCTTCCTTGGACTACAAGTAAAGCAGACTGATGAAAGAATTTTCATAAACCAAGTCAAGTACATCAAAGACTTACTCAAGAAGTATGGCATGGAATCAGCCTCTCCCATGAAAATACCAATTGCTCATGCAACCAAGCTTGACAAAGATGAAAAAGGTAAAAGTATTGATATAACTCAATACAGAGGTATGATAGGTTCTCTTTTATATCTAATTGCCAGTAGACAAGACATAATATTTGCAACATGCATATGTGCTAGATTTCAGGCTAACTGATTTGGGTTCCAACGAATACATGTGTACATGTGTAACACCCCAGTCCCACATCGAAAGATAGGGAAAAAATTTGTCTGCATATAAGAAAATAAGTTACTACCAATAGTACCTTCAAGTCATGACCTTTTGGGAGCCTGTGGTGGGCTAAGATGACCCAAGAAGATACTATTGAGCCAGTAGTTTGAGACCTTATTTTGATGGATTTGATTCGATTCGGACTTGGGATTTGACCTAAGATTTGTTCCGGACTCGGGATTTGACCCGGGTTATTTCATATGGTATCAGAGCCGACTCTCGAAAGCTCGGGTCGGGTCATCCGATCGGGTTGCCGGAGGTGGGGACACGAAGGCTGGTGGTATTATCCCACAATGGAGAGATGGAGGTCCGGAGGTGGGGACACGAAGCCAGCCGGTATTATCCCACAATGGCTAGAGAGGCAAAGATCTTTGGGCCGTGTGTGTGATCGGTTCTGACGGGGACGTCAGAAATTTAAGTGGGGGAGTTTGTAACACCCCAGTCCCACATCGAAAGATAGGGGAAAAATTTGTCTGCATATAAGGAAATAAGTTACTACCAATAGTACCTTCAAGTCATGACCTTTTGGGAGCCAGTGGTGGGCTAAGATGACCCAAGAAGATACTATTGAGCCAGTAGTTTGAGTCCTTATTTTGATAGATTTGATTCGATTCGGACTTGGGATTTGACCTAAGATTTGTTCCGGACTCGGGATTTGACCCGGGTTGTTTCAACATGTGTGATGTTTGGGAGGGAGTATTTCCTTCCAGATCCACATAATTATGGCCACGTTCTATAATCCCTGCCACATCAGTGCTTTTTTAACATCTCAGCAGCTTAGGTGTATTGTTCCGTTTAAAGTCAATGAACTTAAGGGTTTTATTAACTTTTTATTAGAAAAGTCGAGTATAGTTAGTTGACTATAAGAAAAAAAGTTCAGTTATCCATTTGTAAGTTATCTATAGTACAGTGACCAAAAAATCATTTAACCCTTATAGTAGAAGAAACAAAGGGCATTTTATTATGGATGACAATCTTCATCAAAGCCCTTATGTAATACCCGGTAAAAATTAACTTATAAATAAATATTAAATAATAAAAAATTACCTTGTTTTAAAACATATTTTTTGGATGTCATTTATTTTGGGTCAAAATAATCATTTAATTTTTGTGGGCTAATGTATTAATAAATTATGGATAAATTAAATTGGTAAAATTGGGCTTTAAATTAGTGGATCTAATTTTTTTATTTGTGTAATTTTAAAGTTCTATTAAAATTTGGAGAGTTAATAATTATATTATATTAATTAATAAAATATGTTTTTAACTGAATAAATACTAAAACCTAATCTTCCTTGTATACGTCTAATACATATTGATTGAGGTTAGCAAACGAAAAGAGAAGCAGCGGCGGCATTGATAGAAAGAAAAAGTGAATTGTCAAATTAAGTCTGTTACAAAGGTAAACCTTTTATTGATTATTTTACCGAGCATGTAAGCATTCATGAGCCGGAACTGTTTGGATTTTTGGGGGAAAGATTATTAAGTAACCATATTAGATCAGTACTAATAAAGAAGGAGTCTGACATTGAATTTCCGTGCATATATAGACATCAAAGGGAATTAGTTGTGTTGTTATGTCATTATATATATATATATATATATATATATATATATATATATATATGTAGATTTTCTAACTTGGCAGGCTCATTTACATTGTTATTATATATTATTATATAGAGATTATTTATATGTGTATATAACATGCCTGCAGAGTTGTATATATATATATATATATATATATATATATATATATATTTTAATTTGTATTTGATCATAAAACTTAAAAATCTATATTGGTGTTTCGTATATTAATTTAAATTAATTAATTTTGCCGACATAATTGTAAAAGTTCTTAATAAAGAAATTTAATAGTATTATATTATTAATGATTGGATTGTAATAAAATCTTATTAAATTATTTAGATTGAACGGAGAGAGTCTAAACGAGTTTTTGGAATATACTTTGGGTATTATATTGCTTAATCCAGGTACGGATTCCGTACTCCTTCAGCGATAATTTTTTTATTTTGATTTGTTCGTTTTGTTTTCGTTTAGAAGATAGTTATTGTTTCGCATGTTTGTTCCTTCTCAACTCCATGTGATAGTTTCATGTTGGGGCATTGGTATTTAGAACTCATGTTGTACTCTTTGAACTTGTTTATCATGTTTAATATTTATTTCGCTCTTTATAGAAAATACATGTTAATATTTTTGGAGACTTGTGTTGATGATTGATTCAGTTCAACATGTACATTTTAGAACCCCTTTGTTGTGTCGCATGTGTTGTGACATTATATTTTGTTAGAATACCGTAGGGTATACCTGAGTTATAACCACCTGTGGGGGTACCACAGGCATGTCCTCTTGGCACCGAGGCATGACACCTTCCGTGGCGGTGTGATCAGTCCACGACGTCTCCGTTTTGTGCTCCGTTGGGAGTTGACCATTTGATGTTTTGTTGTGGGAGGCGTATGGGTCGACCCTAGTTTTCTGTTCTGTTCTGTTCTGCGGATTGGTGATGTTTGTGCCAAACACGCCTTCCGATTTTACATGCATTGGATTCGCGGTCCAATGTGTGTAACTTGCCTATGTGGCATTATTTGACTTGCCTGTGTGGCAATGTATATTTTTGTTTTATTCTGAGCTCGGTATGAAATAACACCCAGCCATTTGATAGCCTATTATTTCGTTGTGTTAGATTTGTTCGTTTCGTTTCAGTTCGTTTCGTCTCTTTTCATTTAATTGAGTTAGTTATTTCGGTTCATTATTTGTATTCTATATCCGTACTGGGCATTTGGCTCATGCTATGTTTTCTTCCGGCAGGTAATCAGGAGAATCAAGGGCAAGTGTGATGAGAGCTCCATTCATTCCAATGATTTAGAAATATTCTGTTTAGACTTGATGTGTCAGTTTACTTGGAATTGTAATAATTATTTTAGATTGTGGTTTGAGACAGTTGGAGATTTATTATGGTTGACTTGTGGTATTTATCAGTTATTAAGACTATTCTTTTGTGGCTTTGAGCCTTGCTATTAAATTCATTAGTTTTGTTGTGTTTTGAGTAACCTCTCTTTCTAATTTGGAAAGGGGGTGTTACAGAGTTGGTATCAGAGCTTAGGTTCTTTCTTGTAGAAAACCTATTTAGGTTTGACCTGTGAGTTATGGGTAGACTTCTGGGTTAGATTTTATTCAGTTTGATTTTCTGTTCAGCTATAGTCAAATATGTCTCTAATCTCTTTTGCTGATATTCGTTGATCTGTTCGTAGATGGCTCGTCGATCCGCTAGAGTTGCTGGGAGGAGAGGTAACAATAGGGGAAGGGGTGATGGTCAGCCCAATGAACAACCTAATGATCAGATTAATGCTCAATTGGCTACCTTGGTGAATCAGGAAGTGAATCAGGCGTTACCTCAGTTGGTGGCACAGGTTGTACATGCAATGCAGCAGCCGCCACCAGAAATTCCAGAACAGGAGAATTCAAGAAATAATGGTCCACAGGCAAATGAAGTGGAAGGGAATGCAGATGATCATGATCAGCAGGGGGTTGCGATGTATGTATGGTTGGAGAGGTTCCAGAAGCAGAAACCACAAGCATTCAGTTCGGCTCCGACTCCAATTGAGGCAGAGAATTGGATTGCCCACCTAGAGAAGATCTTTGATGTGTTAGGGTGTTCAGATAATCAGAGAGTGCTGCTTGCTGCTTACAAACTGGAAGGGGATGCACAGAGGTGGTGGAAAGCGATGAAAACAACAAAAGGTGAAAATTATGCTGAGACACTTAATTGGGCGAAATTTTGTGAGGTCTTTTATCAGCAGTACTTCCCAGCTGCTGATAAAGAGGCCTATGCTAGAGAGTATATGTCTATTCGGCAGAAAGATGATGAGTCCATCACGGACTTCATGACGAGGTTCACTAGGTTGGCAGGCTTTGCGGGAACCTCAGCAGGAACTGCAGCAGAACAGGCAGAGAAATTTAAATGGAGGATCCATTACAGGTATCGGCAGCATCTCATTAATAACAAGTTTGCAGACGTGTCAGCAGTGGCAAATGCAACCAAAAATATTGAGATGGAGCGACAGGACTTTCGGTCTTCTAAATCGGATGGGAGTCGAAAGAGGGACAGAGATGACCAGCAGGGTCAAACTTCAGTTCCGCATGGGAGAAATCAGGGTGGTCAGTTGAATAGGAATCTTGGTGGCCAACAGGGGCAGTGGTGTGGTCAGAATCAGAACAGGGGTAATCAGCAGTTGCCTCAACAGGGGCAGAATCGTCAGCTCCAGCTACCTTGGTATGGTCAGAATCGTCAGCAAGGGCATAATCATCAGCAGGGACAGAATCATGGTCGATATCCTGGACCAGCTGGTGGGGGTAACCCAAATCTCATTCCGATAGCTCCTTGTGCTATTTGTGGGGCTATTCATCCGGGGAGGATGTGCCACAGACTCACAGATGCATGCTTCTTGTGTGGACAGATGGGTCACATGGCTAGAGATTGTACCGGGCCACGTGGTAATGGTGGAGGCGGTGATCATGGTGGCAATGGAGGTCAGCGTCAGGGTGGTCGGGTGTTTGCCTTGACACATAATCAGGCGGCAGGTGCGCCAGGTACTGTTTCTGGTACTCTTTTAGTTGGCAGTTGTAAGGCTTCTATTTTATTTGATACGGGTTCTACGCATTCTGTAGTTGCTCAGTCTTTTGTTCGGCACCTGGGTGTGCCATCTCAGTTATTAGATTCTGTTATGTCTATTGCTACCCCGATGGGGACTTCTGTTGTTATTTTTGATTTATATCGAGGGTGTCCGATCAGTTTTGGGGATAAGATCCGTAGCGTTAACCTTCTTCCGATGTGTATGCACGATTTTGATGTCATTCTTGGGATGGACTGGTTGGATAAGCACCAGGCCACTATCGACTGTCAGGCGAAGAAGGTTATATTTGGAGATGTGAAGTCTCCAAAATTCGTGTTTCAGGGTTCACAACCGAGTAGGGTGGTGAAGTTGATTTCGGCTTTGAAAGCTGGGAAGTTAGTGGCAAAGGGTTGTGAGGGGTATTTGGCACTTGTGAAAGATACCTCTAAGGGTGAGTCTCGTATTGAGAATGTTTCGATTGTTCGTGACTTTTTCGATGTGTTTCCTGAGGAGTTGTCAGGGTTGCCACCACAGCGGGAAGTAAAATTTTCTATTGAGCTTGTTCCTGGTGCGGAGCCTATCTCTAAGGCACCGTATCGGATGGCACCATTGGAGTTGCAGGAGTTGAAAGAGCAGTTGCAGGAACTGTTAGATAGTGGTGTGATTCGGCCGAGTGTTTCGCCGTGGGGTGCTCCGGTCTTGTTTGTAAAGAAGAAAGATGGGTCTATGAGGCTGTGTATAGACTATAGGGAGTTGAACAAGATTACCATCAGAAATCGGTATCCATTGCCGAGGATTGATGACTTGTTTGACCAACTTCAAGGGGCAAAATATTTTTTGAAGATAGACTTGAGGTCAGGTTATCATCAGTTGAGGGTGAGGGATGAGGATATCCCTAAGACGACTTTTCGCACTCGATATGGGCATTACGAGTTTTTGGTGATGCCATTCGGGTTGACTAACGCTCCGGCGGTGTTTATGGATTTGATGAATCGAGTGTTCAAGGAGTACTTGGACCAATTTGTCATTGTCTTTATTGATGACATTTTGGTTTACTCCAAGTCTAAGGAAGAGCATGAGGAGCATCTTCTCACAGTGTTGAGGATTTTGCAGAAAGAGAAGTTATATGCTAAATTCTCTAAATGCGAGTTTTGGTTGGAACAGGTTGCATTTTTGGGCCATGTTGTTTCTGTTGAAGGCATTAAGGTGGATCCTGCGAAGGTTGAGGCTATCACTAAATGGCCGAGACCTACTACGGTGACGGAGATTAGGAGTTTCTTGGGTTTGGCAGGGTATTATAGACGGTTTGTGGAAGGGTTTTTCTTGCTTGCCTTACCATTGACCCAGTTGATGAGAAAGGGCACGAAGTTTGTGTGGAATGAGGAGCGTGAGAAGAGTTTCGAGGAGTTGAAGAAACGACTTGTGACAGCTCCTATACTTGCATTGCCGTCGGGGACATGAGGCTACCAAATTTATAGTGATGCTTCTAAGAAAGGCTTGGGGTGTGTTTTGATGCAACATGGTAAGGTGATTGCTTATGCTTCTAGGCAGCTTAAACCTTACGAGGTGAATTATCTCACACATGATTTGGAGTTGGCAGCGGTGATCTTTGCCTTAAAGATTTGGAGGCATTATTTGTATGGGGAGACTTGTGATATCTTCACCGATCACAAAAGTCTTAAATACATTTTCACTCAGAAGGAGCTCAATATGAGACAGAGGCGTTGGTTGGAGCTTCTAAAAGATTATGATGCGAGAATTCAGTATCACCCGGGGAAGGCAAACGTGGTTGCAGATGCTCTTAGCCGGAAGAGTTCAGGGAGTGTAGCAGCCCTTATTACACAACCTCAGCTTATTTTGGATATGGAGCGGCTCGAGTTGGAGTTGTATGTATGAGGTTCAGATGGGCATTTGGCGGGTATGAGAGTGGAGCCCTCTCTTATCTCGCGGGTCAAAGAAGCTCAAAAAGAAGATGGGGATTTGTGGAGTATGACGCAGAATCTAGAGGAGGGCAAGCAGTATGAGTTTCGTATTGATGACCATGGTGTGATTTGGTTGGGTGAGCGATTGTGTGTACCGTCCGATCCAATCATTCGGGAGGCGGTGTTGGCTGAGGCTCATAGTTCGCCATTTTCTATTCATCCTGGTTCTACAAAGATGTATAGGGATTAGAAGAGGAATTTTTGGTGGAATGGGATGAAACGAGACGTGGCTGAATATGTTGGGAAGTGTCTTACTTGTCAATAAGTGAAGATAGAACATCAACGAGCTAGTGGTTTGCTGCAACAGTTAGACATTCCAGTGTGGAAGTGGGAGAATATTACGATGGATTTTGTGACTGGTTTGCCGAAGACTTTCAGGAAGAATGATGTCATATGGGTAGTAGTGGACCGGTTGACCAAATCGGCACACTTTTTGGCTATCCATGAGGGTTACTCGGTGGATAGGTTGGCACATATCTTTCAGCAGGAGATTGTTAGACTTCATGGTACTCCGGTGTCTATTGTTTCAGATCGGGACCCATGGTTCACTTCACGGTTCTGGAAGGGGTTTCAACGAGCTTGGGGCACTCAGCTCAACTTCAGTACTTCTTTTCATCCGCAAACTGATGGGCAATCTGAACGGACTATTCAGACGTTGGAAGATATGTTGAGGTCTTGTGCACTTGAGTGGTCGGGTAATTGGGATGATTACTTGAGCCTAGTTGAGTTTGCTTATAATAACAGCTGGCATGCAAGTATTGGAATGGCTCCGTTTGAGGCACTGTATGGTAGAAAGTGTCGGGCACCAACTTGTTGGGATGAGGTTGGCGAAAGGGCCATAGAAGGGCCTGAGTTAGTTCAAATCACTACAGAGAAGGTAGCGGTGGCTAAGGAGAAATTGAAGTCGGCTCGATCACGACAGAAGTGTTATGCTGATAAGCATAGGAGGACTTTAGAGTTTGAACCTGGTGAACATATTTTTCTAAAAGTTTCTCCTTGGAAGGGCATTCGGCGATTTGGGTTAAAAGGGAAGCTTAGTCCGCGTTATATCGGTCCATTTGAGATTTTGGAGAGGGTTGGTGAAGTTGCGTATCGGTTAGCTTTGCCTCCACAGCTAGCTCATGTGCACAATGTATTTCATGTGTCGGTGTTGAGGAGTTATCATTATCACCCGTTGCATGTGGTGCAATATCCGTTCGATAAGATTCGTGAAGATCTTACTTGTGAAGAGAAAGCTGAGGCGATTTTGGATCGTCAAGAAAGGATTATGAGGAGGAAGACTATTCCGTTTGTTAAGGTTCTGTGGAGGAACCATTCGGAGCGAGAAGCCACTTGGGAGCTTGAGGAGTCTATTCGAGCGGAATACCCGCATCTTTTTGATAATTAGGTACGTTCTATTCTTTTGATTCCGCGGACGGAATTCTTTTAAGGGGTAGGTGATGTAATACCCGGTAAAAATTAACTAATAAATAAATATTAAATAATAAAAAATTACCTTGTTTTAAAACATATTTTTTGGATGTCATTTATTTTGGGTCAAAATAATCATTTAATTTTTGTGGGCTAATGTATTAATAAATTATGAATAAATTAAATTGATAAAATTGGGCTTTAAATTAGTGGATCTAATTTTTTTATTTGTGTAATTTTAAAGTTCTATTAAAATTTGGAGAGTTAATAATTATATTATATTAATTAATAAAATATGTTTTTAACTGAATAAATACTAAAACCTAATCTTCCTTGTATACGTCTAATACATATTGATTAAGGTTAGCAAACGAAAAGAGAAGCAGCGGCGGCATTGATAGAAAGAAAAAGTGAATTGTCAAATTAAGTCTATTACAAAGGTAAACCTTTTATTGATTGTTTTACCGAGCATGTAAGCATTCATGAGCCGGAACTGTTTGGATTTTTGGGGGAAAGATTATTAAGTAACCATATTAGATCAGTACTAATAAAGAAGGAGTCTGACATTGAATTTCCGTGCATATATAGACATCAAAGGGAATTAGTTGTGTTGTTATGTCATTATATATATATATATATATATGTAGATTTTCTAACTTGGCAGGCTCATTTACATTGTTATTATATATTATTATATAGAGATTATTTATATGTGTATATAACATGCCTGCAGAGTTTGTGTGTGTGTGTGTGTGTATATATATATATATATATATATATATATATATATATATATATATATTATATTTTAATTTGTATTTGATCATAAAACTTAAAAATCTAAATTGGTAAATCAAATTGAAGTTTCGTATATTAATTTAAATTAATTAATTTTGCCGACATAATTGTAAAAGTTCTTAATAAAGAAATTTAATAGTATTATATTATTAATGATTGGATTGTAATAAAATCTTATTAAATTATTTAGATTGAGCGGAGAGAGTCTAAACGAGTTTTTGGAATATACTTTGGGTATTACATTGCTTAATCCAGGTACGGATTCCGTACTCCTTCAGCGATAATTTTTTTATTTTGATTTGTTTGTTTTGTTTTCGTTTAGAAGATAGTTATTGTTTCGCATGTTTGTTCCTTCTCAACTCCATGTGATAGTTTCGTTTTGGGGCATTGGAATTTAGAACTCATGTTGTACTCTTTGAACTTGTTTATCATGTTTAATATTTATTTCGCTCTTTATAGAAAATACATGTTAATATTTTTGGAGACTTGTGTTGATGATTGATTCAGTTCAACATGTACATTTTAGAACCCCTTTGTTGTGTCGCATGTGTTGTGACATTATATTTTGTTAGAATACCGTAGGGTATACCTGAGCTATAACCACCTGTGGGGGTACCACAGGCATGTCCTCTTGGCACCGAGGCATGACACCTTCCGTGGCGGTGTGATCAGTCCACGGCGTCTCCGTTTTGTGCTCCGTTGGGAGTTGGCCATTTGGTGTTTTGTTGTGGGAGGCGTATGGGTCGACCTTAGTTTTCTGTTCTGTTCTGTTCTGCGGATTGGTGATGTTTGTGCCAAACACGCCTTCCGATTTTACATGCATTGGATTCGCGGTCCAATGTATGTAACTTGCCTGTGTGGCATTGTTTGACTTGCCTATGTGGCATTATTTGACTTGCCTGTGTGGCAATGTATATTTCTGTTTTATTCTGAGCTCGGTATGAAATAACACCCAGCCATTTGATTCAGCCTATTATTTCGTTGTGTTAGATTTGTTCGTTTCGTTTCAGTTCGTTTTGTCTCTTTTCATTTCATTGAGTTAGTTATTTCGGTTCATTATTTGTATTCTATATCCGTACTGGGTATTTGGCTCATGCTGTGTTTTCTTCCGGCAGGTAATCAGGGGAATCAAGGGCAAGTGTGATGAGAGCTCCAATTATTCCAATGATTTAGAAATATTCTGTTTAGACTTGATGTGTCAGTTTACTTGGAATTGTAATAATTATTTTAGATTGTGGTTTGAGACAGTTGGAGATTTATTATGGTTGACTTGTGGTATTTATCAGTTATTAAGACTATTCTTTTGTGGCTTTGAGCCTTGCTATTAAATTCATTAATTTTGTTGTGTTTTGAGTAATCTCTCTTTCTATTTTGGAAAGGGGGTGTTACACCTTACCTAAAAAAAGACTTGGAATACATTCAATTAAGGGTTCATTGCAAATTCAAACCCGAAGTATACACTTTTTTACCATTCGTACCCCCGATGTTTAAACGTTCACATCTCGCTACCCAAAATATCGTTAAGTAACCACGATAGACCCTATTCAGTTTTTGGTTAATTTTTTTTGCCGAAAAATGTCCACGTGTCATAATTAAATATTTAAAAATTGTTGACCGTATAAATATCGTAGTTGACTTAATTAATTTGTAGAAATACATGTGAAATACTAAATTAAGAAAATAAAGGGTAAAAATTTCAAACAATTGGAATTTCATCAATCTAATTCCAGTTCATTCAACCTACTAAAACAGACAAAATTGTGAATAAATAATCTAAATAACATAATCAATTCTCACTTGGAAATATTAGCAATCCCCCCACCACCCCACCCTTCCCTTAAAATTGTGAATAAACAATCTAAATAACATAATCAGACCACTCAAAATATGTGAGGTATGGTCCATGGTAAGACTAGGAATCTTATTAGAGTATCGATCGAGTATGGAGAAATTTTCACTTAAATCTGTCTTATTAGAGTATCCATCAACTATGGAGAAATTTTCACTTAGATGATGAGGGATGGGAAAGCAATTGACGGCGTACCGATCTAATAATGCGGAAAAGAGTGGAAATGCAGGGAATAATTTAGGGAGGAAACCTAAAATCGGATGACAAATTCTTCTGCCTAGTCGAACAATCCCGAGATCCTCCGGCGACGGGGGAGGAACATGATCAGTGGCGGAACTAGAACATTTATAGAGAGTGGTCAAAATACATCAATTAAAAAATTGTTTATTAACGTTTGGAGTGCTTCTTTCAAATTCATTTTGCTCAATTATAGTATTTCACAACATCCTATTTCAACCCTTGTCAACTTTTGAGTTATGAGTCTAATGACTTTAAATATATATATATATATATATATATATATATGTATATATTAATTTTTTCCGAACTATGAGACTATTAATCAGACTTTAAAATTTTTAGTCAACTGATTAACTACTTTTATAGATAAATTACAAATTATAATATTATATATTCAAAACCTTATAGTGTGGTTCATGAGATTAATTAGCTTGAAAGAATGAATTCCAGCAACAAAAAAAATAAAAATAAAAGAAGACAGATTTAATAAACTTAATAGGATAGAACTATGTTGAACTTATGGTCACTATAGTAGGATCCAAAAAAATTATTTTATTTCTTTAGTTTTTTATTTTTAATTAGTTTACAGAAAGAATTGTTACCACTTTTTTTGTCTCACTTTGATGATAAAGTAAAAATAAAAAAAAACAAAGAAAAAAAAGAAATACTTAAAAAAAATGAAGAAAAAAGAAAACAAATAATCCCTGAAAATTCTAGAGTGGGGGTCATACGACCCCCCTGGTTCCGCCTATGAACAGGAAGAGGGAGATGAACGACGATAGAACCCTGAGCCGCGATCTTTAGATCGATTTGGGAAGAAAGAAATGCGTGTTTTATTTTTTAAACAAAGCAACACAGTTTTGAAATATTGTGTACAAACAAAAATTACACGGCTAATATATAAGAATTTCAATCCACACTATCCATATTAAAAATAGATATTATAGTTTTACTTCTTAGATGGAACCATAATCAAATTTAATAAACTAAAACCAACCCATATTTGTAGGGATAAACTTGTGCTAAATTATAATTACGAATTTTATTAATATATAAAATTAGTAGAAATTATAGGAAGACCCCAATAATTACATATATGTCTAACAAAATTGGCTATTAAATGGTTGATGTAAACATTTATAATATATACTACTTCTGTTCTAAAATTAGAGATATAATTTAACTTTTAAGATCAAATAGCATCATATTAAATTTTAAAATTGATATAACTTAGAAAAGTTTAAAGTGAAATAATTTTTATGATTAATAATTTTTTTTATACACTATATAATTTAGAAATTATTAAATCCACGACACTTTTTGTTGGACTTTAAAATTAAATTATATATCTAATTTGAAAGAAATATTTTTTTTCTTCGTAATATAAGACGTTTCTAAAAAGATAAGAATCATTTTTTCATCTTATAATTTGGAAGAAATATCACCATTTTTACCTGGTAATTGTGGCTCACGGTCCCAGGTCAGATAAGAGATCGGAAATGGGAAGGGGAAACCTCCTTATTCATGGGATTATAGCAGCTAGTGGCGTTAATCACCCAGTTGCAGGTAAATCTCTGCTCAATTTCTGCTTATTTAATCCATTTTTCTTGGTCCGTAATACTTCATTTCATACATCTACCGCTCCAAAATTCACAAAGCCTAAGCCTAAGCCTAGAGGCAGAGATTCTCTGGAGCAATTACTGCTAGAGAAATGCAAATTAGGGTTCGATAATCTCCATGATGCTCTTCTTTTATTCGATCGTATGCTTCAAATGCGACCTCTCCCGTCTGTTATTGATTTCGCTCAACTATTAGCAGCTATAGCCAAAATGAAACACTACTCCGTTGTTGTCTCTCTGTTCAGAGATATTTGTGCTTTGACAAATCCGGTGGTTCCGGTAAATATAGTTACCATTACCACCGTTATAAACTGTTGTTGTCACTGTAATCGAGTCGATTACGGGTTTTCTCTGTTGGGTGGGATCTACAAACGTGGTTTCGTGCCAAACGTGTTCACCTACACCACTCTGATAAGGGGGCTTCTTTCAGAAAATAAGTTTTTGGAGGCTGAGGAATTGTTCAAGAAGGTGATAAGGACAAAAGAAACTGAATCTGATGTTGTAATGTATGGGACCATTATAAATGGGCTTTGCAAAACAGGCAACACTTCCATGGCCATTAGGTTGCTCAGAATAATGGAAAAAGGAAGTTGTGAACCAAATACTGTAGTTTATAACACCATCATTGATAGTTTGTGTAAGGACAAACTAGTAGATGATGCGTTGAATCTTTTCTCAGAAATGATTGGTAAAGGTATATCGCCAAATGTTATCAGCTATAGTTCATTAATTCAGGGCCTATGCAACTTTGGTCGATGGACAGAGACTGAACGAATGTTAAGAGAGATGGCCAGCATGAAAATCTCTCCAGATATGCATACTTTCAGTATATTGGTGGATGCGCTTTGCAAGGAAGGTAAGGTAAAAGAAGCAGAGCGCATGGTCGAACAGATGATTCAAAGTGGTGAGAATCCTAATGTAGTCACCTACACTGCGCTCATGGATGGGTATTGTTTGCGTGGCGAAATGGATGGGGCATTGGCAGTGTTGAATACCATGATGAATGAGGGAATAGTGCCCAATAATCATAGTTATAACACTTTGATAAATGGATATTGCAAGAAGCTAAGAGTAGATAAAGCTATGGATCTCTTTCGAAAAATGCCGAGTGAAGGTTTGAAACCCACAATTGTAACTTACAACACTATTTTGGATGGACTATTTAAGATGGGTAGATGTGTTGACGCACGAGATTTTTTTAATGAGATACAATCTGAAGGCCATAGACCAAATATTTTGACATGCAACATTTTGTTAGACGGCCTTTGCAAGAACCATTATGTGGATGAAGCATTGTCCTTTTTTCGTGTGATGGAATGTAATGGTTTAATTCCTGATATTGTTACTTATAGTGTCCTCATTGATGGATTGTGCAAAGATGGAAAGCTTGATATGGCAAGAAACCTTATTGATAGCCTTCCTTCAAAAGGATTGCGACCAGATACTAGGACATACAATATGATGATCCGAGGACTTTGTGAAGAAAGACTACTGGAGGAAGCAAATGTGCTACTTGTGGAAATGGAAGCTAATGATTGCTTGCCAACTGATGTCACTTACAACACTATTATTCGTGGATGTTTTCTAAATAAGAAGTATAATGAAGCAAGTGTACTCATAGAAAAAATGGTTGGCAAGGGCTTCTCCGCAGATGCATCTACCACCTCCATGGTACTGAATCTACTCTCAAGGAAAGAACGTGATCCAACTCTACTTGCTATGCGTCAGAAGTTCTTGCCTACAGGTAGATGACTTGCATCATTAGTTCTTGCCTACAGGTACCTTTTGTTGATAAATGTCTTCAACTTGGACAAAATTTGAGACAAAAGATGAAGTAAGAACATTTAGTGGGATACTTGATTCTGAGAGTAACGAATTTATTCATGTTGAAGGCTAGCATTAGTATGGTAGCATTTAGAGTGATATTAACTCTACTCTTTATTAAAAATATTCCAGTTTTGTATGATGTTTTCACATGTTTCTCTATGTAATTGCAAAGAAAGAAGAAAATCTCTCCTTAACTTCTGTTTTTATTAAATTATGTGAAAAATGTTCCTAAGACTTTTTGTGTGAGTTTATGATTTATTAAAAAAAAATTGTTGTTGCTGGAAAGTTTCATTATCATCTCTTGTGAGATAATGTTATCTCCCTTTGAGATATTTTAAGTATTTACCAAAATGATTGTATATTTTAAACATGAAATGAAATAAGAGTATTGTTTTTAAGTGAATTATAATTACGATATATGTGCATACATGGATAGATAAGAGTTAAAAGAATAGGTAAGAGTTAATAATTGTCTCGCCCTAAGTTATAAGAATAGGTAAGAGTTAATAATTATCTCGCCCTATGTTATTTTATCTTATCGCATATAGTCCTTCCACGTTAGTCGCAATCTAACTTTTTTTTCATATTTGTCAACGTGTATATCATTTCCCATGAAATAACCACATATATTTGTTGATAACATAATTTACATAGCTGTTTGTTGGACAGAAATATGAAATATCATACACATTTTGCTATTTTCATTTCCTTCAACATTTACATTTACAAAATTGCACAAGTAATGTTGAAAGATATAATTATAGATCCATGTTTCTTCATCTCAATCCAGATTTATTTGGCTCCATCTACGCGTACATGGACAAACATAGTGTTTTTGTAACCTTTCATTATTCTGAGCTTATCTTCACTATATCTGGAAAATGTTAATGTAATGTCAAAGTTTGTATATCACAATAATGAATAAATAAATAACACAGGCCATGTAATGAAGAGTACATACAATAATTCCAGCTTGAACTTGCTCCCTATCTCTACTGGAGGTCCATATGGGCCAGCTATAATTGCTGCATCGTCCATTGTTACAACATACAGGTTTGTGCCGGATTTCCTTAATGAATCGTTAGTTCATTACTCAGATATTGAAAAGAATATTAATAGATTTGTGTATTATGGGCATTGCTTATAGGTCGAGTGGATAAAAATTCACCAATACACGCTTTAGCAATCAATATGCCTAAAACATTAAGTAATGCTGCTACCACTGCTAAGCTATGCTGTTGACCCCAGGAGGGGGCATCCCTATACGAAAATCATTGATGACCCGGGAAAAGCACAACAGGCAAAATAACAGCAGAACTCAGGTGCAGTAAATTACTCGCATCTAAGAAATTGGACACGTGGCTAGTGGTCTAGAAGATTCAATCTTCGCTTCGCTCATGCAAGGTACAAATTAAACTCTAGATATTAATATGTTCCATAACCAAACAGAAGCTAAGATTGATCCATTGATTATCTCTGTAATATTTTTACCTGATTTTAGCTAAGTTATTCACCTCCCTTGAAGAACGAGCTCCCTCTCTTTCTCCGCAGCCACTGTTGTTGCTCACAGAATAAGTCTGTCTTCTCTCTTGTCTCTCCCTGGTTACTTTACTTTTCTGCCTCCTGACTGAACTCCTTCCGAGGTTTCTTCTTGAACTCATGAAAGCATCCTCTTTCTCTCACTCTCTAAACCTCAGTTCACAACTCATGTATTACAATCTGTTTTTATAGCTAACTAAATGCGTCATGCATGTCAAAAATTTCAGCTAGGTTTACCATGGTGCACTATAATTTCAGTTCTATATAATTTCAAGTTCTAAATTTCAGCCAGGTTTACCATGGTGTATATTTTAATGTCTACTGGAAGTTCATATGGGCCAGCTATAATTGCTGCATCGTCCATTGTTACAACATACAGGTTTGTACCGGATTTCCTTAATGAATCGTTAGTTCATTACTCAGATATTGAAAAGAATATTGATAGATTTGTGTATTATGGGCATTGCTTATAGGTCGAGTGGATAAAAATTCACCAATACACGCTTTAGCAATCAATATGCCTAAAACATTAAGTAATGCTGCTACCACTGCTAAGCTATGCTGGTGACCCCCAGGAGGGGGCATTCCTATGCGAAAATCATTGATGACCCCGAGAAAAGCACAACAGGCAAAATAACGGCAGAACTAAGGTGAACTAAATTACTCGCATCTAAGAAATTGGACACGTGGCTAGTGGTCTAGAAGATTCAATCTTCGCTTTACTCATGCAAGGTACAAGCTAAACTCTAGATATTAATATGTTCCATAACCAAACAGAAGCTAAGATTGATCCATTGATCATCACTGTAATATTTTTGTCTGATTCTAGCTAAGTTCTTTGCCTCCCTTGAAGAACGAGCTCCCTCTCTTTCTCCGCAGCCGCTGTTATTGCTCACAGAACCTGTCTGTCTTCTCTCTTGTCTCTCCCTGGTTACTTTACTTTTCTGCCTCCTGACTGAACTCCTTCCAAGGTTTCTTCTTGAACTCATGAAAGCATCCTCTTTCTCTCACTCCCTAAACCTTAGTTCACAACTCATATGTTACAATCTGTTTTTATAGCTAACTAAAAGGGTCATGTTGTGTCATGCATGCCAAAAATTTCAGCCAGGTTTACCATGGTGCACTATAATTTCAAGTTTTATGTGTTTGTTAAAGTTGAAACTGTAGTCATTGGAGTGAAACTGGCATCAGGTTAAGAGGGTAGATTATGTATTTTACCCATCTTAAAGCAATGAACCATATCAACCCACTTCATCTTAGCTGCACTGATGTTAACTTGCTCTGACACTTCAGTAGACACCAAATCTTCCGAAATATCCCCGACTCCTCTTAAACTGCTAGTTAGATCCCTAGTTCTGAATGCAAATGAGTGAGCCATCAATACGGAATCTACGCCTATCAAAAACGTACCTGTGAACTCCATATCATAATTCCATTCTCCCCCACAAGCTGTTGTTCACCATTAGCTGCATTCTTATTTCTCGAGATAAAGTCTTCAATTGCCTGCAAATTTGAGCATGTGAAAGTCAGTAAACATGGGCTGTTACGCACCTTGACCTTGTTGCAGCTAAAAGGTGCATTAGATAGATTAGTATTAAAATAGTTAGTAAAAAAATGAATGGCTAAGATTAGAAATGGAATGAAAGGCTAGGATTTATTTGCTATGTAAGATATTAGTTATGCCAATAAGATGCTTGGTTCTGTACTGAGATGGATTTATTTCCTTTTGATATACAGAGATTTCCAGATTGCGACAAATATGTAGTGTCTAACCAACCCTTGGCTTCATCTCCAAGAAGTCTAAATGGTACTGGATAAGGTACCTTGAAAGGCAGGAACTTGGAAGAAAAGGCTGCTTTGTCAAACCGGAAAAGGATGCGCTTTCCATCTGACTGATGATGTAGTTATTACTCCCTCCGTCCCAAATTAACTGTTCAGTTTTGACTTTTTAAAGTTAAATTGACCATTTTTAAAACTAATATTTTTACTATTTTTGCTAAAATATAGGTGAAGTGATTATAACCAAAAGAAAGTATATACAATTTATTACTAATCCCAATTTTTATAATTTTAGAAATATATTTATATATGCTTAATTATTAATTCTAAAAATAGTCAATTTGACTTAAAAAAGTCAAAACTGAGTAATTAATTTGGGACGGAGGGAGTAGTATTTTCGCTAAGAATCCAAATTTTACAATGTTGGTCACACGTGCGTCTTGAAAAACATTAAAGAAATCAACCCCAACAAAAGTTATAAAAAAGTTATCTGTAACAGCGAAAATAACATATATTAGCCATTTGTTGAATTGCAAATAATTACTAATAGAAGAAGCTATGTATTGAAAGAAGAAAAAATTTACCACTAAAATTTGTTAAAGACTGTTTGGCAATATATCTTCAGGATATATGTCAAGATTATATATGTATTCATTGTGATAGCAATTCATTATTGAACAATCTATATATATATACTTCTTTGTAAAGGTTGTAGAGTGACATACACATATCGTAGAGTGTCAGGATGCGCTTCCAACTCTACAAACGTAGAGTGACCTACACATCGTAGAGTGCCAGAATGCGCTTTCCCACTCTACAAACGTAAAGTGACCTACTCATATCTTAGAGTGTCAGAATGCACAAAGTCTTTCCTTTAGTACCGTAAGTAAATTAAACTATTTCAGTTATGCTTATAAAGTATTGAATAGTTTTTTACTCCTTATCAATGTGGGACTTAAAGAAAATAATTTTTTAAACAACAATGGACCTTTTCATATACCCCACTTTGGATATAATTAAAGTACAATATATAATTCCTACTTGAACTATATATTTTATTCTATCTTAATCTCCTTGTAGTAGACTATCAAATGCACTTTTAATTTAAATTCAATCAACTAATGAGTCTAAATTAATCCCAAAATTAAATGATCAAAACTCATAAAGAAAAGGTGCAATTTAACAATCCCTCACTTGTTTGAAAACCTACTTTTCTTCAAACAATTTTATATCTATCAAATATATGACTTGACTTGTATGCATACTTTTATTCAAATAATTTTCTATCTATCAACTCTAAGGCTTGTATACATAATAGAAGGAGTGACGAATATTGAACCTTCTCTTAGCATTAACAACTCAAAGTCATATTGGAATAGATGGTGTCCGTAGATTGAACCTCTATTCCTCTATGATGTGACCTGAGCTGTCATACACACACAAAACCTCCCCCTTTACGGTGAGCATTCTCATCGCTTTGCGCTATTAAAGTCATGCACAATATCTTGTTTCTTGAACTTCTAAGAGAGTTAACCATAACTCTCTATAAAAAACGGCTCCACTTCTAATTCATATAGGCAAAGTGTTTCTCTAGCACTTTTGTTGCTAAAAGTGCAACACTTTGTTAAGAGCACAACTCATCCTTAGTCGTGCAATAGACGTACTATCATAAACTACATATGAGACCAGATTAATAGTTACACATCCAACGACTGTGACTTGTTTTTCCCATTGAACTTATAAAGTTGGGGTAACCTAGATATAGGTTGGGCTCCCATCACCCCTGGCTCAAAATGGTTTCAGTCTCATATCTCGTGTAGTCAAACTTATTAAGTCTCTCGTTAGAGGCTTAGTAAGTGGATCAACCAAGTTCTTTCTTGACTTTATAGTTATGATACCATCATGTATTTATTGTCTCACAAATTCATGTCTCAGACCAATATGCCTAGACTTACCATTATAGGTACCTCTATACGCTTTTTAAAGCGTAGCTTCACTATCACAATATAGTTAAATTGGAGGCATTGGATTTGACCATAAATTTATGTTTAACAACATATTTTTAATCCAATCAGCTTTTTTTCCTGCTTAAGCCAAAGTTATAAACTCTGACTCTATAGTAGAGTGAGAAATACAAACCTGTTTCTTGGTTGCCCACGAAATAGCACCACTGGCAAGAGTGAAAATCCATCAACTTGTAGATTTATTATCTCCCATACTATTAATCCAACTTGCGTCAGAGTATTCCTCCAAAACACTAGGGAATTTATTATAGAACAATCTTAAACCACTGGTTCTTTTGAGGTATCCAAGTATCCTCTCAATAGCTTTCCAATGATCAACATTAGGACTACTCGTATATCTACCAAGTTTAGAAACTGCAAGAGAAATATCTGGCATAGTACATTGCATAGCATACATAAGGCTACAACTTGCATATTCTAATTGTGCAATATCTCTGCCATATTTTTGAGTTCAACTCCATTCTCAAAAGGAGTATTCACCTCCTTAAACTCGAGGTGACTAAACTTGGTTAATATCTTTTCAATATAGTGAGATTGATTTAATACAAAATCTCCACTATGTTTTTTAACTTTCATGCCTAAAATAGTATCCACTTCACCCAAGTCTTTCATATTAAAGACAGAGGATAAATACTTTAAGTTTCATTTACTCCAACCATATTTGTACTAATGATGAACATATTATCTATGTATAAACAAACTATCATCGTATAGCCATAAGTGGTTTTAGAATATATGTACATATATGCACTATTATATTTAAACCCAAAGTTTAAAATAGCATCTTCAAATCTCTCATGCCACTATTTTGGTGCATGTTTTAAACCGTTAAAGGACTTAATTAATTTGCATACTTTAGCCTCATTTCTGGGAGCAACAAACCCTTCAGGTTGTTCTATATATACTTTCTCATTCAAATTACCATTCAAAAATGTTGTCTTAACATCCATTTGATGAACGTAAAGATTAAACAATGAAGCTAAGGCAAAGAGAATTCGAATTGAAGTAACTCGTGCTACCGGTGCATAAGTATCAAAATAGTCAATACCTTTTACTTGTCTAAAACCTTTTGCTACTAATCCTGCTTTAAAAGCAAGAATAGTAACACTGGTATTATATTTTGTTCTAAAAACTCATTTGCACCCTATGTGTTTAGAACCTCTAAGTAAATCTGTCAATTCCCAAGTATTATTTTTCAAGATCGAATCTATTTCATCATTTACAGTTTCCTTCCAAAAGGATGCATTCCTAGAAGGCATAACTTATTTAAATAATTTAGGATCAATCTCAAGACTATATATATAGGGTATTTCATTTACCAACTCATTATTTTGGTCTCCTTCCACCAAAAATAATAATGATTGAGAAGAAATAAAATCATCATCTAAATCTTTATCTTTTCTAGCACTAGTACTCCTTCTAGGTCCACTTGGTTTTATTGGAACACTAGGTTCTCCAACCCCAACATTAGACCTTATAGGACCTCTAGGCTCATCAAGTTTAGGCATATTTGCATTCTCAACATCTTTTGTGAATTTATATTTAAAAAATTTCACATCCCTTGACTCAGTTATAACATTAGACTCTAAATCAAGAAGTATATAAGCTTTACCGTCCAGTCAGCTGCGGGGTTCAGATTTTACGGCAAATGAAGGTGTTAGTGATCAGGAAATGGATAAAATTAGGTGGGAGGGTTCTGATCAGTTGCAGGGGTTTGAAACTGAAGAAAAATCTGAATCTTTGCAGGATGCTCCAATTGCTCTTGAAAATGTGGCGACTAGTATTGATCTAAAATTTAAAGATGAACAAATGAAAAGTGATGAACAGATTAAATCACAGAAAGTAACTGTTGGTGAGGGAGCTGGAAAAGAAGTGGTGGAGGATGAAATGGAGACAGTTGAAGATTTAATGGAGGTCCTTGTTCAATGGGCAATGCTTGAAGTGGTTTCTCTAGTTGTAATTTTCACAATAGTGGTGGCAGCTTTGGAAAGTATACTGTAAGACCCCGAATTTTATGAAATAAAAGTATTCAATTTTTCATATAATTACTATTCAGTAAATGGTTAAATTGATAAAAGTTTAAAGTTATGGGTGAAATATGAAATATTTTTCAAAATAAACAAGTGGTTATAAAATAATCATTGTTGTCGGAGAATATTCGTACGACGGCGCAACTATTTGTGGGCCCCATAACGAATAACTGTCGGGTGAAGGAAAACGACAAATTTGAGTTTTTACAAATAACGGCGTAGTTGTTACCGTTAACACTGTTGGAATACTCGGTGGTTAAAATACAGTAATACGCGTTATTGCACAGTAGCACACGGTATTGCATAGTATTTTTGAAATTATTGATTCTTACGTAAGAAGGCACTACTCAATAATTGTTACAGTAGTTACTGTTCAATATTTTATTTTATTGATTCAATAATTGTTGCGTTAATATTTTATATTATTGTTGTTTCAATAATTGTTGCTGCACAGTATTTTCCTTTATCAGATCAATAATTCATATTATTTGAATAATATTATTAGATAACATTATTGTCAATGTCTAGAAAGTTCTGTCTAAGGAGAGGTTTGGTCATCTAATTGCGCGCCAGTAAGGAGAAATTCTTATTGGAAAGCCCCCTCTTTCCTGGGAACGACCTGGTTGTCATAAATGTGATTCTGTAATATTATTTGTGAATAATTAATTATTGATTCATATGATAAGGAAATATTTATTTTATGTGGATATAAATGAGGGATATATTTTTGTGGTTAAAAATGAAGGAGTTAATGTTGAGGTGTTTTATCAGTATTTTTATCGGAATGGAGGTATTAAAAATCAAATCAGGGTTTTTGAGAAATATTGCGGGTGTTATAATTTTTAATCCGACCGTTGGATCGTGGTAATTTTTGGATATGTTATACATATATAAGTTGAGTATATGTCCACAAATTTTGAACCGTTAAAAATGAACGTATGATTTGTTATGAATTTTAAGAGGTGGCTGATTCAGAAATCAGGTTATAAATCATTTTTGGTGAAAAATTCTAGAATTGGTGGGCCCCACTTGTGGTTGGTGAAGAAATGTGCTGAATTATATTTCAAATGTGGTGGGTGAGAATAGTAGCAGGTAAAGCCATCAGGTTGCAGGTCAAACCTACCAAAATTTTCCTATAAATAGAGGGCTAAGTTAGAATTGAAAATCACACCAGAAACATAAGTTTTCTCTCTTTCTCTCTCTATTTATGAAGCATATTTTGTGAGTTTTTAGATACTTGGTGAGTTGCTATTCATCAGTGCAAGTTTCCTTCAGCATCATATCCGATATCCAGTCAGAAGTACTGCTCTTTTGAGGTAAGGGATTGTAAGGGATAGTAAGGGATAGTAAGGGATATTAAGAGATTTTAAGGGTTTTTATGATTTTCAGTTTCGTAATTTTTCTGATCTTCAAAAATTCTGAAAAAATTTGAAATGATATTTTAATGAGTTTTCTTGATTGTGTCCAAAAATGGTGATTTTTGGATGTATAGATTGAGAGTTATGAATTTTATGAGAAAAGACTATTTTAGAAGTAACAGCTTATAATTCCTTGTGGTTAACTCCAAAATTGATGAAATTTTTATTGGGAGTACATGTATATGATAGAAGTATACTCTGTAAATTTCAGAATTTTTAGACAAAAGTACAATTTTTGATAAATGTCTAAATATTCGGCTATTTTGGCCATATGAAAAATAGTAAATGACTTTTAAAAATTTTGAGAAAAATATATGTTCACTATGGGACTATATTATGCTAAATCTCAGAAAAGAAATATTTTTGGAACTGATTTGGTATTTTTTATGAAAATGGTCTAGTTATGAGTAAATGAATTAAATATGTTTTGTGAGGAAAGAAAATTGAAAAATAGGATTTTATGGCTTGAGAATCCTATATGAGGTATATGCAGATTTTTGATGAGGGTTTTTGGTTATTGGTGATGAAATATTATGAGTTTGGCATTTTAAGATGATTAAATGCATTATTTAGTAAAGTGTAAACAATTAAAATAAATTGTTTATAAGCTTAAGAATATTATTGTTTCAATATCATTATACCGAAATATTGGTATAGATTTTATTGTGGAATTTTTATCTTTTGTGTCGGGGTTACTATTCATGAGTTACTATTCACGATTTACTATTCATGAGTTACGAATATTACTCTTGAGATTAAAATTATATGTTGATCATATTATTTTTATCATCATATATAACATTTTTATAACCCTGATGTTGAAATTCTCTTTCACTAGAGTGTAAAAATGGGTAGATTATTGGTATGATCATGACTAGGGTTCTCTTTGGCCTGTAGTGCAAAGTTGAATTGTGACTGGTATGATCATGACCATTGAATTTATAAGTGAATATCTTTAGCTTAAGTGCAAAGGTGAATTGATCAACATGGTTATAATTATTGTTTATATAAATTCTGAAATGATTATATATTTCTTTGAGATATTAATATCTTTGGCCTGTAGTGCAAAGATGAAATATTGATGAATATCTTTGGCCTGTAGTGCAAAGATGAATTGTTGATGAATATCTTTGGCCCGTAGTGCAAAGATGACCTGTTGTTGAATATCTTTGGCCAGTAATGCAAAGATGAACTGTTGATGAATATCTTTGGCCTGTAGTGCAAAGATGACTTGTTGATGAATATCTTTGGCCCGTAGTGCAAAGATGAAGTTATTAGTATGATTATGAACAGGAACTGTGATTTGGTATAACCATGATCTTTGATGTTTCAGGTAAAGATAGGTGATGAAAATTATCTTCGTCCTGGATGAGAAGAGGAATTTAGAATCACAATTATGATTATGAGTTATTCATATGATTGTGGAAAGGAACTGTTGATTGATGTTACAGGGATAAAACATTGTTGATGGATTTTTAACATAGAGAAGATAATAGACTTATAGTCTATTTGACTCTTCTAATGGATTGCTCGTTCCGCTGCAACTATGGTTGAAATTTTTATCATTTACCATATGTTCTAAATCTCTGATTTATTATTGATGAAGGCTATTGATAATTTAATTATCTTTAGTCATGATATTCTTTACTGAGCTAGTTGTGCTCACCCTTTTGCTTCACAATTCCTTTCAGGTAATAAGAGTGTAGCTGGGTCGAGCGAGGGTAACGGGGAAATAGAACGGTGGTCTCTAGCTGTGGATGTTCTCCCGAAGCAATATAGAAAAGTTCATTTAGTAGTTATATTTGGT